>OX579657.1:602500-936713 GCA_951230895.1 Carpatolechia fugitivella
ACTTGGAGCCGTGAGAGGCTACTATCTGCAAAATGTGTCGAACGTATAACGATCATGTTAGTGGCCGTTGGAGGCAAGGGTTTGTGAAGGCAGTTATTGACTGAAATGAAAAATTAATGGTCGAGTGGTCGAGATTTCGACGCCCGTTACGGAGGTTCCGTGTTTGATTTCCGGATTCTTTGTGAGACTTTCCCAGTTTGGAGGCTGAATCACCTGATTGTCTGAAAAGAAAGATGATTCCGTGCTTCGGATGGCACGTTAGGCCGTTGCGTTGGTCCCGGCTACCATCTAGGCGTTACATGAGCCGTGGCCTTTGGCGGTTTTATAACACTAACACCAGGGTTTGTGAAGTCGGTTGTCAACCTTACATACAACCCACACGATGATGATGATGATGTCAATGTTGATAGGTACTGTGTAAATTTGTGCTGTCATTATTTTTCACAGTGTTAGAAATGGAAGGAGAACTAGAGGAAGAACAGTTTTACTTTACAATGCCTGAAAAGCTGAAAGACAAATTTGTTCCACTCCACTTCATTACAGAGTGCACCAAAGAGCTTTCCGGAGAAGAACCGTAAGAATGCACGAATTTACCTAGATACTCGATTACCCTATGCGCGCACTAGCGACATTTTGTCGCGGCGACGACAGTATGTGCCTCTTTTTCGCACTCTAGTAAACTTGACGAGAGAGGCATACTGTCGCCGTGACAAAAGTCGCTAGTGCGCGCATAGGGCTACTCTCATCGAATAAATAAATATGTGAGGACATCTGATCACAAACTAAATAAAACTTTTACTATGGGTATCAGACAGCTGATATACATTTCTTAAATAGATAAATACATATTTAAATATAGATAAATAACATCCAAACACAAGGCAATCACAAGTGCGTATTAGGGCCACACTTATCGACGGCGATCGACGGTTTGCCTATACAAAACGCGCGCAAAGTATTGAAATCCTTTCGCATCGGACGCGGCGAATGATGCGAAAGGATTTCCATACTTCACGCGCGTTTTGTATAGGCAAACCGTCGATCGCCGTCGATAAGTGTGGCCTGACCCTTACACGAATGTTTGCCCTGGGTGGGATTCAAACCCGCGACCCTGTGCTTTGCAGGCAAACATACTACCAACTAGGACCGACTAATTTTCTTTCCGATTCCGAAAGGGCCAGATAATTTTCTTTCGCTCTTTCTTCTTCGAATGTAAAATGCACTGAAGCTTTTGCATAAAGATATTGATGATTGTCGATAAAGCGAGAATACCTTATTATTCGTATTAGTAGGTAGTCTGTAAAAAAGTTTTCTTGTATACCTTCTTTTTTAAAAAAAATGCTGGAAACCGTGAAACTGGATAATTTTTAATCTATAGCTATTCAAAATCTCAAAAAAAAACAGCTGACAACTTATGAAAATCCAAAGATTTCTGACGCGCGTCGCCTCTAAGGAGCGAAGCGACCGTCTTTTATTTCCTCTGAGTGAAAATAATTGAAAATAATATATTTGGATGTTTAGAAGTTTAGATGTTTGGTCCACTTTCACGCCTTAACCACTAAATGGATTTGGATGAAATTTGGAATCCTGGATTAACACATGGGATACTTTTAACGGGAAAAAGTCTTATTCCCAAGGGAAAATCTTACATAACGCGAGTGTAACCGCGGGCGGGCAGCTAGTTTAAAAAGTAAAACGTTGTTTATGGGCTGACCAACCGAAACGTTTTGCGTCATTAATTAAATAATAAAAAATCCCAGGATGGTATTATCTGAAGACAAGATCGAAGCTGCAAAGGAGGAGCGTGCGTTACTTCTGGAGGCCGCAATTGAGCGCATGCGTCAGCTCCAGGAGTGGAACAAGCAACACGTGCTCGGAAGACAAGACTACAGAAACTCACTGCTGGCGAAGCTGTTTATTGGTAAGATACTTGAAATCCAGGAGTGGAACTTGAGCATATCCTCGGGAGACAGGAAGGCAGGAACAAACTGCTGGCAACGCTATTTATTGGTAAGATACTTGAAATCCAGGAGTAGAACTAAGCATTTGCCGGGAGACAGGACTACAGGAACTCACTGCTGGTGAAGCTGTTTATTGGTAAGTGCCATCCATGATAGCTTTGACGTCGAAAAATGATTTGTAAAAATCTTAATTCGAATAAAAAATTTTGACTTTGACTTTGAGATACTTGAAACCCAGGAGTGGAACTAAGCATATCCCCCGGAGACAGGACTACAGGAACAAACTGTTGGTGAAGCTGTTTCATCAACGGCCCGTTACAGTCCACTGCTGGAATATGAGCCTCCTCCACTCAAGTGGAGGGTTTTGCCATAATCTCCACGCTTGGCAGGCGGGTTGGAGATCGCAGATTAAAAGGATACTGTATCAGAGAGCGCTGCTGCCCGTTCCCGTTCCGTTGGTGAAGCTGTTTATTGGTAAGATACTTGAAATCAGGAATGGAACTTGAGCATATCCTTGGGAGACAGGACTACAGGAACAAACTGCTGGCGAAGCTGTTTATTGGTAAGATACTTGAAATCCAGGAGTGGAACTTGAGCATATCCTCGGGAGACAGGAAGGCAGGAACAAACTGCTGGCAACGCTATTTATTGGTAAGATACTTGAAATCCAGGAGTAGAACTAAGCATTTCCCGGAAGATAGGACTACAGGAACTCACTGCTGGTGAAGCTGGTTATTGGTAAGATACTTGAAACCCAGGAGTGGAACTAAGCATATCCCCCGGAGACAGGACTACAGGAACAAACTGCTGGTGAAGCTGTTTATTGGTAAGATACTTGAAATCAGGAAGGGAACTTGAGCATATCCTCGGGAGACAGGACTACAGGAACAAACTGCTGGTGAAGCTGTTTATTGGTAAGATACTTGAAATCCAGGAGTGAAACTTGCTGAATTTGTCATTCTTCAACTACCTTTCTTTAGTCTTCTCTTGCCCATTACACAAAAAAACCTATTGCGGATAAAAAAATATATTTGTTTGCAGATGGAACCTGGAGTCAAGAACTAGCAATTGTGATGGAAGAGCGGAACGAGGCTATAGCCCGTGAACAGGTGGAGCGCCAGTTATCGGCTGCAAAGAAGAAGCTTGAGGCTAAAGCACAAGTGCAGTCCAAAGTCGGAGGAAAGAAAAACGCATAGAGTGAAAATAGCTACAAAAAATAGAAATTCTTGAATACCACGAAGAGATACAGGAAGGAACCAAAAGTTTTATAGTGTTAATTTTATTTACTTTATGAAGAATAAAAAATGTAAGGTTGTTTAATGATTTAAGTTCTAAATATATTTTTTAATTCTTATGACTACGCACAATTACAACGGTAAACAATATTGCGTTGATTGAAGACATGGGCGTATTTAAGGCTGATGAGTGATGGTGCAGGCTCAGGTTTACCAATTACCATTGACTGCGTGTATATGTTAGATGGAACGGCATTCTTTTTTTTGCTTTAAGTGGTTATTTTAAGTTTGTTTGTGTAATACACATTCATTGTATTGATTGCCATAGTTTTATTCCTGAAATTCAAATCAGCAAAAGTATCTAACATTCTAAGTTGATTTTTACCTTCCACAAATCCAAACTAGTTAAATCACTGCAACTCCAAGAGGATTCACTATGCTGAATGCCATATTTTAATTACGATCTGAAGTTGTTGTGTTTGAACGATTTTACTTCCTGTCACCGGGGTTTGTGTAGTCGGTTATCGACCTTACAGCCCTCCCAATAAAGATGAAGAAGAAAGTCAATTGCTTGCGCTCAACTGTTCATTCAGTTCCTGCAAATTGACTTTGCTAGCTCGCCGTGAGGTTGCCTCTACCAGTGTCAAGCTAGAATCGTTTACCAGGGCTGACATCTGTCGCTGCTCGGGCTCTCTAAGTGATATTTAATGGACCAGCCGATGACAGCTATTAGCGAACGATTTTACAATTATAAACAAATTCGGTGGCAGTAATGGTGGTAAAAGGTCAGTTTTATGTTTCACCGATAAATTGTTACAATACTTACTTCTTACGCTGTAATCAAACTGAAATTGAAAAATATAAAAATAAAAATGTTTCTTGTTCTCAGGTTTCATACAAAAAAAGAGGTAATATATAAGGTGTAAATAAATTAGCTGACACTACCCATGAAACTGAACAACTTTCCCCAAGAAACATGGGTTGTCGGACGATAAAAAAAGTTGTCCCTTTCATACAATACCGCGCGGCCGGCCAACTAATCGATTTCGAAGATGCATATTTTTTTGTCGTCCGACAGCCTATGTTTCTTGGGGAAAGTTTTTCAGTTTCATGGGTAGGTTGATCCTTTATAATAGTGTCAGCTAATTTATTTACACCTTGTATAGGTAAACGTCGTCAAGAACTTTTCTATATAGTAGATTAACAGGCTGAAATGATGATGATGATGTACGGGACGGCCTCTAATTAACTGCTTGCATAAGACTTAGCCTTATAGATATTGTAGATTAAGTTTATTGATTTAAACTCTTTTTTTTCCTACTAGAATAGTATTTTATAGGTTTATAGGGAAGAACTTTAGTGTCCTAAGTAGTTATAGATATTTAATAGCTTACAGTTTTATATTCTCGAACTTTACCCACCTTTTCGCTTAATCTAGTCGGTAAAGAATAGTATAGAGCCGATGTTTTTTATGTTGTTTACGATGTTGTTTACGTTCGTCATAGTTAGCTAAAAAATTCTAGAAAATAATAGGTAAACAACCCATTATCATTTGTTGTAAACAACTATTGTTTAATAAACAAACATCGGTCCCTCGCCCCGCTCACTCCGCCTTCACCTCCCCTTACCCTAACGGGTAGAAGTATAAATACGGAGCACTGCCCGCTGCACCGACAGTGTGTTTTAAGCAGTGGTTCACAGTACAGTAAACAGTTCGGAAGCCTCAAGAGGAAAACAGAAAGAGGAACGGTAGCAGCGGCAGTGCAAATAGTACCTCAACGGTGTAGTGTGGTACAGCGGACCGAGGAAGCGATCCTGCACAGAATACTGGTGTTTCTTTTCGACGACCCTCAACCGGACGGCCCAATCCCAGCAATAGTCCTGTGCGGTACTTATCCTATGTTTCAGTCCACGCGATCGCACCAACAGTTATAGTAGTGCCACACATTTTGGTCCTTCGAGCCGGATTGCGGTCAATACAGAAGAATGGTCGTCACCAGAAGCGGAAAAGGCAGCCACACCGATCACCGTCACACCGGTGAAATCGCAACATTAGGAGGCAACAGCATCGAAGACACCGACGCACACGCGGAACAGACTACGTCAACGTCCGAGCCATCCGTCAAGGACGCACCCATTAAGGTCGCCCCCCACCACTCCACTGCAAGCGGAATCATGAAACAGACGCCCCTCTGCCCGACGTTACTGGGCAACCAGGGCACCACAGAAGCTGTCCAGCGAGCCAGCAACACAGACGGGGCCACAATGAAAGAGCCCTACCCGACAGAAGACGGTCGGGGTGTAACTGCCGCACACTCCGACCGCCCCTCCGCCGCCGCCGTTCAGGCGCACCTCCCCGCGCGCCACGCTGCAGCATCCCGAGCATCAACATCGACGAAAGCAAGATCAATGCGAGCACGGGAGCTAGCAATACGAAAAGAAGAACTCCTCCGCCTGAAGATAGAATATGAACTCGCCCGCATCGCCCGCATTGAAGCAGAGAGCTCTGAGGAAGAGGAGGACATACAGGAAGACAACGGCGGTAACGAGTCACAACGCCGCGTCGCCGATTGGGTCGACCAGAGTCTACAGCATCAACATACAGCCCTATCGAAGAAAGCGCCGCCACCTCTGCCTCAAAACGAGAAGGCAGAAACACGGAAGATGCCACACCCCCCCGGCGCCCCCGCAGCAGCAAAACCGGAGTGCGGGGAGTGTTCCCCCCCTGTCTGTGTACCGGCGGGAGCGCGGGAAGTGACAGTCAAACAGCAGAGCCTTGACATCTCCGAGCTCGCGCAAGCCATCACACTCGCTGCGCAATCAACACGTCCGACGTCACGTAACTTCTTCGAGTTACCGAGCTACAGCGGGTCACATCAAGAGTGGCTATCATTCAACGCAGCCTACACTGCAACAGCGCCCTCTTACAACGACGTCGAGAATCTCGCCCGCCTACGCAAGAGCCTCAAGGGAACAGCAAGGGAAGCGGTCGAAAACCTGCTTATGTACAACGCGGACCCGCATGACGTCATGAAGACACTACAGTCCCGCTTCGGCCGCCCCGACGCCATCGCACAGGCCGAACTCGATCGTCTGCGAGCCCTACCGCGACTCACCGACTCCGCCAGAGATGTCTGCATGTTCGCCACAAAGGTGAACAACATCGTGGCCACCCTCCGCGCATTAAAGAAGCAACACTACTTGTACAACCCGGAGATTACGAAGCTCACCATAGAAAAATTTACACCGGTGCTGCGTTACAGATGGTACGACTTCGCCGCCTTCCAGCCAGAGGACGACGACGCCGAGCTATTGAAGTTGTCTCGCTTCTTGGAACGCGAAGCCCAACGCTGCGCCCCGTACGCTCAACCCGAGCAACCTACAATGGCCGCGCCCACTCAACGCGTGGCAACCCACAGCACACTCCCACGGCGGCCACCACAGAAGACGTACGCCGCCACAGTGGAGCCCACAGCTACAGTTACAGCAACAGAAAAGCTGTGCCCGGTATGCCAGAAGCCCGGACACACTGCAGCGACGAAGTGTCCGCAATACATCGACGCAGGGGTCGATGAACGATGGGACATAGCCAAGGACAAAGGGCTATGCTTCAGATGCCTCAAATATAGGACGCGGAAGCACAGTTGCAAGCCACTGCGATGCAAAGTCGACGACTGCGACCGCACGCATCACCCGCTGCTACACTTCGTCAAGAAAGGCGAAAACGAAACAAGTCGTGAGCACCGCCAGGACAACAGAGAAGACGCACAGCTTCTTGAAGATTCTTCCAGTCACCGTCACCGGACCGCGGGGCGACTACAGTACTTACGCCCTACTCGACGACGGGTCTACAGTCACGCTCATCGACGCCGCCATCGCTAGAAAGATCGGCGCAAAGGGGCCGATCGACCCACTACACATCGAAGCCCTATCGAACAAAATGGGCGAAGCTAAGTCTCAACGCGTGAAGATCACAGTACAGGGGACATCGAGCAAAGTCAGCATTCAAGCGCGAACCATCAACAGCCTGCGTCTCTCACCACAGCGAGTCGAAAGGAGTGACGTCATCAACTGCCCGCATCTGGCGGGCATTAGCGCGCGCTTGATTCACGACGCCGTTCCGAAGATTCTCATCGGTCAAGATAATTGGGAGTTGCTGTTGGCTACAGAGATGAAGCGGGGAGAGCGGCACCAACCCGTCGCGTCCCTCACCCCCCTCGGCTGGGTACTACACGGGGCACATACACGCACGCTCGGAAAGCGCGTACACTACGTGAACCACATCGTCACCCAGGAAGAGAACATGGATGAACAGCTCCGCCAATACTTCGCCATCGAGTCAATCGCCATAACACCGAAAAGACCACACAGCGATCCGGAACAACGTGCGCTCAACATATTAGCAGAGCGCACAGTACGACGCGAAGACGGCCGCTATGAAACGTCCCTCCTCTGGCGCACCGATGATGCACCGATGCCCAACAACTACGACAACGCGTTGAAGAGACTCCAAACTACAGAAAAAAAGATAGACAAGGACCCTCTCCTCAAGAAAAAATACGAAGAACAGATGGAAGCGCTCATACAAAAGGGATATGCCGAGCCAGCACCCGCCGACTGCACCGAAAAAAGGACATGGTATCTACCACACTTTGCCGTCCTGAACCCTATGAAGCCCGGCAAGGTTCGCGTGGTCCACGACGCAGCAGCGAAGACGAAAGGGGTGTCGCTCAACGACTATCTCCTTACCGGTCCCGATCTTCTGCAGTCGCTGCCCGGCGTATTGATGCGACTACGCCAGCACTGCTACGCCGTCTCCGCCGACATCAGAGAGATGTTTATGCAAGTCAAAATAAGAAAAGAAGATCGAGATGCGCTGCGCTACCTATGGAGAGGAGGAGAGCGGGGGGACACCCCTCCCCGCGAATACAGAATGACGTCGCTTATCTTCGGCGCTACGTCATCACCGGCTACGGCGATCTACGTCAAGAACGTCAACGCGGAGCGCTATAAAGAAAAGGAGCCAGACGTCTACAACGCCGTGATAAGAAATCATTATGTCGACGACTACCTACAGAGCTTCACGACAGTCAACGAAGCAATAGCTACAGCAAGCCGGGTGCGCGACATACACAGCGAAGCACACTACGAGCTACGACAATGGAAATTGAACTCGGCAGAGATTGTCGCCGCCCTCGCCGAGACGACTACAGCGTCTCAACCGGTCACCTTGGACGGCGGGACTACGACGGAACGCGTGCTCGGGCTCGTATGGAAGCCACACACAGACGAGCTCGCCTTCAATCTCGACCTCGCCCGCCTACCGCAAGACATCTTACAGAACACGCGCCCCACCAAGCGAGAAGCACTGAAAATCGTCATGTCCCTCTTCGACCCACTGGGTTTCGCATCACCGGTCATATCACGAGCGAAGCAATTGCTACAGGAAGTGTGGCGAAGGGGAACCGACTGGGACCAACGCATCGACGACGACCTCGCAGCACAGTGGACAGAATGGACGGGGTACCTACAGAAGCTAGCCGGCATCACTATGCCGCGCTGCCACCCACACTACAGCGATGCATCGGATCTACAACTACACGTGTTCGTCGACGCCAGCGAGGCCGCCTTCGCCGCCGCACTATACTGGCGCATCACCGCACCGGACGGCCACGTCATCACTTCCCTGGTCATGGGAAAGTCAAAGGTCGCACCACTCAAAGTGACCTCGATACCACGCCTCGAGCTACAAGCCGCCGTTATGGGAAGTCGCATGGCCGCGACAGTCATCGACGAACACGATCGCAAACCCGACTCCGTCACGTACTGGACAGACAGCCGAACAGTACTCACATGGTTGAAGACAGGCGCGCGCTCATACAAGCCCTACGTCGCCCACCGCATTGCAGCCATAGAAGAAAACAGCAAGCTCAGCCAGTGGCGTTGGGTACCTACCAAGCTCAACGTCGCCGACGACGCCACCCGCAACGTACCGGGCGACTTCGACGCACAGCACAGATGGTTCCGGGGACCACCCTTCTTACTCGAAGATCCGACAACATGGCCTGAAGACAAACAGAAAACGTCCGAGGAGAAAACTGGGGAAGAGAGGACTAACTACGTTCGACAGCAGGCAACATCGAAACTTACAGACGCGATCCCCGATAGCAACCGATTTTCGAAGTGGGAACGCTTACTTCGAGCCACAGCGCGCGTGCTTCAATTCATAGCACTCTGTCGTCCGAAAATAGAAAGAATAAACTACAAGCGCACGAAAAAGAATAGAGAAGCTGATCCAGCCTGGGGACGAAAACAAACAGGCAAGCCGAAGCCGCAGGTGACCATGAAGCCAACAGAAGCTGATCGCAGCTACAGAATAATAGAAGCCGGGCTCATGGTCAAGGCAGAGAAGCTGCTCATCATAGCGAGTCAGCGAGATTCGTTCCCAGAAGAGATAGCAGCGCTACAGCAAGGATGTGATATCGCGACGAACAGCCGCCTACGCCCACTTGCAGTTCAATTGGTCGACGGCGTCATCAAGATCGTCTCCCGTATCGCCGCAACAACTGGCATCCAGGAAGAGGTGAAGACCCCAGCGATTATCGACGGAAACCATACGACGGCAAAGCTTTACATCGACTTCACACATAGGCAGCTGCACCACGCCAATGTCGAGACGACAATCAACGAATGCCGCCAGCATTATTGGATACTTCGACTGCGGCCAACAGCACGCATGGTGATCCACAGATGCCTGCCATGTCGACTGAGGAAGACAGCTCCGCCTCAACCATCGACAGGGAACCATCCGCTGGCGCGCCTAGCACACCATCAGCGCCCCTTCACCTATACTGGGTTGGACTACTTCGGTCCTCTCACAGTCACTGTGGGCCGGAGTAAACAGAAAAGATACGTCGCACTATTCACTTGCCTGACCACGCGAGCCGTCCACTTGGAGATCGCCGCCTCACTCACAACAGATTCAGCCATCATGGCGCTTCGTCGAATGATAGCGCGCCGCGGCTGCCCAACAGAGATATGGTCCGACAACGGAACAAATCTACAAGGCGCGGACAAGGAACTACGCCGAGCAATCGATCAAGCAACAGAACAAGAGGCGACGAACAAGAAGATCAGCTGGCGTTTTATACCCCCTGCAGCACCATTTATGGGCGGGGCCTGGGAACGCCTAGTACGGAGCGTCAAGAATGCACTCTACGTCGCTTTGAAAGAAACAAACCCGACAGAAGAGGTCCTCAACACACTACTCGCTGAAGTCGAATATACAGTCAACAGTCGACCACTCACCCACGTATCGACAGACCCAAACGATCCAGAGGCAATAACACCGAATCACTTCCTGCTGGGCGGATCTGCTCGAGTAGTAACACCAGGGACGTTCGACGACTCTGACCTGATAGGACGAACACACTGGAGAGCATCTCAACGTCTCGCTGACATCTTCTGGTCCCGGTGGATTCGTGAATACCTTCCCGAACTTCAACACCGGCGGGAGCCTCGAAGCAAGGGACCAGCACTTCGCATCGGAGACGTCGTCCTAATCGCCGACAACACTCTGCCGCGTAATACATGGCCACGCGGACTGATCGTCGCAACCTACCCTGGCACAGATGGGATCGTCAGAACAGCAGACGTGAAGACCAAAGGAGGCATTCTACGCAGACCGACCAAGAAGCTCGTCGTGCTACAATCAACAGAAGAGGCGTCCCTTCCACGGAACAAGGATGCGTCGACCGAGGCGACGGACGACGCACGGCGGGAGAATGTACGGGACGGCCTCTAATTAACTGCTAGCATAAGACTTAGCCTTATAGATATTGTAGATTAAGTTTATTGATTTAAACTCTTTTTTCCTACTAGAATAGTATTTTATAGGTTTATAGGGAAGAACTTTAGTGTCCTAAGTAGTTATAGATATTTAATAGCTTACAGTTTTATATTCTCGAACTTTACCCACCTTTTCGCTTAATCTAGTCGGTAAAGAATAGTATAGAGCCGATGTTTTTTATGTTGTTTACGATGTTGTTTACGTTCGTCATAGTTAGCTAGAAAATTCTAGAAAATAATAGGTAAACAACCCATTATCATTTGTTGTAAACAACTATTGTTTAATAAACAAACATCGGTCCCTCGCCCCGCTCACTCCGCCTTCACCTCCCCTTACCCTAACGGGTAGAAGTATAAATACGGAGCACTGCCCGCTGCACCGACAGTGTGTTTTAAGCAGTGGTTCACAGTACAGTAAACAGTTCGGAAGCCTCAAGAGGAAAACAGAAAGAGGAACGGTAGCAGCGGCAGTGCAAATAGTACCTCAACGGTGTAGTGTGGTACAGCGGACCGAGGAAGCGATCCTGCACAGAATACTGGTGTTTCTTTTCGACGACCCTCAACCGGACGGCCCAATCCCAGCAATAGTCCTGTGCGGCACTTATCCTATGTTTCAGTCCACGCGATCGCACCAACAGTTATAGTAGTGCCACACAGATGATGATATTATAGTTGATTTCGAAAACTTCGGTACCGATTTCAATTATAGTAGTAGGTGGTCATTTACTTTCTAAGTTAATCTAGCTGTGACAACCTTGAGAACATTCATCATCTTAGCCGGTTGGCATCCACTGCTGGGTATAGGTTCCAACGTGAATAGTCCTGCGTCACTTGCATCCACCGGTGCACCCAGCAAACTTCACCAAGTCATCAGATCTGTCTGTCCAGTCTGAGAACATTGTTGCCAGAAAAAAAAACCCAACGCCATTTTACACTAATATTATAAATGTGAAAATATAATGTTTGGATGTTTGTTCCGCTTTCACGCCTAAACTACTCGACGGATTTGGACGAAATTTGGAATGAAGATAGTTTGTAACCTGGATTAACACATAGGATACTTTTTAACTGGAAAAGTCTTATTCCTAAGGGAAAATCTTACATAACGCGAGCGTAGCCGCGGGCTGACCGCTAGTAAATAACAAGAACGCCCGAAGGTAATAAAATGTGCAGGTCGTTTTAAAGCATGCATCGCTGCTGTAAGTCGTTTCCTGAAGCTGCACTTACGGCCAATATAGAGAGGTTTCATAACGTCCCACCTGCGCTGCGATATAACTTCTTTTTGAATATTGCTCTCGATCTCGAGTCAATATAGTGTCCGCTTAGATCCATCGCAGTAGATCCTGGTTGAAAGCAACGCAATAACTCTGATATTGCCTCACGTACTACCAAAGAATACAAGAGTTTTATGTACAGAAGCACAAAATAACACCCCGTTTTCTCATGGTTCTACTAATTTTTCCTACTGATGGGACCACGAGGGATAACTATTTCTTGTAGACCCACTAATAAATAAAAACGCCGCTTCACCTACTTTGTGACAGATTAGAAGCATCAATGCTGTGGACCGCGAAATGTTCTACTTTCGCGAAATTTTCTAAATAAATAAATAAATTAAACAAAAATACTTACGGTCGCATTATATTTTATTTTCTGTAGAGTCCACGACGACGTCTGCGATGACGTTATGTTTGTCAGTGGTAAAAACTTTGATCTTTCTAAACCTGTGCGCATTACTAATTTGGATGCTTTCTGAGGCGTTATCCAAATTTATTCGGATGCCAACCATGGACAAACATACTAGCTTTGAAAACAAAAAAGTTTTGGAGAATATTAATACTTTGAATAAAGAATTTTTATCTTTTGTCGCTTATAATGTTAAGATTTATTTGAAATATTATTGGAATCAAGTACGAAAAACAAAGAACAAAAAATTTGGAGAATATTAATACTTTGAATAAAGAATTTTTATCTTTTATCGCTTATAATGTTAAGATTAATTTGAAATATTATTGGAATCATGTACGAAAAACAAAGAACAAAAAATTTGGAGAATATTAATACTTTGAATAAAGAATTTTTATCTTTTATCGCTTATAATGTTAAGATTAATTTGAAATATTATTGGAATCAAGTACGAAAAACAAAGAACAAAAAATTTTAAAAGTCGCATCTGCGCCTTCGTCATCTTTCATAATCTCTACAAGCAAAATCTGCTCGGATCACTAGTGTTATTGGATTTCGCGCTCTATGATATGCCTTTTTCATGTTAAAATGGATCAAATCGCCTTACATTCACTCACTGATATTTATATTATCATTGCATCTATCACGGGATTAAAGGATCCTAAAGTGAACTCCGAATTTATCGAGACCATCACAAGTTATTTTACTGTAACAACTTTCTACTGAGAGCTGCTACTTATGAATATAAACTCGCTGTGTAAAGTCACAATTATTTATTTATAGTAACTTTAATATCGTAGCGAATGTATCATTAGTTATAAAAACAACAATAAAAATAAAATTAAAGAAAAAAAACCTTTTTTAAAAACAAGCTTTTATTATTTGGAAAATGAACTAAAAAGTAAAAAATAAATTAACTCTAATTAGAAGTATAACACTTTATAAGTTCATTGTAACCTTTAACGATAATTAAGCTTCTTTGTCTACGACAAAATAATTCCATATCGTAATCATATATTTTTAACACCAAAACTTTACACCTTAATTATTAAATCTTCCAGTTTTTATTATAGTCCCAATTTTATAAATAAAAAAGCGTGTTACATTGTGATAGCTTAATTATACCATCAAAATGTAACACGCTTTTATTATTTATAAAATTGAGACTGTAATAAAAACCGGAAGATTTAATAATTAAGGTGTAAAGTTTTGGTGTTAAAAATATATGATTACGATATGGAATTATTTTGTCGTAGACAAAGAAGCTTAATTATCGTTAAAGGTTACAATGAACTTATAAAGTGTTATACTTCTAATTAGAGTTAATTTATTTTTTACTTTTTAGTTCATTTTCCAAATAATAAAAGCTTGTTTTTAAAAAAGGTTTTTTTTCTTTAATTTTATTTTTAACTTTTTAGTATGTTTAATTCGAGATTTACTACGACGTAGTTAGTAGCGCGTAGCAGCGTTTTTCCGTTATGTAGTCCGTAGTACGTTCACATAATAATGTGCTGCTTTGAGCACTTAAAGTTTATGTATTTTATTTATATTTAAATATTTCATTTTGTTTGTTTGTAGTAGTGTAAACTAATGTTTAAATTAGTTATGTATTCACAAGTTAGTTATTTGTAACATTTCTCATTCTATCCATTTCTTTTAATGCATCAACATTACAAGGTTTCTTCGAAGTCAACTTGGAGCAGTCAAGTTCTTCGATTCGAAGTCCTGCTAAAGACTTAACTCTGCTTAAAGCCACATAAGCTTGACCAGCAGCAAATAATTTAGAGCCTAGATAAATAACAGCATGATCTACAGCAGTTCCCTGCATTTTGTGCACAGTTGAAGCCCAAGACAAGACAATCGGAAGCATTCTTCTTTCAGCTGTGCCGTAATTAAATTTAGCAGGAAATTGAATTGATTTAGGCTGTATTATGTGAATGCCATCCTTGCCGAGGTCCATTGTAGAGGGATAAGGGCTTTAGTACAACAGGGTTCGCCCTGGTACCCTGAGGCGCAACGTTAGCGATATGAAATGTTTATACACTCTCATACCATTCAGCCCTCGGCACGTGCTCACCTTGGCATTGGGGCATCCATCTAATCAATCAGACATATAATAATCCACATTCACAACAAACGGAACGAACTTTTTCCCAAATCTGTTGGAGTTGCATATTCACGCCAACTAAGATGCTCGTCAAAACGAATCAAATGAGCGCAAACTCGATCGGGTTGCGTCGTTTAATTACGGAGTTCCTATGACCACCTTCCAGCTCCATCATCAGACCCTGGTTACCATATAGTATCAAAGTACTCGACAAGACGAATCAAATGGGCCTAAACTCGATGGAGTTGCGTCGTTCCGGAGTTCCTATGGCCACCTTCCAGCTCCATCATCAGACCCTGGTTACCATGTAGTATCAAAGTACTCGTCAAGACAAATCAAATGGGCCCAAACTCGGTGGGGTTGCGTCGTTTAATTACGGAGTTCTTATGGCCACCTTCTAGCTCCATCATCAGACTCTGGTTACCATTTAGTATCAAAGCATTCGTCAAGACCAATCCAACAAGCCCAAACACGACTATGTTATGTTGTGTATTTGTGGAGTTCCTGTGACCACCTTCCGGCTCCATCATGAGACCCTGGACATCACGTAGGACTGAAGATCTAGTCAAGACAAATCCAACAAGCCCAAACATGACTAAGTTATGTTGTGTATTTGTGGAGTTCCTGTGGCCACCTTCCGGCTCCATCATGAGACCCTGAACATCACGTATGACTAAAGATCTTGTTAAGACAAAACCAACAAGCCCAAACACGACTAGGTTGTGTTGTGTATTTAAGGAGTTCCTGTGGCCACCTTCCGGCTCCATCATGAGACCCTGGATATCACGTATGGCTAAAGATCTTGTTAAGACAAATCTAACGAGCCCAAACACGACTAGGTTGTGTTCTGTATTAGAGGAGTTCCTATGGCCACCTTCCGTCTCCATCATCAGACCAGCTCCAAGGTACCATAATATTGCATTGTCATCCGATTTATACATGAATGCAAAATTTCAGCTCAATCGGAAACTGGGAAGTGGATCAAATTTAACTTGCAAGATTTGATTACAGACAGACAGACAACGGGACAGGTGAAACTAAATAAAAGCTTGTAAAAAAGAGAACGAATATATTCTAAAAAGAATCACACCGCCAGCACCAAACTACATGGCATGAAGACCAACGAGGCCCGATGCTACATTACACTTCGGAGAACTTTTATACAAACCTACATTAAAAATGGTTGTTTCATTAGGTACCATGGACCGTGCAAAAATCACTGCAAATAGCCACCACACACAGTTCGATGCAAAAACTTAATTATTTCGGTGCATTTGGAAGCTGATGGACATGCTCCATTAAAAAACATAAGTCAAAATATCTGTTTAAGTTTTAATTTGCTCATTTTTTATATGTTCTGTGCTATAAACCATTAGCACAAGGTGTCTGGCGCATTCCAGTCCCTATATTAAAGGATGTCCAGTCTAATGAACCTGCAGGCTCGTGGGGCTGACATCAACTTAATTGGTTTCACAGCCCAATACAATACGTAAACCTACGTACGTTCACTTAGCATTCACAGCTCACTCACACACAACATACATAATAATTAGGTACACTGCAAACTTTTAAAACAACTGCATCTATCTATTATATTAAACTTTACTGAATTTCAAATTTACATTAAAATAATCTATTGTTTTTAACTAATGTACCTAATATTATACAGGGTGGAATTTTATTTTTTAAAGCCACCTGGAGGGAAAGTACTCATGGTAACTTCACATTAATTCAAACATTTTTTATAATACGCTTGCCACGCCCGGGAATCGAATCGGCTAAAATCCGATAAAATAACACCCTGTATTTTAATAACGTCAATTGATAAGGGTCAATAAGGAAGAAAATAAAAATAAGGGTCAAATCTCACTCAGAAACATGGTAAATTAAATCAAAGGACAGTTACATAGGTAGTTAATACCTAAAATACTTAGCTAAATTTTATTTTGTTTCTTAGAGAGATTTGATCGATATTATTGACTCTATCAATTAACCCCATAAAAGATACAGAGTGTTATTTTTTCGGATTTTTGCCGGTGCGATTCCCAGGTGTTGCAAGCGTTTTATCAAAAATGTTTGAATGCAGTTTTGTTTCTTTTAAAAAATAAATGAATGTTTCCTTTCAGTGAAATTTGATATTTCCATTGTTTAGAGTACTTTCCCTCCAGGTGGCATTAAAAAATTCCACCCTGTATATGTAAGCCTCTTGAATTTCAAGGTTTTTGCGTCAATCGTCTCCACAAAAAACTTTGTTAGTATTTTTTTTCTATCGTGTGGGTTTTTAAGCAATCGTAAGATTGTGAACGTCGTTAGTTTATAATCTCGTGATATTATAAGTGAACTGCAACCAGCCATTTACAATTTAACGTATTATTTCTCGATAATTTATAATCTTTCGATGTTAAATCGTCAAATTGTGAACAAAGCTGCAGAGTTCATAATCTGTCGGGCGTCGGGTTTTATCGCCCGTAAAATTGTGAACCATGTTCCTGATTGGTCGGTTTTGGCAGTAGCTCGTTCTGTATCCATCCATAGTTTTATTTTTTTTATTCATTTTAGCCAAAACTGACCAATCAGGAACGGTTTGCAATTTGACGATTTGACTTTGATAGATTAATAACTATAAAATTCATTAAATTGTAAATCAGTTTACAATTTTACGTCAGTTTATTAAATCGCGAGACAGATTATAAACTACTTTAACGATGTTCACAATCTGACGGTGACATATACACACATAGACGGGTATGTATGGACTTTACCTGAACCACACTCTTGCTCTTGTTCAACAAATTAAAGCCACGATTAGCATCAAAATTTCCCAGTAGCCATCTTTGATGAACAATAGCGACGCGAAAGTTTGAAGTGATTTCTATGAACCCTAGCTATTGTGGATACAACGTAATGTGACACAGTTCCAAGCGACGCAGAGGCCCCTTTGTCTTGAACCCATGTCGCTCTTGACAGTCCGCTGAATAGTGGTATATTGTTGGACCGATTCTGCTGTAGGGCTGTGCCAAGTGGCCGTTGCGATTATAAAAACTATTTGAAAATGCTACTTTTGTTGTTTTTTTTTCTAAGTTGTCTACAATAACTGAATTGCGAACTACCAATGTAGAACAGGGCAGTTTTCTAAATAGTAGATGATTGGCGTCCCCACCGAGGGGTTTGAACCCACCATGAATTAAGTCAACCACATTGGCTAGTTTAGTTGTTTTGATACGTTTTGATTCCTCGCCGGAAGCATAATTATTATACTATAGGTGCAGTTTTCCTTCACCGTAAGAACATCGAATAAACGTATTTCCAAAACACGTATCCCAACTCCTACAAGTATCTATTGTGGTTCTATCCAGCACCTCCAGGATTTTCTCTAAAACAAAACAAATATTCTTTATTGCACATAAATAAACACTAATACAAACATAGACGATACAGGAGAAGGCAATTGGCGGCCTTATCGCTTTAAGCGATTTCTTCCAGGCAACCATTGGGCGAAAAAGAAAAACAAAAGGATGAATAGGCGGGTGTGCAGAAATTGTACCTACTGCTACACGATAATTTCTACAAAATACAAAAAAAATACTATACAGAAAAAGCAGCCATTATTTTGGTCGCCTAATGATTATTTTTTAAATATTAAATTTTTTCACCAGCCCTGTCAACAAGCATGGCGCAGTGACTACTTTAGTTAACAAAGGTCTATTTACTATGCATATATTGTCATTTACTAGCCTTATATGAACAGCTTGCAATCACACGGGCATTGTCCGTACCTACTTTTACTTCTATGGAGTCGGTAAAGCATTGAATATAGTTTGATATTGGTAATAACCCATAGAAGTCTTCCATGTCTAAACTACAATGTAATGTGTACAACAGGACAACTTTGTATTAAACAGAATGTGATAGCAGCATTGGTTTGATCAGTGGTGAGTGTAGCAGCAGAGAGCATGGTCGGTGGACTAGTGGCTAGGGCCGCTGCTTCCCGGCCGGGAGACGCGGGTTCGATCCCCACCACGTACCAATGTGTTTTTGAATTTCGAATTTATATATACGTTTATTCGACACTCTTACGGTGAAGGAAAACATCGTGATGCCCTGCACACTCCTGCGAAGAAATTCGAAATTTTGCCAGCGTGGTCGACTAAAGCCTGATCGCCCTAATTCAGGGTAGGCTCGAACCTCTCGGTGGGGACGTATATAAGCTGTTGATGATCATGATGAGTGTAGCAGTCACCAAAGTCATCAGTCAATAAAAGAGGGTTTTACTAACGTCAACTTGGTCTTATTTGAATTAATTTATAGTCATGGTCTGATTACTAAATCGCTATCACGAAGTCTAGTGTACCTAGGCCAGCGTCCACAATAAAGGAGTGCGTTGCTAATGAGGCAGATCATTAGCTCGCCTTGTCTGGACTACATGAGTGGGCCTCGACCAAGCCTTGACCCAAAAACGACCTATCCAACTCTATACATAGAAGAACTATGAACTAAAATGCTCGATATATCTCACAGAAACATCACTTCGTTTTTGTCTATCAAGTAATACGTTGCATTTCATTGCATTCGATATAATTATTCTGAACAGAACTGACTGTTACTGATATAATTATTCAAGTTAGATTAGACATCTTTGAACTACAAATTTTTTAGCATGTTGCCATTATTTCTATTTGTTTCCAGATGTATTCGTAACTTAATGATTAAGTGCTATTTGATGCTTAAAAAAGATGAATTTGGAGCATAAAATCATCAATCAGTAGGTGTCAATAAGGTTACTTATGAGTATGATTTATTCTTTTGCCGAAACTCGGTTATGCAAAATAATGCCGGTATCGAATAAAGAAAAAAAAACTAGTGCAAAGTAACTAGTATCATATGAAATTGTTTTTTTCTTCTACCGTAACTGGTTACGAACCATCATTTTTGTACGCGGCCGAAGGGTAGAAATTATATCACAATCGACTGTACCCAAATGAGCACAAAACGCTTTCAAAAAAGATCTATCTGACAAATTAGTTAAACCAGAAAATTTTGGACGTCTTGTGGTTCTGTTTAATTGTACAATGTGTCTCTTTGATGATGCTTATCACTGACAAGATCTAGCCAGGCTAGTTAGGTTACAGACCTACCTTAGACCTACCAACAAAACCACTGTGCTTGCAGCGCATGACAATCAATCAATCAATCAATCAGCTTATTGCCGTCCACTGCTGGACGTAAACCTCCCCAAGGGCACGCCAAAGTGCACGATCACCCGCTTTCCTCATTCTGCCACCACCAGCGACCTTCCTCAGCGCATGTAGCAATGTGAAAATAAATTTAAGTTAAAATTCCAAACGTGAAAATTTGTACGTAGTGTCCAAATTTCTTATGTCAACCACTTCACATTTCGTTAGCAGGTCTGTGGCGATGTTTTTCGCGAAACGATAAAATTAACTAACATCCTTTCTTCGTATGCCAATGGACACTCCCACAAACTCATAGCACCTCATAGTATTAAATGGTCAATATGCATCGAACAGTATGTATGCAGCCTTAGTTGTGTGCGCTGGAAGTTGCTCGTGTGTGACAGCCCTTGTCTGCCCACGGCTCACATGGAGATAAGGGTAAGTGACTTTTTGTGATTTTCAATTTTAATTAAATTCGTGCCATATAAAGCTTTTAATGTCTTTTACATGATTGTTTTTTTTATATCAATATCAACGGCCCGTAACAGTCCACTGCTGGACTATGAGCCTCCTCCACTTAAGTGGAGGGTTTTGCCATAATCTCCACGCTTGGCAGGCGGGTCGGGTTGGAGATCGCAGATTAAAAGGTTACTGTATCAGAGAGCGCTGCTGCCCGTTCCCTGTTCAATGTGTAGTCCCTAAGTCGCCTCTTACGACACCCACGGTAATAGTAGGGGTTGGTGACAAATGTATTCTACTTTGCCGTCACCACACGGCGTACGGGTTTTTTTTTATAATATGTTTATATTATTTTACACTACAGCTTCTTCACATAGGCTTAGGCAAAGACCATTGTTAAAATAATACTATTGTATTACTAGCCACTAAGCCACCCACTATCTTCCACTTTCTACACACATCCCTTTCGAGTCGTCAACTTTCATCGGGTTTCATGATTCAATTTAATGTTTATTTTATTTCTAATAAAAGACATTATAGGTTTAATAGGAACATAATTTGTGCAGCTGACTTGCTTCAAAACATTGTATGACACGATGTATCTTCTTGTCAACCCTTTTCACTGATGACGTCAAACGTTTCCTTGACAAGCTGTCACTTTGTCTTGCAAGTACGAGACACTGACAGGTAATGAACTTTGGAACCCCAGTGGAAGGTGGCTTTTCTTCACTTTTCCTTACTGCATTTCAAAATCTTGGTTTTCTTTTATTTTAATGACATTGTTGATTTCAATGCGATAAGATCTACTTTAGACCTCTTTTTGAAGTTGAAATAAGCGTGACGGTAGGTATTTTATTACAATACAAAATCGGTAGCAATCGGTAGTTTTAAATATTTTTTATCGTTTATATTTACCTAGTTAAGGATGTCAATCTAATAACTTAGAGGACAGATGTCCATAGGAATAGATTGTTTGACTAGCAGACTTCTCCGATATAGTTATAACTAGCATTAATTTTGTAATTGACAATATTTTATTTAAAAAAGGAAACGCAAAAGATGCGACGTCTGTGGAGTTTCTTCGGTAAGCTCTCCTCCACAGATTCCGCCATTGTGTTAGTGAACTCACCAAAAAAAATGTAATGACTGATCTATGTGATGTAATAAATAATCTTTGATTTTGATTTCAAAAGAGTAAACTGAAATGATTTCCAAAAATAATGACGGCTAAATTTTCAACAAGCAAAAAAAATAAGGTTGCAATGATAAGGATACGCATAAAATCGTATAGGAAAGGAACGTCTTACGAAATATTCGTCTGAATATCGCAGGCACTTTAGTCAAGAATCGAATTTTCCGCGTCAAGCGGAGGGGCCCGTCAGGATGTTAAGTAATTTGAACAGAACGGGCGGGTTTTATTTTCAGAAGAGACTTTATAAGTGATGGCTGGAACACGATAATGGACGAAGTGAAGATGTAATGACATGCTACTTTCATCACTTAGGGAAGTGATTTAAATCCACAACAGTAAAATATTTTTGTACGATCTAAGCATGGATTTACAACAGGCCTAGATAGAACACGTCAATAAAAATACTACTATAATGGTAGACAATAGGATTGCAATTAATAAAATACACTCATGTCACTTTTTAATCCCAGCATAACTTCAAATAGGTGACATTTTTCTTGTGTATTTTTGTATGACGCCTGTTGCAAATCAATGGTTCAAAGCCACTTAATCGTATTTTCTGTGGTAAGTAACGCGCATGCCATAGTTTAAGAAATTACACACGCTATACTGTCAAATCTTCTACCATTTAAAGTGTTAATTAATAGTGGTCATTAGTTAGATTACCTAGTTAAAAAAGTAGACAATAAGATTCCATTCCTAACGCATGCAACATAATAGATGACTTTTCAAATAACGGTTTCGACGATCTATTCAATTTTTCTATTCAGTGTCCGAGTTAATAGTCACCTGTGCTGGTTGCATGATACATTCTTACTCAACTAGAGCGTGGCGCGTGCTGGGCTCGTATTACAGTGGGACTAGCACTCAAGATAGACGGTTGCTTTTTCATTAGGCTGTACGTAACGCGCCTTTGCCCACGATAATCGGTACGAAAAAAGTTTATTTAAAAAGTTGACCTGTCATTACATTACGTTTGATTTTGAATAGTTGAAAATTTGATGCTTTGTTTTTTGGTGCGTTCTTTTACTATCTTTTTAAAATCTACTTATTAATTGAAAAAAGTTTTAAATACTTACAAATTTTGTTTTGTGTTATGCTCAAAGTGCTAATTTGAACGAATGAATTTGAATTTTTGCGGAGAACAGCTTCATTTTATTTTAATCTTAATGGCCAGTAATTAGTGAAAATACAGCCAAAGATAATAAAGTCTTCTAAAAATTGTGACGGTACACGCAAGTTTCGTTCAATTTCGTTTGAGTGTCGTGTCGTGTTGCCACGCGGTTTTTTTCAATGTGTGCGTGGAATTGTGTGTGTGTGCGTTGAGGACAAACGAGCTATTATTGGGGTAATCGAATTAGGTGTAATTAAATTACTTTAGCGGCGGTCGCGGTACGTCTCGAACAAATAGGTTAATATTTTGAGAAGGTTATTATCTTGTGTTTCCGTTGGCTTTCGCGTCTGTATGCAAATTGAGTTTTGGATGTTCCTTATTTGAAAGTTTGTAACTTTTCAAAGGCGGGATTACAAAGGTACGATTTAGGAAAAAGTTAATATTAAAGTTGTACTGGCTGCATTGTTTGTTGTGGATAGAAGTGTTCTTATTCATCGGTAATTAGAAATTAAATGCAAGAATATGAAACTGTAACAATTGACATCTTTTGTATATATGGATAGGAATATCAGTAGTGTTATTATTTTGTTTAAACCATGTTTATAATCCATGTTTTTTATTTTAATATGTAACCATTAATCTGTTAGTGAAGTTGTGAAAAAAGTGATTATTCCCGTTTGCAAATACACTGAAAAATATCGTTTAAACAATGAACTGTTAAAAAAACACACATTATTTTCTAATCTTTATACCTTTGATAGACTAAAATACATAATAAGATTAAACCAACTGCATTCAATTGTCATTATGGGAAAAAACACACTTTTGTCCATTTATATCTTTGACCGATTATTTTATTGGGTTGAGTAACATAAATATGTTGTTTAATATTTCAGAACTAAAAGATATTGTAAATATTTAAGTAAGACTTTTTAATCAATTTACATAAATTCAGTTTTTTATTCATCAACTCAACAGCTCATATACATCCCCACCGAGGGGCTCGAGCCTACCCTGAATTAGGGTAATTAGGCCTTAGTCGACCACGCTGGCCCAGTAAGGGTTGGTCGACTTCACACACAATTTGAATTTCTTCGCAAGAGTGTGCAGGTTTCATCACGATATTTTCCTTCACCCTAAGAGCGGCGAATAAACGAACATATCAATTTGAAATTCGAAAACACATTGGTTCGTGGTGGGAATCGAACCCGCATCTCCCGGACGGGAGACAGTGGCCCTCGCCACTAGACCACCGACGACGACGCTTAGTTTTTTATTTATCAACAAGTAATTTAACTCTTATTATAAATAACTATTGTGCCTAAAACAGCAGGGTTCGTGGCTTATGCCCCTAGTGGTCGACGCCCCCGTTGCTATAACTTTACATAAAAAAAGTAATTTGCGTACAAAAACATTTCATAGAACTCCAACACAATATCAACACTCACTATTAGAAAAAAAACAATATAGATTAATCATGCCGAGTTGACCCTTTCTCCGCAGGTGTCAAAACAATTGGACCACCTCAGCAGCTGACGTGAAACGATCCAGGCTGGAAGTGGCTTGGTGAGCAGCACCTAGCTTTATAACAGTGTTCGTGTTTTTCTGCTTTTACTCGTGCCAATTATGATTTTAACTTAAAATTCTTTCTTTCTAAATAAAACTATAATACATGCAAAGATCACCAAAGTTTGTGTGTGAAGTCGATCAATCTGCACTGGGCCACCGTTGTCGATTAAAGAGTCAAAACAGAAAAATGCTCAAGCAACGTACTGGCTCCATTAAAAATAGTACCGTAACTATAGTCTAAATTATAAAATTTTAGGCCTAAATCAGAGTACGCCTAATCCCTTCGGTGGGGACGTTGATAAAAACAAAAGATGCATTCGTCTCCATGGACTATTAGTTTCTTCAACAGATCCTTCTCAAAAGATACGCATATTATAACTATGTTAGTGAACTTACCAATAATTTTCATCCATCACAGACGATTGAAAAATGTAATGACGGATCTAAGTGATGTAATAACATCCTATGGAAATAAATAATTTTGACTTTGACTTTGATTCTAAAATACGAGTATCTTAGTGAAATTGTTTTTTTTGCAGGTGTGCCCGTCATATACGAAGCTCTGGGACCAACCTTGACCGTTTTTTTAACGACTGGGACATTAGGTGAGTCAACCTTTCAACCACTCACACGCATCAACCCTGCCTCTTCTTCTTTCTCATGTAGGATGTAAGGTCCACAACCAACCTCACGTACCCTAGTGTCCGTGTCATAGAGCGGGCAAAAGCCACTGACATGGCTCGTGTAATGACTAGAAGGACAGTAACAAAAGAAAAGTGATTGGTTCACACATAAAGTGCACCCATAGCCTCGATCCTCTCACAAACTCCATGTTTATAGGAATATTTAGTACGAGTTCCCATAATAAATTATTGTATAAACAGCATGGTGATCATGTGTTTGTCAGGTTATGATAAAAAACCACAAGCGAATGGTCGCACAGATGTTGAGATCAGAGGCCAGTTTAGGTTGAGCTGCGACAGATATTTATGTATAAGGCACGGTCGCCGAGCAGAAAGAATTTCGTACGTTGACCTGTTATTACCTGTCTCTGTTACTCCTGCGTAAATATATTGCCGTCCCACTCCTACAGATGCAAAGCCCCCGTGCTTTAGACTAGCTTTCTGGCCGCAACTTCATCTGCGTGGTTTGGTCATTTAAAGCAATAGATTTTGGATTATTTCCGTCTTCATTTCTAAAAAGCCCTTTTTAGTACTTGCCTGCATATAAAGAACAACCTCCTAGTAAAATTTCAATGTTAGTCATTCTGTTCCCCCTTTAATATATTTGGACGTTTGATATTCTGAGTGTTATCAGCTTATATGTATACTTCCCCATCTAAAGGCCTGCCTTTAATAAGGGTGATGAAGACTAAAACAATCACGCTGGCTCAGTGCGGGGTAGCCAACTTCACACACAACGCTTGAATGTCATAGCGCGGGGCTAGGGCAGGTTTACTCATGACGTTTCTTTACGATAAGAAATTATTCGATTAACACAATCTACAAACTTATAATCTGTCAGCAAATCGTCTGTTTATAAAAGGCTTTGATGTAGACATGCGACTTATTTAACTTTCAAAGGAGTCAATAAAGATCAGACGTCAGAGTTCAGTGTAGAATGGTATCCACTTTGTTTCGTGTTTTCCATGAGCGAATGTAACATCTTCAGCTCCTGGTCACGTACGTCAAGGGGAATTACGAAAACCATGGATTTACTTCGCATCAGACGCATAAAATTGTAAATAATTTACATGATAATAAATTTAAATATAAATAAACGCGTTTCATTCGGATTTTTTTAAATGGCTTATTCTCTTGGCTGCAGTCAGACCTGACGAGGCTTAAGACAAGAAACCGCATATATTTCTTTTTAATATTATATTATTTGGTTTTTCATTGTTATAACAATAACCACTAGTTTAACTGTTAGCACATTTTTTAAGATCGTCGGTGGTCTAGTGGCTAGGGCCGCTGCCTCCCGTCCGGGAGACGCGGGTTCGATCCCCACCACGTACAAATGTGTTTTCGAATTTCAAATTCATATGTACGTTTATTCGACGCTGTTACGGTGAAGGAAACATCGTGAAGAAACCTGCACACTCCTGTGAATAAATTCAAAGGTTGTGTGTGAAGTCGACCAACCCGCACTGGGCCAGCGTGGTCGACTAAGGCCTGATCGCCCTAATACAGGGTTGGCTTGAGTCCCTCGGTGGGGACGTATATCGTCGGTGTATTGTAGAAAGGGCGAAAGCGCCTTTTAATATGACAGGACAACAATTTTTTTGTTTCAATGACGGTCTTTAACTATCTATTGTTAACTTATTTTTACGCTTATAACAAAGTTATAACAAAGAGATAACTATGTTAACTCTCAAATTATCCTGTCAAAATATTAAAAGGCGCTTTCGCCCTTTCTTCAAAACACCGACGATATGAGCTGTTGGTGTTGGTGACACATTAAAAATACAAGATAACAACAAACAGTCCACTTCATCAAAGCTCAGAATCGACTTGACCCATCAATTTCCTCCCCCCCAAAACCAAATCTGACCCCGAGGTCCATCTCATCAGTTAAGTGGACTCACTCAATATGGACATTGGATAAATAAAGGGGACAAAACTCGCACTCATATTACTATTACTACGAAAGAAAGATTTCCAAGCTCTTTATCAATAAGCAGGATCTTGTGGATTGAAAGGTCGACAACCAACCTCACAAACTCTGGTGTCAGAGTTGTGGCGCCGAAGACACCTGGCATGGCTCATGTAACGATTTATTTATTATTATTAATTACTCATCTTTTTTTCGTTCAATCAGTCTGACTGAATAGCTTGCAATGACTGTCGTTGCCAAACTGAGAACAGTCAAAACACAGTGGCGTCAATTCTGACTGTCACATTCTAATCCGTAATTTAAGTCCATCCTTTTCATCCTTTTCACCTTTTAAAGATTGAAAAGGGACAGGAGACGGCCATCCTAATATTAGAGCTGTCAAACATCGAATTTGAACCTGGCCGTGCCTGGCCTGGCCTGGCCGTGTCAAATGCACAATTTTAGAGAGCACTTAAAACATGCCACTTAAAAAGCTCTTAAACTGACAGCTATGCCCTTATTTTAGGTTATTATTGTTCAAATTAATGTCATTTGTTCATCAACTCTCTTTTATTGGTCATAAAAACGAAAAGGATAGCTGGATTTTAGAATTAGAATTAGAACATCGAATCGAGGCCAGTTTCACTAGGATTTGAATCAGAAACCGCATGCTACTACCATCTAACTAAATATTTGTAAAGTTAACTTGTGGTTTTGGCACAATATGTCATAACTACCTTTTGACGCGTGTAGCATTTCAGAAACTACATGAGTACACTTTTTTGGAAATATTTAATATAATACATGAAAGTTTTTTCATGAATAATAATAATAATATGTACTGCAAAAAATCTGTAAATATCGTCTGTGGTGATAACGTAAGAGTACAACACCAATCGGTAGTCTAGGAATAGTTGGAAGTGAATCTTCCTTTTTCTGATTTGATTCTCGGATGATTAGATTTTTGAATTTTAAATTATTGGGTATTATTTAGTGTTAGTTTTAGTATGTTTCCGTTGCATATTACAGGGTAAAAGGGAAGTTGTGACCATGTCCAGTGTTCATTTTTTGTTGGATACACAGTCCCTGACAACGGCTACGGTCATAAATATTCATAACAATCCGGCCAAGGCTGTAGGACTCTGTATGTACACTGGTTTCGGATGCAGCGCCATATTTTTGGAGATTACTCGCAAGCCGGAGGCGAAGTAGTGACGTCACAAATCAGAGGCATTGTAACAAGAATGAATGAGCTATAGAGTACTTTAGGCGGTGGTGTATTGTACAGTCAGCTGCATGTCCAGAGAAAACTGTTAGGAAATGTTGTCTTTAACGCACGGAACCACATGCATGCACCGTGGTAACAAAAATCTTTTATACTATGAATGCGAAAGTAAATACTAATCCCGATTGAAAATCTTAGACTTACACGCTATGAACTAAATGAACTGAAAAAAAAATACACAGCTATTTCCCCTTCGGCCGTCTACGAAACTGCGGTTTCGTAGGTTTCGTAGACTGGTTTCGAAATAAACATTATTATTCTTTGTACGACACTAGTGTCGACCAGTGAAGTATTTTCTCGTATTCATCTTCATAGACAAGCTTATTTAAAAAGGATTTCGATGCTTGAAATCCAAATCAAAAATTATTTATTTCCGATGTTATTACATCACTTGACCCCTGAATGAAGGAAGATTAAATTAAATCAAGGTTCAATACTTGGGAGGTTTAATAAGGTCAGGCTCATTCAATTGAACGAGTCATTAGTTTAGGTAGCATTTGCATACTCATACTCAGATGAAAAGCTCATTCGCTGCGCAACTCCGTCACAGAATGTTTCACTCCTGGTAACAATGTTTGTAATAAGTCAGTTAGGGCACCCGGATGACGCTGGTTTGAACCATACAATATTCCAATTTGTTTTCGAATTTCAAACTCATTTATGTACGTTTATTCGACGCTCTTACGGTGAAGGAAAACATCGTGATGAAACCTGCACACTCCTGCGAAGAAATTCAAAGGTTGTGTGTGAAGTCGACCAACCCGCACTGGGATAGTGGGGTAGTGTGAGGTGGACTAAATCGTGATCGCTTTAATTATGGTAGGCTCGAGCCCTTCAGTGTAGACGTATATGAGCTATTGATAATGACGACAATGCTACTAATTCTATCTCATTACTAACACTAGATTGAAGTAACTAATTCGGACGGGCCTTAATAAACGTAAATCACACTCCAACTTTTTCAAACATCACCTTAACCTATTTGGAAAAGCCTTAGCGTCGATCCAAAAGGCTCTGTTTCAAATCCGCCAGGTGGAGCTGGCGTCGCTCCAACTGTGTTACAGCTTCAGTGGCAACATGCATCCAAGCCAACAACTAAGCTGAACTTTGACGGGAAATCGCTGGTATAAAACCGTGATCTGTCTCTTAACCAGACAATTTTGATAAATGTGTTTTAATTTCTAATAGTGACTCGAGTGATTAGGGTAGAGTAGGGAAGGAAAAACAAAGTATTATGACTTCTTTTACAACTTTAACTTCAATTCAATTAAATTCAGAAATCAGAAACATTTATTTGTTGGACATCACAACACATCACAACACAGAACACATACATAGAGAATAGTAGGTACATAATGCATCAGAAAGATATGATAATACAAAAAAAACACACAAAAATACCCCTGTGTTGCGACACCCAGACAAAAAGGGCCTCACTCAGCAAAAGCCGTAGCCTAGCAAGGTAGGCTTTTGTATTAAAATATACAAAATACATTGTCTACGCCCTAAAGCGACAATTACTAATACTAAATTATAAATAACGGTACCTTATTTTATAAAAACAATTTATTCATAAATTTGCACATTCTACTAAGTCTTTAAAAGTGAACAATAATAATAAATTAGTGAACAATAATTAATTTAATTTAACCTAACCATTTTAGTAGGGCATAGATTGTTTGTATCATGAGTGAGTAGGTAGAAGGTTTACCTATATGGTCATTGCATGAGTCAGACTTTATTTAGTTTTTCCGTCTCATGAGTTTTTAAACCAATAGCTATAATCTTGGTTTGTAAGTAAGTAGTTGCTTAAATTAGCCTTTTCCTACAAATATGTACATACAATTTTCGTCATTATTTCTGTTCTCATGTCCCTAGCGTACGATACAAACAATCACTTCCTCCTCACTGCGTTCCTAGCTACGTTTTTATTTTCCTGTTTCCTGGATTCTAATTTTATTCTGATATCTGTTTTGCCTGTCTCGTTGCTTTTTACGGCAAATTACCTTATTGTATATTTTATTTGGGCCATTTTCCCAAATTTATTCGGAGGAATTGTCCTTTGTACGGGCCGCTATCGTGAAATTGTGTTCGCTTTGATTATAGTAAAGTGCTTGATCATAATGTTCTTGTTATATTACATTGATATTGGCAAAGGCATTGTTTAACTTAGGAGAAGCTCAAACCTCTCTTATGACATTGTGTAAGCTGGTGGGGATCACTGCAAAAATGAAATCGTCATCCTCGATGAATCCTCGTCCTTTGTCTCTCGATGTTGTGTAGTGTCGTAATATCGAAATAAATGGTTTTTCTTTCTATCTTTTTCATCGATATTGCTTTACAAAAATTATAAACATAAAATGCAACTTAAATAAAAAACACTTCTCTCTTTCAAGCATATTATATACGTCCCCACCGAGAGGCTCGAGTCTACCCTGACTGAGGGCAAACAGGCCGTTGTCGACCACGCTGGCCCAGTGCGGGTTGGTTGACTTCACACGCACGCAACCTTTGAATTTCTTCGCAGAAGTGTGCAGGTCTCCTCAGGATTTTTCCCTTTACATGATATGAATTTAAATATTCTAAAACACATTGCTAAGTGGTGGGGATCGAACCCGCTTCTCCCGGACCGGAAGCAGTGGCTATAGCCATTACTCCACCGAGGCTCTTGAAAAATAAAAATATTATAACTATTTTTAGAAGCATTTTATTTAAACACCGTAAATATTTATTTTTTCTTACATTACTGTTGAAGTCTGTGCAAAGAAGATAATTACTGAATTTTTAAATTAAGTACGAGGTCTCTCAATTATGAAGATCTTGTCAACAAGGGGTTGAGAGTTAAAATTAATGCAGCGAGTGGCAGCGATAAATTGAATTACATTCCCGCCTCTAAATATATCCCTAAATAAGGAAGCGAAGCTGGGAAAGTAATGTATAAAGGAAAACCTTTTAAATATATGACGAGAACAAAATTTTGAGCAAATTAAGTTTAAATATTGATTGGTTGCAATATATACTCCGTGCGCGATATAAATGCATTTATGGCCATTAGTAGTCACAAATGTTAGAAACTTAGAAATAATAATTGTTGTAAATTACGTAATTTTTATTATTCTGGTAGGCTCCAGCCCCTCGGTGGGGACGTATAAGCGTTGTTGATAATGATGACGTAATTATTAAGATTGTAAACAAACAAAGAAAAAAAAAAGAAAAAGAAAGAAAAGTAAGTTGGACCTGAAGTGGTTCAGTTGTGTCTGGTTGTTGTTTTGCTATATAAGGGTGTATTTATATATTTATGTATTATATATCAGCTGCCTGGTACCCATAGTACAAGCTTGGCTTAGTTTGGGATCAGATGGCCTTGTGTGTACTGTACGTCCTTTTATACATTTATTTATTTTATTTTATCTATTCACAACAAGAGGGTTATTCTGCTTAAGAACATTTCTGGAAATGCATTTCATTTCATTTTTACTCTTTTGTCTATTAAAATTGTTATTACTTTATATGCGACTCGCCACCACACATAAGTGGACTATCTTAAGTGGCGGTTACATAGACTAAGTGAAGATGTATATGCTTGTTATTGGATAATAATAAAAAAAAAAAGTTACATTGGCTACTACTCGTACCACCGAGAAGGTTTATGTTATTTCGCTGATACTTTGTAAATAAAGGTAGTAGCTACATTTAATACGTAATCTTATTTATTTACAATTTACAAATATTTACAAACAAATTTAACGAACATTATGCAGATAAAGTAATCAAGTCAAATTAAATAATTAATTTATGCAGAAATTCTATCAAAGCTTTGATGATGGCAGCACATAATTTAAACTAATTGTGACTAAAATTATACAAGTAATAAAGCGATTGTGTACCGCTGGAAATAATGTATTCTGTCTTCTCTCAGCGTTACTATTTCCAAAGTATATATATAAAAGGAAATTTTCAGAAGCGGTATTTTATTCAGAGGAAATTTTAACAGCAACAAAATGTAGTTTCTTTGAAAGCCCTTTGTATGAATTTTATATTAAACCTATTATCAGAATTTATATTACCTCCATTTAATTTAAATAAAGTATTAAAAATCCGCTAAATTCTTATATTATTTAATGAAACGAACAGACTTTTAATAGTAACTTTGCTGTATTTACCATAATAAAATAATTAACTTAAATTATAACAAAACAAAATAAAATAATTGTTTATCTTCTTTTATAATTATTTTGAAGATTTTATTTCCAAATAAATTACTTATTTCGGGAATAAAAATCATTTCATTATTTTCCGTGTTATACATGACTTGTGGCTGGCCACACACAAAAAGAGAACTGTCAACCTGTGTAGCAGGCTGTCACATTCTGACGTTTGTTTAACTTCAAAACTTGTTTTTTTTTTTGAGCCAATTGCCCCTGCGTTCCGAGATGCGCCGAAATCGATTTTAGCGCACTCAAAGCGCGTACCGAATTACTGTCAGCAGGCGAAACCCATACAATCTCATCGCTGACAGTTTGATTCGAAAGTGATTTAAGCGCGTATCAACGCAGCCCATATTTTTCGCTTCAATGGTGCTGCCAGATACTTTTTTGTTTCCTACTACCAAAATATTAAAATAATTATTGAAAAGTAATGGTACCTCCATTACCTAAATCATTTTTTAATTTAGACACGTAGTTAATAATATACTCTTTCAGCCTATTCTTCCTACTTCAGTTTGCTGCTAAAATATCAAATATTAAAATACCACCTTCCATACGATTTCTGAAGATTTCCTTTGTTTGGGTAAAAGTTAATAATTTGCAAAAATATGTTGTAGCTTGTATTTGTGTGTATAACGCGGAAAAGAGGTTTTGTTTGATGAAAGGGTTATTATTATACTACCGGCTGTCTACCTAACACTTATTGAAAGAGATAGTATTTTTTCAATGTCAGGAAGTGTGTATTCTAAGCAAAACCGCGGCCGAAAAGCTAGTATTAAATTAAAAACTAATTTTCTTCTTCTTCATCATCGTGTGGGTTGTAAGGTCGACAACCGACCTCATAAACCCAGTGTCAGTGTTATAGAGCCGCCACTGACATGGCTCGTGTAACGACTAGATAGTAGCCGGCGGACCAGCGGCTTTATTCTAAATTCTAAGGTTGTTTATGGAATCGAACAACCCGCACTGGGCCAGCGTAGTCGATTAGGCCTGATGCTGACGCCAGGGTAGGCTCGAGCCCCTCGATGGGTACGTATGGATGTGTTGATGTTTACTTTCACCCTCCATGTCTAAAATAAATCTAAGTACCTATAGTGATGTTATAGTAATCCTTTTCATTACCAAAAGATGTTATAATATAATAATGCCTCCAGTAAAGTAGACACGGATAATCCCCCGAAGCAAGGATTAAGGCTTTGTACGACGTCATCGACTTTGCTCCAAGCTAAGCAATATTTTCACCCGACTGCGCAATGTCGAAAAGAAGATAATGGTTTTACTACCTATATACTAGTAATTTCTTGGTTTTGTTATTTTACGAGCACTTTGTACAGTCACGTTCAAAAGTGGAGTAATATTACGTGTTTTTTGTACAATAAAATACCAATTTTTTATTATTATGACCTTTAAACATATTTTTTTTTCAATTTGCCATAATTCTTATCAAATGTATCTACCTCTATTATTTAGGTAGGTATGTCGTGAAAAAATGCTATAGTTTTCGATTTTAAAAGTAAGTTTCACTACATTTAGTTGCATTTTAATTAACTAGGTATTAAATGTTCACTTACTTTTATTTTGTACAAAAAACTGAAATTAAAAAATAAATCTATATACATTTAGTTAGAACAAAAAAGATGCTATTATTTAGCCATTTGCATTGTTTTAGCAAGTAATATCTTTGAGAGTAATCTGATATAAAGTTGTAATTTTATCGCAAATTGTTCTATTGTGCTAGTGTGGGAACTCAACTAATTTGCATTACAATCCAGATTAACTGTGATCTTTACTGTATCTCAGTTTTATTGTTCACCACAATCGTTAATGCTCTTCTACCTCACTAATTGTGAAATGACCGAATATTGGGCAAGTACCAAATTTGGTAAAGGCAACACAACGCGGAAAAGGTACTTACTTTAAATAAACGATAGAACTTTAGAAACCGCTTCACTTATTTATATTCTTACGAAAACAATAAAACGTGTTTAGTACCTATACAAAAACTCACAGAAACTCATATTCGTAGCTGAATGTTTTAAAAAAAAGTTCAACTATGTTCCATAATATTAAAATATTTTTATTTATTTTGAAAGTACTTAAACCCGCCTCAAGACATTAATGGACACACCGCATAATATGGGTCAGTGTTAAAATTGTGTGCTTTATAAAAAAAGGTTTGCAAGATTGCATCTGGACAATGTTTGTCAATATTCTAACACATTTCTTTTGCAAAATGAAGATTTCCTCTACATGACTACTATTTCCCCACAAAATTATACCAAAAGATAATCTGGAGTAAACGTATGCATAAAATGCTTCGCGCTCGTTCGTTCAATTAAATTAAATTTCATGAAAAAATAAATCATATGTAAAACCTCTTCGGTCTCAAGCGGCCTGTGTAACTAATATTGTCAACCAACTCGTACTGGCCCAATGTGGTCATCTAAGGCACGACAGCCCTTGTTCAGAGAAGGCTCGAGCCCCTCAGTGGGGACGTATGAGCTGCTGATCGATGCATAATTATTTCTTGCTGACTGTACCAGCACAAGTACTTTTCACAAACACAAACGAAAAATCGTAAACCGTGTTTTATTTACTTTTTAATTTCCCTCCAAACTTTCGTGGTATTGTCTTGTTCCGTTTTCATTTTTTTTTATCTTCAAAGCAAAAACATAGTTCCATTGTCCGTATGGAAATAATTTACCGGCATTGTTCTGTTAATTAATTCCTTTTGTCTTTGTAAGTTTTTTATCTTCAGGCAAATGTAAGACGTTTATACAGCCAATAGAATAAAACCAGCTGAATAAAATGGGTAGTAAATTTTATGTAGAAATCTTTGTTATTCCTCTAAGTTGTAAAAATGCTTTCTCAAAATACTATCTTTTTTAAGTAGAAATTTAATGTAGCTAGACGAGAAATTGAGACTACAGCATGAAATTAGTAGTGATAGTACCCGTCAAACTGAATAACTTTTCACGAAAGAAAAATTCCGGTGACAAAAAAATTTTTGGTCTCTCCATACAAAATGGGTCGGTCGGGAGTCTGACTTTGTATGGAGAAACCAAAAATTTTTTTGTCGCAGGAAATTTTTTTTTTCGTGAAAAGTTGTTCAGTTTGACGGGTACTATCACTAAACGGCGGGAACAAAACGATGTAAATCTCACGGTGTATAGTACGACCTATTAATAAATAAGAATGTCAACATTTAATTCATTTATAATATTAATGTGATTATTGTCATAAGTCAGTCATCAATAGCTCATACACGTCCACGCCAAGGGGCTCGAGCCTACCCTGAAATATGGATCTACTTTCATTTCAAGAAATGTGAGCTAAATATTCGTTACCATCATCAACGGCCCGTTCCTTACCATACTTATACTATATTTAAACATTGAGATTTATATTCAGTTTCTTTGACTATCCTTTATTAGAAGTTTTGAATTTTCCGAGTTACTTACTAAATTCATAATGAACAGTACTACCTATAACCACGACTAAGTATGTATAATATCCAGAATATATACCAGTACTACCATATTATCATTTGACCTTAGTATTTGGTTTCAAACTTGAATATTTGCAAACAGATATATTTTTTGTTGACAAAATCTACAAATCTAATTCAAAACTACAAGCATGGGTACATTGACATGAAGAAGATATGTTGGGGACACAGTACCCAAATGTACGAGGAACCTGTAGCCTACATCATACCTGTCAGTCAATAAAGTTAAGGTTATCGTAACAAAACATGTCGAACGTAATACTATGGCTATTCGATACCGATTCATATTTCTTTAATAAAACCCTAATTAGTTAACACAACCGAGATTATTTCACACAAATGCTAAAACAACTAAAATAATAAAACACTATACACTGGCGACTACCGTACCTTACACCTCCATCTATTAATTTTACACTTTTTACTGCAACTGTCAAAATCCTCAGTCACAAACGCATAAAGTCCAAAATTGTTTAACGTGACGTTATGGTTAACTTTGCGTCGGCTAACTTTAGTGTACCTAAAGGGGTTGTCATAGAAACTGAGAAATGTAGTGCGCGCGCATCACGCGCACATGGACGCTCACTCACACACAAACAGGGGTCTCCCCTTGCTGTGTGAGCGAGACGGCAGCTTTGGACTCTCGAGAGCAAAAGTCATTTTGCCCGCACAATTTAGAACTTCCTTAGTTAGATGTAAAGTAATATTATTGTATTTCAACTTTCAACCGAGAAAAGATGTAAAAAATGTACCATGTTTTTAAATATGTTATTACTTATTACGTTTATTGAGCTAGACATTACTTATAGTAATTTACACCATGTGTTCTAAAAGTTATAAAATTTAAATTTATTCCAATAACAAAATTATTTAATTGATGATAATAAACCTGCGTTTAACACGTGATTTATTTCTTTTCTATAGTACTTGTGGTTATTACTCTGTTTTGTAGCTATCGTACATACACCAAATAATCTTGTCCCAAAATTATAGTTCTTTAATAAAATAAAAGAGAAAAGGAGACAATAATTACGCCCACATGTGCCACGAGTTACTTGTGGCCTTGGACTTTGACGTCCCGGACGACGCTGCTGCTCCTGCTGGGTAACTGGCGTCGTCGGCTACTACATATTTTCTGTCTTTATTTTCTCTCACATCCTTAACACTCCTCTGTATATTCACTTATAGTTTTGATTTATTTAAAACTCATTTTGTTTTTTATTTTCTTCACGAATCACTGTTTTATAAAGTCTATGTGTCGTGGCATTATTTTTAGTCCATTTATTTTCACTTTTTATTTGGTTCATTGTCTAGGTACACGGAGATTTATTTAATTTTTTAATTAACCCAATTTACTTTTTGCTATTAAATCTCCATGCCACCCAGCACTGCCATAAGGCAGCACTGGCAAGGGTCGCCATGCAATATTAGCAGAGAGACGACCAAGATATATTGGAGAGAGACTCACACAAGTTGATAGCAGAACATATAATGTTAGACTGAACGGTACAGAGAGAGAGCTATGCTAACTTATGTAATTGCTTAAATACTAACTTATTGCTAACACAAGCAATACGCTTCAAGTGGTGGGTGCGCGTGCGTCACACCACTACAAACTCCAATTCTTAAATGTAGAACAAGACCACATTCTGTTTCAGATAATAATTGAAAAATCCTTTCAGACACACTTCTCAGATACATCGTTAATCTTGATTAGACGACAAGTGTAAATTGTGAAAACTCTTTTAAGGACGTACATCTATTTTCTATTTTTTTATTGTTATTTAAAACAAAGTGCAAATATAGACAATGCAAAGTGCAAATAAAAACAAAAATGCGAATATACACCGTGAGATTTGCATCGTTTCGTTCCCGCCGTGTAGTGATAGTACCCGTCAAACTGAACAACTTTTCGCGAAAAAAATAATTCCTACGACAAAAAAATTTTTGGTCTCTCCATACAAAGTGAGACTCCCGACCGACCCATTTTGTATGGAGAGCACAAAAAATTTTTTGTCGCAGGAATATTTTTTTTCGCGGAAAAAGTTGTTCAGTTTGACGGGTACTATCACTACACGGCGGGAACAAAACGATGTAAATTTCATGCTGTAGAAAGTGCAAATAAAGATATAAAAATATAAACTTTAGTGATGTAAACCACAAGCACTTTTCCTTATACCAGTTCGCGTCGCCCCGTCCCTTACTCATCGACGTGTACGTACAGCCATTCATGCATGTGTGTGTGTTTTATACCACAGATTCTGCGCGCAATGGACCCCAGTATTCTTGCAGCCATGGACAAAGAGGCACTGAAAAAGCAGATCGAAAACATGAAGTACCAAGCGTCTATGGAACGCTGGCCACTTTCTAAAAGCATTGCAGCGTGAGTAACACCATTTATTAATTTAAAAAGTAATGTGTAGTGACGTCATCCTGTGAAGTGTATCCCAATAGGCCGCGACCCGGGAGTGGTAAAGTGCATACGATTTTAGTGCTTTTTCTTTCGAGAATGAGGCACATTGTTGCTTGGATGTGTAGACGGGCGGTGGTATTTTTTTGTGGTTTCAGTATTAAACGCCGCTTTTCAAAATGTTCGTGATGTGTTGCGTTCGCTTCCTCATCCGCTAAACAAGTTGACCTTCGGATTCGGTGAAATTATTTGCTTTTGAACGGAATTTCTTTCTACTTAACCCCAATCGGAAAGAGCTCAGTGCGTTTTCACGATCGATGATTTGTACAAGAACTTACGCATTTTTACATTCACGAAATGAGTTGTTCTTTTAGTTATATAGTTAACAGTTACGTTTTACCTATTAAGTTGTTTGTTTTTCCTCAATAACACAATTTGTGCATTTATAATGGAGTTTAAATGTATTCGATACTAATACAACGTATTGTCGTTCGTATCGTGCTGCTTATTAAAATTTTATTAATTTGCAATGATTTCTACAAATAAGTCAATTGCTTTTTCCACTATGCTGTATTTTTTCATCTAGATATAAATTTTGATGTGTTATGTCATTCATATTTGCAATTTATTATATTGATCATTCAATACAATTTTACAAAATAATATAATACGTCCATGAATTTTAAAACGGCAATGTTTTTGTCGAATTAACCTTATACTATTTATATAACTCCCCTTTTAGTACCTACATAAAATATTTCCCGTAAATAATAACCTAATCCTTAGCTTAATAAAAAGTGAAGTTTTCACACTAATATTATAAATGTGAAAATATAGTTTGTTCCGCCTTCACGCTTAAAATACTAAACGGATTTGGATGAAATTTGGAATGGATATAGTTTGTAACCTGGATTAACATTAGTATACTTATTACGGGAAAATGTCTTATTCCCACGGGAAAATCTTATACAACGCGAGCGTAGCCACGGGCGGACCGCTAGTCTAAAATAAATATAAGGATTATAATCTATCTGTTATGTTATATTTATGTATGATAAAATCATACGCAAACCCGTTCCGCAAAACAAACTAAATGGGTAATATAAACAGAAGGTATTTTAGTATGAAGACCGAAACTAACATTTACCAATGTACTGAAATGTTGTTATACTGGACACAATGTTTCAGTTTTCGTGCAAAAGATACATTAATCATTTGTTTATTGTCATAAATCGTATAGCTGAGCAATTTTACAATTAATTGGTATTGGCATTGGTTGTAAAAATATTAGTTTACTCAGCTCAGCTGGCGTATTCTAATATGGAAAGATGGAAGACAATCTTTTCTTAACGCTTAGCTCAGCTGATCATGCATTTCAATATCGAAGACCATTTTTTAAAATACATTAGGGGGCACTTTCTTAAGTACTGGATGTGATTGCTGTAGCAGTACTAATTTACTGTCTCAAATTTGACGTTAACACAGCAATGTATTCCAAATTCATTACTAGATCTAGCCCTGTTATAAAATTTTTGTTCAACACTTGCACAATACAAAATGTTCTTACTGATATACTTTTTGGCCTGAATTTGGTATAGATTTTTCATTAATATGATATAATTTTTATATGTAGTAATATTTTTAAGATGTTCCTTTGTTTGTTTGTTCGTAATATTTGTACGATTATCCTGTATCGGTATTATTACGAGTACGTCATCCATCACGCACGCGCACTCCACGCGTCTTTGCAAATTACCTGCCGTGATGAATTACTTCGCCTTTGTCAATACACCTCGCTACTTTTGTGAATATTATGTATTATACAATACTATAATTTATGATAGGATATAATTATCGTATATCGCAGAATTTACTCGTATGTCACAAGTAGTTTTTCGACCTTGACACACCCGGAGTATTTGCACGAAAATAAATTCTTTCATTTTTCTGTTCTAACTAACCTAATTGCTATATACCAAAGTAGTCATTTAACAGTTTGTATTTTAAAAACGCAAAAGAAAAAACAATGCAGCTAATATAATGTATAGCCATGACTTCAACCTCTCAGTTATCTAGCAAAATACGATCAAAAGTCGCAATAGAATTTTCATTTGGTAGCTGAGTCCTGGATTCGTTTTAAGGAAATTGAGGTCAGCAACCTGCCCAGGAATCTTATGAGGTCATGGGCTTGAGCTAGAACTACCTACACGATTCAAAGGGTAGACTCAATCCCACTGCTAGATGGGATTGGACTGGCGAGTATAAACTACCTATAAAAAAAGGAAAGGAAAGGTATTTTTGGCATCCGAACAGTCTGGATATTTCATGGATACAAGGACTTAGTAATCAGTAAGAACTACATATTCAAAAGTTGGTATCATTAAAATCGGTTCATAAATTGCTAAAGTGCTAAAAATTTGGAAGATACTAAGAATTGTACACTTACTTGAACCTAAATGAGAAAATGCAAAAAATGATTATCTTTAATAACCACAAAGAAATTCACCTTTGATACTCAACCGCAGAAGAATGCTAGGGTCAACCGACCAGCAGCTCTATTTTTGAGTCGTTCGTATTGCTATTTGCATGCAAAATCACAATAATCGTACTATTTATGTAATACAAATAATAATAATTTATGTTGGGGGCTAGGATCGTTGCTTTTTGGTTGGGAGGTGGTAGTTCGACGTCTGCTGTGCTATGCTAATGCTATGTATACCAAAGTACTAACACTAGTACTAACACTAATACTTTGGTATACATAGCATTAGTATAGCTTTGGTATGGTTAGGGTCCGTTATAAAAAAAGACTAGGTATTGGCAGGTACTAAAGTCTTTTCCAAATTACAAATTCATTGTTTTTCTTATGTTTTTCACTTACGGTGAAGATAATCTGGAGAAACCTGCACACGACTACACGTTATCGACAGCAGAGTTGCCCAAATCACCCCAATTGAGGGTTCCCTCTTTGGGGATGTCCCCATAATACGTACATGAGCTGATATCAATTCCATATTTGCATGCGAATATTATACGAACGATACAAAAATAGCACTCTGAGCCGTTAATTGCAGTACGCGCTTAATTGTCTGATTCATGATTGCTACATCATTGTGACGTCATCAGGAAACGTAGCCAGGCGTCGTTTATCATCCATTGTATATCTGTTTGTCTCGTTTTTACAACTTTACGAGCGCTTTGTTATCGACTTCTGAGATAATCGTTTACACTTACACTCGTGACGACGACATGCCTGATTGGCAATACATCATCAACACCTCATATACGTCCCCACCGAGGGGCTCGAGCCTACCCTGATTTAGAGTGATTAGGCCTTAGTCGACACACACAACCTTTGAATTTCTTCGCAGAAGTGTGCAGGTTTCATCACGATGTTTTCTTTCACCGTAAGAGCGTCGAATAAACGTATACTTACATTATGAATTCGAAATGCAAAAACACATTGATACGTGGTGGGGATCGAACCCGCGTCTCCCGGACGGGAGGCAGTGGCCCTAACCACTAGACTACCGACGATGGTGGTGGTGGATTGGTAGTAAGTTAAAAAATCATAATTCTTAAATTTTTCAGTTACGTTTTTCTTTCTTTCCTATCGTTAGGGTTTACCGACCGACCTCACAAACTCGAGTGTCAGGGTTGTGGAGCCACCAAAAGCCTCAGAATCAACGGCTTGACGTGCTTCGGTAGCACGGAATACTCTTGTTTTTCAACCAATCGGGTTCGGCCTATAATGCTAAGCCAAACGAGGGACAATATTACAAAGTGATTTTGGTTTTACCACAGTAATATCACCACGGAATAGGGGATCGGACTGTTCCTAAATTTACCATATTTTATGAATTATTTTTAAAATATAGATTAGTAGCATACGATTCGCGAAGAAAAAAACACAATCGGTTGAAAAACGAATTTACAGTTTTTAGTTTCAATATTATGTCTGTCTCTTTCAAAAACGATTTTTCGTATGGAGATTATATGGCGTTACTAACAAATGACGACAAGTGGGTATGCGCCTCTCTGTCTAATCTTGAATTTCAAACCTTTATAACTCGGTCAATTTTAAAGGTAGAGCAAAAATTATTTTAGTCTTCGATAGCAGAAACTAAGAAGTTTGGATTTATAAAATAAAATAAAAGTAGTCCGATCCCCTATTGAAACAGGAAACTCCTTTATAACTGGACGCTGTACAAAAACGCCATTGCTGTTTGTCAAAATTTTTTTAATATTTTTTTCGGCTCATTTATTCCATTACAGTGTCCAATTTGCCTAAAGGTATATGCTGAAGAATAAAATACATTACTCACTCTCTTTAACTTATTAAAGATCAAAGTTTATTATTTGTTTGAACCTAATGAATGCGAAATAAGAATGCGTAATAAATGTAAGAAAAAAATGCTTTCATCCGCAAAAATACTTCTTTATTAACTTTCGTTATGAATTCTTCTCATGATCAAAAGATGCCAAATAACATTACGTTTCAATTTGTGAAAAAGAAACGAATTTATCTAAATCACCAAGTTATTTTGTTTTCCTGTAGTAATATTAATACTACGCAGTCTGAAACATATTCGTATGTTTTAGAAATTAAGTGACGCATCTTTGGTGCTCTTTTTTGTTTGAGAGTGAAAAATTCATATCTCTTATTTTTTTCATTACAACTTTTTGGGTGTGTTCACTACACAATTTGCGGACTCTGTGGGAAATAGTACAAATTCGAAAAATGTTTCAATTAATCCACGACCTTTCTCTTGGAAGGCAGTAACTCTACTGTTGCACCACCGACGACATTCGATTCCAACAACAATAATAGCAATATTTTCTCAGGAAAAAACCTTACGCAATTAATTATAGAGAAAAACTGTCCCTTTCAATAGAATCCGGCAATAATGTAAACAAACCAATTTAAACACGATTACTCCGTAATTACTTACATTTGAGAATCAATCCTGATCATATTCACATTTATTTATTTATTTAATAGGTACATTAACAGCATTACATGTACACACAGTTTACATGGTATTTTACAACTAGGTCTTATTTTTATATGTCCACCGGTTATAAATGTACACATTTCAAGGAACCATACATTCTCCTTAGAATATTTCGCCCCCTATTAACTTCTTTATGATAGTTATTTTAATAAAAAATACTCGGACGACAGAAACTTTCCATAATTTGTAAAACTGCCATATTAATTTTTTACTCATCAAAGTCTGGTTTGTCTTTGGAAAGTTAGTGTCAAAAAATTATCTTGTTTACATTATTGTCGGATTCTATTGAAAGGGACCTTCACGAGTGACAAGTCCCACATAAATCTTTAAATTATTTCGTTTTTCTTTTGTCATTTAATATTTTTAGTTTCCCTACCTTTTAAATTTGACACTGGCACAAAGTTAACTAGTGCCACGAACAAGAAAAAAAATTATCGGTTATTAAAATTGTCTTTAGTTCTTTGCGGGAAAATTCTCCATTCCAAATTAAGATTATATACGATTTTGTAGCTACGATAAATAGGATGGCCCCTTTAAATGGATAGTTTGAGTAACTTTGAAACTAAAAGACATACTTTCCTAGACAAAGATTTGTTCTAAGGAACCATGTTATCGATTTTTATCATCATCAGCTTTTCACTACCCACTGCAAGCTCCTCTTCTTCGTGTCAACCTTTGCGATCCTGTGCAAACCTCAGCCAGTACAATATTTCTATTTCAATATCGATTGCGTAGGTCATAAGCAGTAAAATATTAACATGAAATATGATATCTAAAATTATTAAGTGCATAATATTTCACATTTCTAATTCTTTTATTTTTTTCATCAATACGACCGGGTTCAATTCCCGATCTGGTTATGAATTTTGTTTTGAATCCACGAATGCATTTTTTCGTGTCACTAAAATCAATGACTTGGTTTCTTAGTTTAGCTTAGTTCTTTCTATGTCTTATAGTTTCAGAGTTACCCATACTGACGCAGCTAAATCCTGTATAACACTTTATGTGTTCATTTTCCCTTAGAAAAATGCATGTCCGATCAATTTTATATTTTTAGTGCGGGTGTGTTTATGCTAACATACTTTACTGTATTATACTAACAAAACATTTCTTCCTAATATACGAACGAGGTGAATTTGTATTCTCACGGTCATATAATTGCTCCGCCTATTTTCATAACGAGAAATTATGAAGCAGTATTTTTAATGATTTGTAGATAATTAAAAGATGCTCCAAATACCGTAATAAATAACAATGTACTCGCATCTGAGTATTCCAATAATCTGTAACATGTTGTTCTTGAAAATATCCACAATGAGAGCCAGCCTATTTTAGTCCAATAAGCGCAGTAAAGAATTCTCGTACAGAAGTGCATAAAATATCTATCTATAGGTATATATAGGTGTATAAAAATGAACCCCTATTTCTCTTGGTCACGCTATAACTTGAGAACGGCTTTACTGATTTCATTCATCTTTTTTTAAAAATGTTTTCTAATACTTCGTAGAAGGTTCTTCCATACAATAAAAGAATAAAAAAATAAGAAAAATGTGCAATGGGTAGGTGTAGGGTAGATGTTGGGAACAATAGCAGGACAACATCTGCCGAGTCAGCTAGTTAGAAATAAAAGGGCGTCATGTATTTCATTCTAGTTACACAAAGAATATTACGCGGCTTTTTAACTTTTAAACTTTCAAAATAAATATGAATTTTCTTGTGTTTAGATCTAGCAGTTATTATTTTATGTTAAAATGCAGTGGACTCATCAATCAGACTCATAGCAACAAAATACGGAGCGGCGCACAGCTCCTGTTACTCTGTTATCATTATTTCAGCGCCTTCAATAAGATCAAAACCATCAAAATTTGTAGAATTCAATCATTATCATCATAGATTTTTATAGTCTTCTATAATGATAACTTTTCACGAGAACTTATGAAAGACTCGTACTATAGAAACAGATAACGGTATTTTATAAAACCTTGTGTGTAGTTACGTTGTACGAACTTCTTTTCACGCGACGACTGAATTAGATTTCAGTTGGTAAGATCAACAAAACGACGACGTGCGTACAACAAACCAGTTTGAACAGATCTTGAAACACTAACACTGAATATGATCTGGTGTGCCATTTTATACTGGGTAGTTATGATCTACAGTTAGTAGGTGATATTGCGTCGTTAGTTGTGTAGTAAGTGTTTTGAAGAGTTTCTTCATTGCTCTATACTGAACTGTAAAATTTCTTGATTTGTTGCACTGCACTAGTGTGAATATATCAACGAATATAAGGTGTAAAGTAATTTGGAAGTAGTCGTAAAATGAGCTATAAGTATAAGATATTATCAGAGGTTCTTAGTTATTCAAATACCAGGGTTTGTAAGCTAGGTAAATGAAATTACAAACCATGCGATAGCTTTAGAAATAGATAAATAAATGGATAAACAAAAATAGGTGTAACAAACAGCTATTGACTGCCTTAGAACAATCGCAATTCGAAACCCATCACTTATAAATGTGTTTCCGAAAAATGTGTTATATAAATGATTATATTATAACACATTTTTCGGAAACACATTAGTATGAACTAAGTACTAAATATTATTTCAATAGCATGGGAAACAAAGTTGGAGCAGACGGGTACTCGAATGGAGACCGCGTCTCGGGAAACGTAGTGTGGGACGCCCCCCTGCCAGGTGGACTGATGACCTGAAGAAGGTCGCTGGTGGTGGCTGGATGAGGAAAGCGGGTGATCGTGCGCTTTGGCGTGCTTTTGAGGAGGCAGCAGTCCAGCAGTAGACTGCAATAGGCTGATTGATTGATGAGAAACAACGCAAGGCAACAAATATTGTTTTTATTACTGACAGAACAATTAGTTTGCTTCATACCGCAACAGATAGAGGATAGAGCGTCGGTGGTCTAGTGGCTAGGGCCGCTGCCTCCCATCCGGGAGACGCGGGTTCGATCTCCACCACGTAGTGTTTTCGAATTTCGATTTCATATGTATATACGTTTATTCGACGCTCTTACGTTGAAGGAAAACATAGTGTTGAAACCTGCACACCCTTGCAAAGGAATTCAATGGTTGTGTGTGAAGTCAACCAACCCGCACTGGGCCAGTGTGGTCGACTAAGGCCTGATTGCCCTAATTCAGGGTAGGCTCGAGCCCCTCAGTGGGGACGTATATGAGCTGTGGATGTGATACCGCAACAAAGATTTTATTCGCACGACGAAATCTAAAACAACACACACGTGAAACTAACACAAATCTTTTTTTTACCTAACGCTGTTTCAGCTCAGCTCACCACCTAGGAGATAAGAACGTGATTTTATTTATTTAAAAATGTCGGATAGGGGGACTCGTAAAATTTAACTCCCAGCTTTATTATCAGCTGAGTGCTCGGAATTGGTTCGGCTTAAGCACGAAGCCGTACCTCGATAGGTGCGGCTTGAGTTTAAGCTTATCGCGATAGGTTGAGCTCGAGCCGTCGGTACGATACCAAACCGCACTGCACTTGAGGGTCCAAGTGCTCTCGAAACACTCCAATCGTCTTGAGATCGATTCGTTCCAAAAATGTTAAGGGTATCGGTGATTTCAAAATATGGCACCGAATTTTATATTATAGTTAAAGCTTTCTTATGTCTGTTTTTAGGTTTGCATTGGTTTAAATGTATGCATTAGAATAAGTTTAAATTAACATTATGTTTTAAGAAAACTAAACTGATGTTGTGTTTTTCTGACTCTATCAAATCTGAAACCAAAAATATTAAAAAAATAAGAAACAGGAGACTAAAAAGAGAAAACATCCGTCTTTCTTTTTCTTATCAACTTATAATATTTAGAATTATTCGATTCAAATATTGAAACTAAAGAAAGTAATCATAATTAACCCTCGACGCAAAAGAGGGGTGTTATAAGTTTAACGTGTCTGTGTATCTGTGTATCTGTCTGTGGTATCGTAGCTCCTAAGCGGATGAACCGATTTTCATTTAGTTTTTTTTGTAACATAGATAATTTTACCCCGAGTGTTCTTAGCCATGTTTCATGAAAATATCTTAAGCCGTTTGAAGATCATCAGCTCTTTTCTAGTTAATGAGGGGATCTGACGAACTTCCTTATCTCCGATCGATTCGAAATTTGGTACCTTGTTACTTCAATCATATTGAAAGTATATGGTAAGGTAACCATGACCTGATCAGCCGTTTGAAGATCATCAGCTCTATAATAGTTGATGAGGGGATCTGACTTACTTCCATATGTCCTATCGATTCGAAATTTGGTACCGTATTCCTTCAATAATATTGAAAGTATATGGAAAGGTAACCATGACCTGATCAGCCGTTTGAAGATCATCAGCTCTTTAATAGTTGATGAGGGGATCTGACTACTTTCCATATGTCATTTCGATTCAAAATTTGGTACCGTGTTACTTCAATGATATTGAAAGTACCTATATGAAAAGGTAACCATGACCTGATCAGCCGTTTGAAGATCATCAGCTCTTTAATATTTGATGAGGGGATATCTGACTACCTTTCATATGTTCTATCGATTCGAAATTTGGTACCATGTTACTTCAATGATATTGAAAGTATATGATCAGCCGTTTGAAGATCATCAGCTCTTTAATAGTTGATGAGAAGATTTGACTACCTTCCATATGCGATTGATTTGTCAGCGAATTCTATAAATATCTTTTTCGGGAGTTCTCCTTCTTCCAACTGATCTCTGCGAAGTGCGTTCCACTCAATTTTTAGATATAACTGTACTCATATATCATAATTTATTTGTAATAAAGTCTAAAAATTATGAAATAAAAATAAATTTAAAATTTAAAAACCCCCGAAGCAAAAAAAGCAAAAATTTAAAAAGTCAAAAATAATACTTATTGTTGAGCCATCAAATTCGATAAAGTAACACCTATATATTTTAATTTTATTATAGAAATTGATGGATGGCACGATTTGGTTTGCTCTTTGAAATGACGCTATAATGTCACGTCGGGGTACCGCTAAGTTTAAAAAAAAATATCGTACCAAAACAAGTTGGTCGGATATGCCAGCAAATTAATAGATAGTCAATCAAATGAAGCGTCTGACTTACTTAAGCTTAAGCGGTACCCCGACGCGACATTATAGCGTCATTTCAAAGAGCAAACCAAATCGTGCCATTGATCAATTTCTATAATAAAATTAAAATATATAGGTGTTACTTTATCGAATTTGATGGCTCAACAATAAGTATTATTTTTGACTTTTTAAATTTTTGCTTTTTTTGCTTCGGGGTTTTTAAATTTTTTATATTTCTGTTAAAACCATTACATCAAAATTAATGGTTAATACTAATAAAGTTACAATCAAAATAATATTTAACTCTGCAAAAAGATTAACTTTGTAAATACAAGAACTGATTTAACTTCAGTTGTGCTCACCCCTCTAGGAACAGGAGCGTGACTTCAGTTGTTTTTATGTGAGCTGTGTAGTTTACGAGAACGTACGTAACTAGAAAGTTTTCAGAAAAACATTACTCTTTTCGTGGTGTAATGTATTTTTTTGTTCGTTTTCATCCACTACCAACTTTCAGTTTCGAAATTTTTCTCAAATAACACGCAAAATAGGTAACAGACGACATAATTGCTTTTGCATTTATAATAAGCTTTCCATTGTGCCGAATAAAGAAGCTTATTTAATAGCCTTTATTGTAACAGATTAATTCCCAATCAGAGCTTGTAAAAGACGCTGTGATGGGTTTTATTAAATTCACGGGGGCCCGGCCTTTGTAACACTTCAAAGGAATGTCATTCCAATAATCATTATTATAGCGTTTTAATTCCGATCCCGAATATGTATTTTTATACAGTTATCGAATTCGATAACAATATTTTTAAACGAAACATTTTTTGTACACTGCCTTTCTACTTATAATAGTAACAAGCTGGCAAAGTTCATTAATCAATTAGCCTATTGCAGTCCACTGCTGGACGTGGGCCTGCCCAAGGACACGCCAAAGCGCACGATCACCCGCTTTCCTCATCTAGCCACCACCAGCGACCTTCCTCAGGTCATTAGTCCACCTGGCAAAGTTGTAGGTAGACACCAGCGACAAAACATGCATTTGATATTTATGAAGCTTATAAATGGCAATACTTTTTCTAATAATTTTGTAGGTAAAGACACGCAAGTACGCTTCGTGTTCTAAAAAATATGACACAAATATTTTAAGTATTCTTCATTTATATTCTTCGTCTTTTTTTTGTTATTGACTTAAAACTACTGTACCTATATAAACAACAGACGACAGCAAAATGAGTAGAATAGAATTCTGCGGTGACGGCAGAGTAGAATACATTTGTTAAACCCCTACTCTTCCTGTGGGTGTCGTAAGAGGTGACTACACATTGAACAGGGAACGGGCAACAGCGCTCTCTGATACAGTAACCTTTTAATCTGCGATCTCCAACCCGCCTGCCAAGCGTGGAGATTATATCAAAACCCTCCACGTAAGTGGAGGAGGCTCATAGTCCAGCAGTGGACTGTAACGGGCCGTTGATGATGATGTTGATCCCGTATAAGTGGAGGTGTGTTTGGACTCAGATACGGCGCGGTTACAAATGAGTATTTGAGGTCCCTCTGCTCCCGAGCGGTTTGTTTCCAGACCCTAAGGATAAATAATTAAATGCGTACAAGTTTTTAAAATAATTACGGTTTTGTTGTATTATAAACGTAACTTCTTTTTAAATGTTATTATTTAGCCATGTATTGTATGTATGTTGTATTTGTATGTTGTTGTATGTGTATATATATGTATTTACGATATTTATTAAGACATATTTACTAGTGGCTCTGTGAGCTGCAGACCTCGCGAGTCTGTATATATCTTTTCACACTTTTTTTTTTCTCGACAAACATCCCCAAACCCTTGTTTTTTTTATTTTTAAACTTTATTTTATTTTGTGAAAGAAATGTGACCTGTAGAGGAAAACAGCCTCGGCGGTAGACCTTGTAAGCTGGCAACCCCCATAACTCCGTAATTTTTTTTAATTTCCAAAAATTTACTCAACAATAAATTCGATTAATTTATCGAACCTGCTCACAAAATTTCACGAGAATCGGTTGAGAAACGCGACCTGTAGAGTGAAACAAACAAACAAACAGAAAATGGACATAAAAAAGGTTTGGCCAAGTTATAACAGAGACGCTTCGCTCGTTCGGTCAATAAGAACGAAACGTGCTAAACATTGAGCATATTGTCACTTAAATTTGCTGACAGTGCTCGCAGTAGGTACTAAAACCACTAGTTTCCTCTTCATTTAATTTTTTTTGCAAGATTATGTAGTAATTTGGAGTCTGTAACATTTTTTCTTCCACATGTATGTTTTCTTTCATATTGGTGTTGTAATAGTAAAACAAGAAGTTTACTTAGTTAAGGTATTCTATTTTGAATTCTGCCCAGGCAAGTCGTTTGTCTGTCCAATTGACGCAAAAAGGTGTCTGCCCAATATATTTGCCAAATAATGCAATCGAATTTGCCGAGTTTATTGAATACCAATATATTTCGCATTGTGTAACAAATGTCTACGTTACAAACAACCAGAATTACAAAGGTATTTTTTATTACTGCGCGCTGTACGTATTTTTGACGCGGTCTCTATTTTTCCTTTTCATACAAATTGTGTTAGGTATGTGTACTGTGGAGATTGCATTGGTTACATGCAGTCTCCGCGCACTTTTCCCTTTGTTTGTTGTTGCTGGCACTCGATATTCGCCATATATATCGTAAAAAAGCTAATTAGACGTTGTGAGTCAGAGAATGATTGGCTGAAAAAAATAATGGTGTGGATTAGGGATTGAAATGAAGAAAAGATAATACAAAAATATTGTAATCTAATATTGGAGTCATTATTTAGCTACGGATTTATGCGCTAGAAGCGAGTGCCTCCCATCTTCAAAGGGCTACGTCCACCTGACATGGTGGAGGCGCCGGGTATCGATCCCGGTACCTCCAGTTACGTATTTTTTTTTCTTTGCTATATTATTTGCCTGATTATTTGCCTTGTAGAATCAACAGCGAATATCACAGCACGGATCGCAGCTATGAAGCAATTTAATTTTGTTACCTTTGTTTAGCTTCGACTGAACGCGGACGCAGAGGAAGACGTGTTTAATCTTAAATCCTTTTTATGCACCATATTAAGTTTTCCAGAAAAAAGTCTAAGAAAAGACTGTGAATAAAGAAATTAATATTGAATGAGATGGCCAATGCAGCGATTGCAGCCATTAGAATGATGATGAGATACCATGGAAAGATCTCTCTGCATTGATGCCTTGGTGATGTACAATTGATATTATTTTGTTAAAAAAAGTTGAATTATGTCTGATAAGTATAACGGTCTGAATTCGTCCGCGGAGGACTTCTTCTCGCAATTCGAGATAATCGCCGCTATAAATAGTTGGAGTGACGATGTAAAAACGTTAGTGTTGGCTACTTATCTATGTGGGCCGGCTCTCAGCTATTATAATTTGACAAAATCGTCCTCAACGAAATATGAGGATATTAAAAAAGCGATTTGTTTAGAATTCCCGTCTCCTATAGACCATGCTTCGTTGTTTTATAAGTCTCGTCAAGATTATAATGAGCCTCTGATGGACTATGTGTATCGTGTGGAATCTCTTGCCGGAAAGGCTAAGATTTCAGACCAGAAAATAATAATTAAGCAATGTTTGACTGGTATGTCATCTTTTTTTAAACGTAATTTCGGAACTCAATTATACAAAGATTTCGCTACCCTCAAACAAACCTGCATGGAGTATTCGATGCTCTTTATGGCCACACACACTGAATTATCGTTGCCAGTGAAGATAACCTCGACTCGATGTGGCGAGCCCAGCAGTTATACGAATTCAATGGGTGATGGTTATCCCAGTGAAAATATTGGGCAGCGTAGTGCGCAAGCCTCACCGCAGGAATTATACTCCACGCCGCAAAATAGATCTTCTAGTTGGCCGCCGAGGAGTCCATCTTCTCCACGTACTACTAACTTTGGATCAAACCGACCCCGCAATGATGCGAGATCGTCAAGACCCCAATACACTCAAAACCGGTATAATTTAAGAAGCGGTTCGCGTGATAACGTTGGAAATATACAGGGTAATGACCCAAACTTTCAGCGTCGCCAGTGAATGGGACTACATTGGTAGACGGTCATTTTAGTCGTCCCGTTTCTCCTATTATTTGTGTTGATTTGTACGGTGTAGTGCATAATGCGTTGATTGATTCAGGTGCCACAATTTCTGTGATTTCTTCTTCGTTTCTTGAAAAAGTGGATAAATTCATTCCGTCACACGCATATAATGATAACGCCTCTTGTTTGCGTACGGTGAATGGGATTAGGTTATTAGCTGAATGTTCTGTTATATTGGACTTTACAATAAATAGCATTGTTTATAATCATGCATTTGTTGTTGTGTGCGATTTAGTACCTGATATAATTTTAGGGCAGGATTTTTTATATGCAGTAAAGGCCATTGTCAACTTTGATAAACAGTTCATTGAACTGGATAGGAATAAGGTATGGTTCAGAAATGATACAAAAATCGCGGCGTTTTCACTTGATTATGTTCAGTCCGGGACTGAGTCCGAACATTTATTGCCGTTACCGAAAGGTGATTATATCTATTTTCTTAATACGGTAGAATCAATAAATGAAAATTTGGACGATTTAAAAAAGGATACGATCCTAACGAATAACACGAAATGTAATAATTTTAATATTTCTGATGCTTTATTATCAGATCAGAAAAGTAAGTTGTCAGAATTACTGGGCAAATATGAAAAGCAGTTTGCGTTTGATTCGAAGAATTTAGGGGCATGTTCATTAATGGAAGTTGAAATAAATACTTCAGACGAGACTCCTATTCATAAAGCTCCTTATAGAGTTTCACACCATCAACACAGTATAATTAGGGAACAAGTGAGTGAGATGTTGGAAAATGGAATCATTCGTGAGTCGCGAAGTGCATATGCATCCCCGGTTGTCTTGGTCAAGAAACCTGATGACACGTGGCGATTCTGCATTGATTATAGGTCATTGAATAAAAAAGTAATTACCGATTCATATCCTTTACCCAGAATAGATGACATAATTTTATATCTAGCTAAAGCCAAATATTTTGCGGATCTGGATTTAAATAGTGGATATTGGCAGTTGAGAATCAAGGAATCTGATAAGCATAAAACTGCTTTTGTTACCCCTTCGGGATTGTATGAATTTAACGTCATGCCGTTCGGCCTTAAAACAAGTGGTGCGATTTTCCAGCGGGTTATGGATAGTGTTTTAGGGGGCATGAAATATCGGAATGCTATTGTTTATATTGACAACATATTGGTTTATGGGGAAACATTTGAAGAATTTTCTTTATCTTTAAATGAAATCTTATATAGAATTAAAGAATGCAATTTGACACTTAAACCTAGTAAGTGCAAATTTGGTTTTGAAAAAGTTTCCGTTCTTGGTTATGAAATAACGGGTCAGGGAATTCGACCAGATCAATCACAGTTTGAAAAGATTATGAAGATCCAAGTGCCAAAATCGACTAAAGAACTTAAATCTATTTTAGGACTCTTTTCATATTATAGAAAATTCTTAGATAATTATGCGGATTTGGCTATGCCTCTAACAAGGTTGATGAAGAAGGGTGTCAAATTTATTTGGACAGAACTACAGCAACATGCATTTTCTAAAATTCTTTCTCTTATTCAGAACCCCCCTTTATTAAGACATTTTTCGAATAGCGAAGGCATAGTTACAAGATTATTTGTCGATGCTAGTGATAAAGCATTAGGTGCTTGTTTATTGCAGGGTGATGATAAAATATTTCCGATTGCTTTCGCGTCGCGTAAGCTCTCTGATTGTGAGACCAGGTATACGATTACCGAAAAGGAATGTTTGGCTCTAGTGTGGGCTCTTAATTATTTTAAGCATTTACTATGGGGAATGAAATTTGACGTCGTGACGGATCACAAAGCTTTGGTATGGCTCCGTACTAAAAAGGATATGAATGGGCGTTTAGCTCGTTGGTCTTTAGCGATTCAACAATATGATTTTGATATAGTATATTGTTCGGGCAAAGATAACCAAATTGCTGATTTCCTAAGCAGGAATCCATTAATTGAGGATGTTGATGTTAAGGAGACCTCTCCTAAGGATGTAGTTGAGGATGGTTTAGAGTTATACAGGATTGAAGCTTCTCGTTTTGAATTTGATCAAAGCGTTGATAGTTTTTGCACTGAACAAGTTTCAAGGATTGCTTCTAGATCTCGGCTAAACTATAAAGGTTTTCTTACTAGAGACAATAAGCTCTTTCACAGGTGTAGGATAGGTAACAGATATGTTGATCGTTTGGTGGTTCCTCAAGCTTCATTTAATGACGTTATGAAGGAAATTCATGATGATCCTTGGAATGGAGCGCATTTTGGTCTTACGAAGACTTTATGTAAATTTAGGGACAGATATTTTATTCTTGATGCTGAAAAGAAAATTTCTAGATATATCGAAAGTTGTAAAGAATGTCAAGAGAGGAAGAGATCGTATTTGATTGCTCCGATGCAACCGATTGAAGTCAATCATCTTTTTGATAAAATAGCCCTTGACATATTAGGACCTCTTCCGACCTCGGATTTAGGAAACAAATACATCATAGTTTGTTTAGAGTATTTATCGAAATACGCGATAACTAGAGCAGTCCCAAGTGCAACTGCTCAGGCCGTTAGTGATTTTCTTACTCAAGAGATCTTCTGTAAATTTGGTATGGTAAATGAAGTCATTGTAGATCGTGGATCAATTTTCACATCACACATGGTTAAAAATACGATAGTTTTTTTTGATTCCACGTTATCGGTTGCTGCAACTAGGCATCCTCAGACCATAGGACTCGTGGAACGTTTTAATAGCACTATATCTCAGAGTTTAGCGATGTATACAAACGAGAGTCAAGCAGATTGGTGCATGTATTTGCCCATGTCAACGTACGCGTATAATATATCGAGACAGGCGTCATCAAATACGATTCCTTACACTATTGTTTTTGCTAGAGACCCAATTTTGCGTTCTGATGTTGATATTGTATCTAATCGTAATGATTTGGATATTGCTGCTCGCAATAATGCTAATATTAGAATGATCTCTTGTGCGTTGAGAAATATTCGTAAATCGCAAATGACTCAAAAGGAATATTATGACAGGAAAGTCAGGTTCGTAACGTTCGATCCAGGTAGCTTAGTCTTGGTATATAATCCTAAAAGAAGAACAAATGTTGGTCAGAAGTTATCGCGTCCATATAAAGGTCCGTTTCGTGTTATTCGAAGGCTATCTAATAATAATTATTTACTACGTAAGATAGATGGAAGCTCCAGACGTGATTTAATATTTCACCATAATTCTCTGAAACCGTTCAGATTGCGTGTTTAAAAATATTATTTTATAGTAACTTGGCGTTTGTTTCCCTTGATCTGTCCTATGCCTTACTTTATTCACAACTCGTCATGAACTTCTATCGTCATTTGTAGTTGATATGTTATGTCAGCGTCTTTGTCAACAAATAATTATTATTGTCTCTATATATAAATTTATTTTTATTTTTGTATGATGGGTAACTTAATGTTTGTCTATATATGGCATAGTTTGATAACTTATTCTTACATTTTATTTATTTTTGTTTGTCATGGACTTTTGACTTAAGCTATGGTATTTTCATTTAATCAACAATCGTTCGAGATATTCGTTTGGTTTGAGCATTACTTGTCGGATCTCATAATAGGACATATGCATCCTCATGAGATGTGCTTTTTCTTAGCACGATCGTATTGGTTTAGTATTTTATGAGTCGGTGGATTCGAGAACGCTTATTGGTTTCATGTTATGCTTATTAGGTTTAGTCAAGTTCTATTAATTTTTGTTTTTCTCTCGAATGGATTAATCCAGCTCTTATTTGCAGATTCGTAATAAGTAGTTTATAAACATTTTATATATTAAAAAAAGAAACTTCATGAAGAAAAGAAGGTTTTAAAAATCTAGCTATTTAATGGGGTTGTTATTTTCTATAAGGGGAGGGTGAGCTTAGTGTATAGGCCACTCATTTTAGATATGCTATCGAATATTTATAGTTCTTCGGAAAAGATCTTGTTATTCGGTTAATATTTAACGTAAGTGACGCATAGTGTAGGTGATCATTATTTTTCTACATATACGAATAGGCCTGAGCTCCTGTTCCAGACCTGCCGCTACTTCGATTTTTAGACTTTGTATTCGCGTTTTTCATTTGTTTTTGTCTTAGCTTAGGTTGAAATATTTAAGTTTAGATTAGGTGTGATCACTTAAAGTTTGTTCATTATGTTGATGGGATTTTGTTGTCATAATTTGATTTATCTGATATTACATGATAATAATTTCGTTTGTTCTTGTTGGTCAATTATAGCAGCATGGTCCAATGTTAATATTATGTTGAACGTTTTGTGTCGCTGTTAGTTGTTCTATTAATTCTTCAAAATTTATTTATTGTTCTTTTGGTTCATGTAGTGTACCATGAGTTGTACTTGAATGAATAATCTTTTGGCGTGGTTTTAATTATTCGTATTTGGTGAAACGTTGTTCCACCAGGTAGCTGTTAGCTATGGCTTCTTGTACAAATCATAGGGTTTGTTAAATGAAATATTATACGCACTTTTAGGTAATTAGTTAGGTTTATCTTTTGTGATCGGCTGTTCATTTTCCTGTAGGAGGAGGGATGTGGAGATTGCATTGGTTACATGCAGTCTCCGCGCACTTTTCCCTTTGTTTGTTGTTGCTGGCACTCGATATTCGCCATATATATCGTAAAAAAGCTAATTAGACGTTGTGAGTCAGAGAATGATTGGCTGAAAAAAATAATGGTGTGGATTAGGGATTGAAATGAAGAAAAGATAATACAAAAATATTGTAATCTAATATTGGAGTCATTATTTAGCTACGGATTTATGCGCTAGAAGCGAGTGCCTCCCATCTTCAAAGGGCTACGTCCACCTGACAGTACATACCTATACCTCTTTGCCTCTTTGGCTGTTGCTGGCCGTAAACATTAAGATTAATTTGAATTAGGAAGATAAGTTTTGACATGAGAAAAAAGAGCTGATTCTAGGTTAGACTGCGCGTGTGAAAAGATCTTAGCAAATGAAAATACGTCTTTCGTGTAACATCTATCTTTTAGTTAAAATACCGTCTCCACCTATGCCTTAAATTGTCTCGTTTACCTGATCGGTTTGTATGATGAGTATTTTTTTGTAAGTTTTAGGATAAAAGTTTTTTGATTTCATGAACTGAGCTATAATTTAAGGGGTCTTGCGAACATATTGAATACCATAACATTAACGGATTTTTACTAACGAACAGAAAAAGAAAGATGTACAAAAATCAACTTTTCTTAGTAACGGTTATCAGTAATATCTATTTTAATACGGAAACACAAAAGTTCGAATACTTATTAACCTTGCACCATGATACAAAAAACACGTAACCAATAATACTGGGCCCAACATTAGCCACCTTTCCCTCGTCGCGCGTCGCCGGGTAAATTCGACCTGGCGGCAACAAAGTAGGCGCGTTTAGGAGGATAAGCGAAAATACCGAGCAGGCGACAATAGTGTCGTTCACCCCAATACCGAGGAGTGCCTAATGTTACTTATGCGGTTTACGGGGACTCTGCCTTTTTTGGGCAAGGTGTTATTAGATTAAAAAAAAGAAACATAAGAGTTCCAAACTAAATCAATTAGAAGCTATATTCGATTTTTAAAACACTAAATTGTTCAAGAAACGAATTCACGCTATAAAAATATGTGGTTGTTCAGTCCAAAAAACTGAATAATTTTAGTTCCAAAACTTATCAGAATTCTTTTTTTTTAGTTTTAAATTATACTCGTATTTTAGAATTGTTTTAAAAAAAGTATTTTAGTTGCACGAACAAAACTACCACATGAGACATTGCGTTGTTAACACGTTATTAACGTAGTTAACACGTTCGTCACAAAATCATCAGACATTTCCAAATATTTTCAGTTTTAAAACCAACTGCCACGATTAGTACTGAATCCTGCTACGGCGTAGCAAGCGTAGTAAATTCGTAGCCTTTTCCGTAGCCTAGGACCACAGAGTTCATAAATAGCACTTACTAGCGTAAAAGAACCGTCATCGTTCATTCAAAGGATCATACCATACTCACCAATTACCTGTCACCACACCACAGTAAGATCGTACAATATACTGTGGATATACTATGCCCGAGCAACACGTCTAAACGCTGTAATAAAGTCGATATAAAATAATTAAATCGATTTTTATGTTATATTATGCTTTTATCAATTCCATGCGGACGTTCACTTTACGACACTTATTCATCATTTCAGCCTGTTAAAGTCCATTGCTGAACACAGGCCTCTCCAATCGCACTCCAGCGCGACCGGTCCAGCCACCTGTATCCAACGAGACCCAGCGATCCTCACCAGGTCGTCGGTCCATCTCGTAGGTGGCCGTCCCACACTTATTCATTCCCATATAAAAATAGAATCTTTGTTTTATTTTATACTATAATAGCAGCAACTATCCACTTGACAAATACTCAATTTAATAGACAGCAATTTTGGCACTGGATACCTAAAAATACTTATGCGCAAGGAAATGGAAATAAATTATAACGTGATAATAATAAAACTCATACGCAATATGCGTTGAAATAAACTGTATATGAACTGAACTGTACACAAAACTATAATTAAAGGTATGAATCGATAGTGAAATACAAATCACATGTTATAAATGTGAAAGAATATTTCGACGTTTGGATGTTTGTTTCACTTTCACACCTAAACTACTGAACGAATTTGGATGAAAAAAAATTAACAAAGTTTGTACCCTGGAATAGGATCATTTTTACGGGGAAAATCGCGCAAAACGCGAGCGTAGCCACGGGCGGATATCTATACATATTTATAGACACCTAGTTGAAAACACCTGAAATATAATTTCTGTATTACTTACCATGTTGGCGATCACCAAAAACCAGTCTCCTCTCCACCCGTCTATCTGTCAAAGTATAACTGTCAGCCTGTCAGCTGACTACACTTCAATATGGCTACTGAAATAACACGAATCGCGCTGTGACCTAATTGTAGGACACTGCGCAAGAGCGTGCCCTGCTGCTTGTCCATTGAATTATAAATTACTAGCTTCGTGTAAGAGAGCCGTAAATATTCGCTTTAAATATGGATTTTTATGGTGGTAGTTATAAGCATACGTCTAGTCTAACTTTAAAAAAATACTTATGTAAAAACAAATTGTCTCGTCAAACAGCTCGTATACGAGTACGTCCCCACCGAGAGGCTTGAGCCTACCCTGATATAGAGCGATTAGGCCTTAGTCGACCACGCTGCTGGCCCAGTGTGGATTGGTCGACTTCACACACAACTTTTGAATTTCTTCGCAGGAGTGTACAGGTTTCATCACGATGTTTTCCTTCACCGTAAGAGCGTCGAATAAACGTACGAATTCGAAATTCTAAAACACATTGTATGTGGTGGGGATCGAACCCGCGTCTCCCGGACAGGAGGCAGCGGCCCTAGCCACTAGACCACAGACGCTCTCAGTCTGTCTGTCACATAGATAAATAAATTGTTGGTTAGATTGGCTTTCTTCAGGTCACCTTTGTGTGAAAATCTGAAAACCACTGTCGCCAGTTGCACTTAATACTGCACTGTTGCACGTATTACTGTTTCAAGGAAGCGATGAAAAGATAGGCAAAAATTTGCAAATATTAAGGCACGTGAAACACAATAACATAATAATCACGCTGTCCATGCAAGCTAAGGGGACTGTAAAAAAAAATCATCATCATCTCAGCCGGAAGACGTCCACTGCTGAACATAGGCCTCCTCCATAGGTTTCCACCGTGAACGGTCCTGCGCTACTTGCATCCACCGGCGCCCAGCAACCTTCACCACCTTGTGGGAGGCCGTCCAACACTACGCCTTCCGGCCCGCGGTCGCCATTCGAGAACTTTTCTTCCCCATCTGTTATCGGTTCGTCGAGCTATATGGCCTGCCCATTGCCACTTCAAATTGCTCATCCTGAAAGCTATGTCGATTACATTGGTCTTTCAATATCGTATATTATTATGTATAGATAGTTAATCACTTAAAAACCTTACAAGAAAGCAAAATGGTGGATTACGGAACACCCGGTCAAATTCAAAAGATGCTAAGTCTAGCCTCGCGTGTTTCAGAAAATTAAAATTGTAATTGATATCCTAATCCCTCTGTTTACTTTGGCAATAAAAATAAAAGCTCTCGGAAGGCGGGAGATACGAATCTAAATTAAATATTAAACCCGCTTTTTATTTGAATTAGAGCTTTAGCTTTACCCTCTTTCAATTTTCTTCCGACTTTCTTTCTTTCGATATTTATAAAACATGCAAATCGTTAATATTACGAGTTAACTTACTAAAGGAAAAATTTAGAAGCTTCAGAAAACCTTGAGTATATGCACAATACATGAGATATGAACTTCTCCTGATTCAATCCTACTATCCTACTAATATTATAAATGAGAAAGTTTGGATGTTTGTTGCCGAATCACGCTTGAACCACTGAACGGATCGAGATGAAACTTGGCACACATATAGGTTAGGTTCTGGAATAGAACATAGGCTACTTTTTACCGTAAAGCACTTCATTCCTACGGGAAAACTCATTTAACGTGGGTGAAACCGCTAGCGGAAAGCTAGTATACCTATATTTGTATTGCTTTTGTGCCTATTAAATAGTAATTTTAATAACTTTCAGGTTGCAAAACCGTCTGAATGTCAATCAAGAATCTTCTTTGTGAGACTATAATTACCTATAGTTTAGTTAAGATATTACATGCTGTGAAATGTCGGTGGTCTAGTTAGTAGCTAGGGCCGCTGACTCTCGTCCGGGAGTCGTGGGTTCGATACCCACCACGTATCAGTTTTCGAATTCATATTTACGTTTATTCGACGATCTTACGGTGAAGGAAGACATCATGATGAAACCTGCACATTCCTCCGAAGAAATTCAAAGGCTGTATGTGAAGTCGACCAACCCGCATTGGGCCTGCGTGGTCGACTATGGCCTAATCGTTCTAATTCAGGGTAGGCTCGAGCCCCTCGGTGGGGACGTATATGAGCTGTTGATGATGTTGATGATAACATGCTGTATTATATCTGATTTTCCGAAAAAGAGATTCCCTTCTGGGGAAATCAAGTTAAACTGTGGGGCTCGGCTACTATGAGTACCTAAGGAAGTAGTGATTCAATCAATCAATCAATCAGCCTATTGCAGTCCACTGCTGGACGTAGGCCTCCCAAGGGCACGCCAAAGCGCACAATCACCCGCTCTCCTCATCCATCTAATCCAGGAAGTAGTGATTACGGGAGCCATATCAGTGGTCTTTGGCAGCTCCAGTGAAACCAGGGCGTAAGTTTTAATTAACGACTATACGACCCAATACGATGCGATTATTGTCTGACACAAATTACTCATGGAGTTTTACGAGTAGTGTGTGCGTCTTGAAAGTCAACAAAAACTCTTTACCCCTTTTTGAATAGTAGCGCAATCTTATACTATATTATTATGTATGTATACCCATTATAAAACAAACGCGTACTTTTATTCGCTTGTTTACAGTGAACATTCCCAAACAGTCGTTTTATAGCTACAGTAACGACTTAATTTGAAAATTCGACTCATCATTTCGCGTTTCAAAATGCCTTCGCCGCGATGTTCCGCCATTATGAACTATAAAAATGTCACAGTGCGCGCAATACCGTCTTTCACTTTATTTATGGCCCGTTGGGAGGCTAGACTAGGTTATGTTTTTTTTTCATTACTTTGTAGAGATATTAATGAATAGATGATTATTAACCATATCAAGTACAGTTACAAAAAACACATAACTAGATGGGCGTATCTACGTTTATGTTCGTAAACGTATCGACCGAACCTGAACGACGATATTGCCTGAAGTGTGGAAAGCGACTATTTTGCATAACTTTTTTAATTTGCTTCTGTTTGTAAAACAGAGAAGTGAAAACCGCCCTAACTGACCAAACGTCCAGGACTTTCTGAACTTTCAGTCTCAAACTCTGTACTCTTTAAAAAATGTACTGACTATACAAAACGGTAGCCAGTGATTAAAAGAATACCCCATTTTCATAGCTCTGATAAGCGTTTTATCAGAGTTCTCAGTATAATAAAAGGTAATACTTTATCAGTTGGCAAAATAAAGGAAATTGGACGATAAAAAAACACCAATCAATATGGAAACTATGGACAAGATAACTTGCTTACCAGATAAACAAAAAAAACTGATTAAGTGTACTTCTAATTTGCGTGGAGAGGGTTCCATACCATTCTGGATTTTCGTTTATTTTTCTACTAGCTGTCCGCCCGCGGCTACGCTCGCGTTGAGTAAGATGTCAATTCAATTCAATTCAATTCATTTATTGCTTTCATGTACATAAAATAATAATTTGTAGGTGTTACATTGTCATTGGTTGTAAGTGGATACATAAAATCCTTCAATGGGCATTGCAATACAAGTGGCATGGCATGCAAATTATATTATAGTAATGTTCATCAATTAATACAAAACTAAATTATCAATAAATCAACATCAAGACTAATTTTTAACAATGGTAAATATATATAATTATGTCATTAGAAAAGGTTAGCCTTTTGACGATTTTAAGAATGACATAAACTAATTTAAGGGGTAAAGATTCTATACCTATGTATTTATTGCATCATTTCAATTCGTCACAAAAAAATTCGTCAATGGAGTAATAGCATTTGCTCTGTAAAAAAATATTTAACAATCGGTAAAATGGTTTGTCTTTGACCGTGGGAATAAGCCTGCCTTTGTTCCCATGGGAATAAGAGTTTTATCCGTTAAAAAGTATCCTCTTATATGTTTATCCAGGGTACAAACTATCTCCAATCTCCATTCCAAACAAGCGGAACAATCATCCAAATATCCAAACGTATTTATTTTATTTTCAAATTTGATACAAATTATGATGATGACGATACATTCTCAGCCCACATCCACCCACTGTCGGCCTCGGCCTCTTCTCCACTGCGCCACTCCTCACTGTCCTCTTCTCCACTGCGCCACTCCTCACTGGCCTCTTCTCCACTGCGCCACTCCTCACTGTCCTCTTCTCCACTGCGCCACTCCTCACTGGCCTCTTCTCAACTGCGCCACTCCTCACTGTCCTCTACTATTCGCTCAGTTTGGCAATTTCAGTAATCAGTAATCATTTATTCATTGCACACATGTAGTCAGCCTTAACTATTACATGTACCCTGTTTAATGGGGTGTAGCAAAGTCCATAAACTATTATTATTATAGAACTTTAACTTAATAATAATTTTATAAAAATATTTATGAGATCAATTTATTAAATTTTATCTGACAAGTATTCATCAAATGTATAATAACATTTTTCTAGGAGAGATTTCAATTTATTACAAAAAATGTTTCGTCGTGCTGGTAGTCAAATATTGGCAAATATTCAAATTCAAATATCCTAGAGAAATTTAAAATCATCTGTTTCCATGTTCAGCCCACTAAACAGCGGTTATTTACATTCTGTGCCATGATGGCATAGGATGACCCATTTCGCCTCAAAACTCCCATCTCAACCCAAAACACCTCGTGTTTGCGAAAACAATATCTTTACCTTGCCCAGATTTGTATATTATTGTTTGGGAAAGGTGCGCGGGCAGCTGTTGAATTATTTATCAAATACCCGCAAACTGGGTATTTCTGCGTATTGATGTGGAATTACTGTGACGAGAACCGTGTCTGCTATTGTAGGATGCGGGTTGGCATGTTGTCATAATTTGGTTAGTTACGCTGGGTGCATTAGTATCAAGAGTTAGCTAGTCACCAGACAAAACAACAGCCTCCATGGCCGAGTGGTCGAGATTTCGACGCACATTACGGAGGTTTCGGGTTTGATTCCCAGTGGGGACACTGTCGAGCAAAAATCTCTTTAGGGGACTTTCCCCAGTTTGGTTAGGACAATGCAGGCTGAATCACCTGAATGTGCGAAAAGAAAGATGATTCCGTGATTCGGAAGGCACGTTAAGCCGTTGGTCCTGGCTATTATCTAGTCGTTACATGAGCTAAGTCAGTGGCCTTGGCGGCTCTATAACACTGTCGCCAGGGTTTGTGAGGTCGGTTGTCGACCTTACAACCCACACGATGATGATGATGATGATGGCTAGACTAAATACCAGTAAGTATGGTGGGTGACCTAACAAGCCAAACGAAAAAGAAGATAATAAATTAAAGGGAGTAACTGTTTTTGAAAAGATTCTAAATTTGCATTTATCAAGTAGGTATATTTATTCATACGTTTCAATTAATTTTATTTAATCGTGTCGTGTTGTGAGGTCGACAACCGACTCCACAAACCCTGATATCAGTGTTATAGACCACCACCACTAAAATAGCTGATTTCGTAGATAGTAGCCAGGACCCACTGTTTAACGTGCTTTTGGAAGCACTAATCACCTTTTTTTTTCATCTCTATATTATTGTCACGCGAGAAATAGCACCACGATGTACATATCTACATAGAAATAAAAATAATAGAAAAAAATCTCTGCCGTCAGTGATCTTATAAGGGTTTCTCTTTTCCTTTTAAGGTAAAATCCTTAAAAATATAAAATTCCAAGACAAATTAAAAATGTTACAGAAAGGAACCACCTATATCTATCCTGTTAATTAACATTTTTCATTACAATATTCTCTTATTTATCTTCCACCAGCGGTAACGACCTTAAACAGCTTAAGCGACAAAATAGCAAAAAGACACAAAACAGCTACTGTATCGTAAGTGGTTACAATTCTTCCATCGTTATTACTTGTTCGACTGAAGGCTCTCCCTTGATTTGGGTCGACGTATGGACGTAACTCGAAGTCTGTTGTTCACCACTTAGTGTAAGCTGAAATTCTGTACGTGAGTTTATTGCCTGATCTTCCCTGATAACATCAATTGGTATCTTTTCACAGGTGTCTTTATCTTTCATGACGTTCTGTCCAAGATATACTATTTTTCATTTTTCGTTTCGGTTTTAAAGGAAAGAATGTTTGTACTGTAGTAGTCATATACATGAAATCTGCATTCAGATCGTGCACATAGTATGTTTAATCCAAGTCAAGATAACCTACCTGACCAGTTCGAAGATAGGCTTCGCTTTACTTATAATGCCGGAGTCAGGTGTCAGCTCAAATTCGAAATATGATGAGTATAGCTTTTGACAGACGTTGTTGATTCTGCATCTATTTCTAAGGCTCAAAGCATTACCAATCTTGAAAAATATATACTTAGTGGGTACAAAAAGCATTTTTTTTTAATCTGTGTCCAGAAACCGCGCGTACAAAGCCTCAAACGAATATCAAACTTTTGGAAATGCCATAAATTTTCTTCATAAAAAATGCATAACGCGCAACTCAATTTCGGCGCCAATCAACTTTGTGGAACGTCAGTCAACGTGTTAAATTGCTACGGAACCATGCCCGAGGGCTACTGATATTAATTGGAACCCGACGTGTACATATTGGAGAATTTCCAATAATTCACGTTGAGAGGAATTACTGGATTTTTGTTTTTTATCTGAGTACCATGGTATTTGTAGTATTCCTATCTTTGGTACCTTGTCTTTGGTAATACTTTTGGTAGTTACTTTGACAATTTCGTAATCTCTAAGAGTAAAATCTTGGGACTGCTCTGTCTGGCCTATCAGCATTTCAATGTTTTATCTTTTAATTCTGTTTCAGTGATTTTTAAGTCAAAACATCGTGTCTTACATTTTTAGTTGGTTCTATGTTAACTTTAAACTGCTTACCTTCTATTTTATAATACTCAAGTTGTCTCAGTATTTAACTTTTCTGTATTTTCTACATAGAAATAATGTTAGTTTGTTGTTTGTTGTTGTGTTTGTTTTGTGATAATGTTAGTGTAGAAATAATGTTCATTTACATGTGCCGTCTTTATGCTAAGTTTTGAGATTGAAAACTGCAAACTCCAGAGACACTATTCAAAATATTAAGTTTACACTAATTTGCACAAGACTAATATCTTTGGGACGACTGCAAACCCTTCAGATCGATTCCCCAACATTACTATGGGCGTCCTTTACAAATTGACGGACGGGTGCTACTTTACATGCTATGTAGCGTCGCTTGAGAGAGAAAACCACATAAGCGCCGAGAGCAAAACTTCACGGAAAACCACAAAGCAAAAAAAAAAAGTTTAATAAACGTTCAAATCAAATCAACGGCCCGTTACAGTCCACTGTTGGGCTATTGGCCTCCTCCACTTAAGTGGAGGGTTTTGCCATAATCTCCACGCTTGTCAGGCGGGTTGGAAATCGCAGATTAAAAGGTTACTGTATCAGAGAGCGCTGCCATTCCCTGTTCAATGTGTAGTCCCTAAGTCGCCTCTTACGACACCCACGGGAAGAGTAGGGGTTGGTGACAAATAATAAACGTTCAGTGATTAAATATTCAATTCAAGGTTCAGATCTTTGTTCTTACTTTTGGATATATCCACACTTCTCCCAGTAAATACAAACTATTTACTTATACTTTTTTTGTGGTTGTGCAGTTTTATGTATACAGAGAAGAGAAACTTACCGAAGATAGTTCTAAGGTTTAGATACGTCTTTCTCTCGTACTCAATCAATCAGCCTATTGCAGTCCACTGCTGGACGTAGGCTTCCCCAAGAGCACGCCAAAGCGCACGATCACCCGCTTTCCTCATCCAGCCACCACCAGCGACCTTCCTCAGGTCATCAGTCCACCTGGCAAGGGGACTCTTAACTAAACATATTAAATTGTTTTTACTCTTTTTTGATGAAACCTTCTAAGAAGAACCACCTATAAGTTTTTTTGTCCTACCGGTGGGTCAAAGAAGTAGGATCACGGATCCGGCGGGAGCACATCTACGTTATTTTCATTCACATTATGAGAGAAAAGCTAGACAAATCAAACCTCGAAGAAGTTAAAACATCAAACCTAGTATTTAATTCACACAGACACACACACACACACACACATAATCATACTTGAATGTATGTTACGAACTTTTTATTCGACTATAAACAAAAAACATCTTTTCATGAAAGATACGACATACGAGGTTATCTCTCTCAAGAGGCGATAGGCAGTTATAGGCGCCCATAAAGCCTACTGAAAGCTAACTGGCCGCGCTGCAGGTCGTTACGCTAATAGTACGTAAATCAATAATTCTGTACAAGAGACAATCTTTGTCTCCGTAACAAACTATCATGAATTGATTGAAGTAAGTTTTGAGAAATATTTTTTAAATCTAGATTGACAGTAAATGTCTCTAGGGGTTACTTTACTGTTAATTATTTATTAGGTTTTAGTTTACCTCATTTTTTTAGTCAAAATATAGAGAATATTTTTACTACACCATTTACAACCTAGAACCGAAATACATAAAATAATTTTGGAAATCGTCGTGAAGACTGCCACTCGCGTTTGCTTGATGCGGAGTTTCCAGCTGCCGTGCCATGTTACGCCACGCTATACGCAGTTATTCTTATGTAGCTTATAACTTAAAACAAATTTTTAGACCTTTTTTCGACGTCAGAGTTTGCTTATTTAACCAGGATCTTCATAGCCTGAACTTTTTGTTTGATTTCTCTAATAATTGCAATTCAATTTTAAACCTCTAATCAAACTCGATAAAATCTATTAACTCCACCAGACAGCCACCAAAAAACCCAGGTTGATGACTTGCGTAAAAATTGGCGCCAAAAAGTAAATTAGGGTGAAATTTCGGGGGTCCCGATCAGAATGACTCGCAGGACTCCTGTCCATTCGATTGGACTCCACCCGACTGAAAATTTAATTTTCCAAGTACTTATGTAAAACTTTTCCGAAACTATTCGGGTAGAACTATTTTCTTTCCAATATCATCCAGTCGGGAATGTGATTACGATGCAAACAAATTCTGAAGTGTCTTTTTGCTCGAGTATTTGAAAATAGGATGGCGAACTAAAATCTTAGGTCTCTTTCTTCTGCTGCCATAACACGTCTCAAAGTAATATTAAAATAGTTTTCACTTCTGCAAAGAATGTGTTACCTTTTCGAGAAAATTCAAACACTTTGTCTACTTTTTCGACGTTATTTTTTATAGTTAGTTATTTACATCACAGTCTTCATTTTTAAAGTCTTTGTCTGTTTCACTGCAATACTATATCAATACTAAATCCATTTTATTTAGGAATAAACAAAGGCTAGTTTTACTACGGGAAAACATCTGAAATCTGCGAAACTAAAATACATTTACCTTAAGTCTGATTGAATGCATCAATTCCTTAGATAACTTGATCTAAAAAAAACTGTCTTGACCGTTATCAATGACCCATGAGAATCTGTTCTAATAGCACCCATAAGTTACTGCCCATTAAACCTACCAAGGCAGTTTTACGTTCAATCTAGCCAATAAAGACTTGTCTTCACTACGCCAGTACAAACTAACAGGCCCAATTTAGTGTCACTTGCATGTAATAATGTCTTGTCTACTCAGAAATTTTTAGTGGCTTCATAACACTGAATCCAGGGTTTGTGGGGTCCGTCATAGACCTTACGACCCACGCGATATTATGTTTCTTCTCGCTCATCGTGGAGACAACCGACTCTACAAACCACGGTGCTAGACTCCCAGTATTATAAAGCCGCCAAAGACCAATGATATAGCTCATGTTAAATAGCAATCGGGACCTACGTCATAACGTGACTTCAGAAGCACGTTTCGGTCAATTAGATGATTGAGCCTGCAATTTCCAAACTGAATTGGGGAAAATCTTACAAAGAGATTTTTGTTTTGACAGAGACCAGCTAGATTTGAACTTGGAACCTCCGTAACAAGAGTTGAATGCTCGACAATCGGCCACGGATGCTGTCAATATTATTTTACTGAATCGCTAAAATTACTATGCTCTCAAGGTTTACTCGCACTAGCATGGTGTAGACTTTCTTGTGGCTCTAGTGAGGCAGATACATTTTATACCTATTAGGCTAATTGGTTTGAAAGCCGCGGGTACTGAGTTGGTTTGTTATTGCAAAGTGAGTGATTAAAGAATACATTAGGTACGCTTTCTCAGTAATCAGCAGTTTTTAGTAACTCAAAGTACCTAGGTATTTAAAGAAAATCAAAATTTTTCTACGTTTATTTAGCCATAGATTTATTATATTCTTTTATTTTTTTAGATTTATTAATGCCTTTTGACAAGCGCTTTTGGTGGTCTAAATTACATAGTACATAAAATCACGTTCCTAACCTCAAAACGGTGAGCAGAGCTCAATAATTATTAGTTTTATTCAAATTAGCTGTAGATCCATGCTAGAAGGTTTAGGTTAAACAATATTAGTTTTGTTTGACATCTATAATAAATAACTTTCATATTTATAGTTTTTTGTCGAAATCATGTGTACGAAATGATTGCCTTCTCATGACAAAATCTCTAGAATTCTCCATTGATCCATATAAAAGAAAGAAAGTTACAGGATAAAGGAAAGTTTTTCCTAAGAAATAAAGCCAATAAGCCCCGTTTGTTCCCAGCGCGGCCGTCTATCAGCAAACAAGGTTTTGTCTCTTGCGATGGTTTAAAAAAGTGTTTTAAATATATAAAATTGTTTTCTCTTGAGGTTATAGGCTTATACGATAAAAAATTCGTAACTTTATATACTGAAGAAAATTATAAAGAAAACAAAAGTTATTTCTGATATTTTGAACGATTTTTAAAGACAAGTAATTATTGTACATTAACAACAAAAAGTAACTTATCATAGAGCCCTGAAGTACTCCGACATAATACTGAACTGAATTGTTTGGGATTTTAATATTATCTTTTAGACGTATGTATGCTAGGCTACATTGAAATACATTGTTGCTTGGATATAGCTTTCTTAGAAATCTGACAATGTAAAAAATAATAGTAAAAAAATATGACGGCAATAAGATGCTCGTAATTTACTGGAGTCGAAGAACACAATGATTATTAAATTTTATATGCCTTGTATCTTCTTTATTCGTAGACTAGCTGTCCGCCCGCGGCTACGCTTGCATTATGTAAGATTTTCCCATGGGAATAATATTTTCCCCCGCAAAAAGTATCCTTTGTGTTAATCCAGGTTACAAACTATCTCCATTCCAAATTTTATCCAAATCCGTATAGTAGTTAAGGTGTGAAAGAGGAACAAACATCTAAACATACAAACATCGAAATATATTTTATTATTGAACGATACGTGATTTTTAGGGTTCCGTAGTAAAAAAGGAACCCTTATAGTTTCGGTCTGTCCGTCTGTCTGTCTGTCTGTCCGCGGCTTAGCTCAGAGACTCTTAGTACCAGAAGGCTGTAATTTGGTATGGATATACATATGAATCATGCCGACAAAACTGAAGAATAAAATCTTAAAAAAAATATTTTTTTTGCGTTCCTCTGGTACACGTCAAGAGGGGGTTATTTATTTTTTTCACGATTACCTTACAGTGTGAGGTATCGTTGGATAGGTTATTTAAAAACAATGGGGGTTTGCTAAGATCATTTTTCGATGCTAGTGTAAGTTTTAGAAATATCCTGTTTTAAAGTGCTTATTTTTGTTAGAGTCAAGTTTCCCCCCCCCCCCCCTCTACCAGCGAAACCGTTGTATTTGGAAATGTGAAAAAATTCACGGTAGTAATGTATATGATGAATTAGGCAACTACGGAACCCTACACTTTGCGTGGTCCGACACGTGCTTGGCCAGTTATTATACATTACATTACGTTACGTTGGAAGCATAGTTTCCATTTTTACATAAGTGTTACCTTTTAAATAAATAATAATAATAAATATATTTTCACATTTATAATATTAGTGTGATACAAGCGACTATCTTAACAGGTAAACCAGCCAGGATCGATATAAAAACTTACTCGAGCAGAACAAAGGTACCCTAAAAATACCATTAACTTGTACAAGTAAACTCATTTACCCTCTCAAATTTCCCAATTTTCGCTTCAAACTTCATTCAATACGAGCACAAAAAAGCCTTTATCGGAATTTATACAAAGACCTTTAGAACTCCAATTCTAAGAGAAGTTGTACGAACTCATACGAAATGATTATAATGGCAATTCTCACCGACAGTTTTAATATCCGACCGATAATAATATATTTGATCAAATTTCAGTCATAAGGAACTTTTCGCTCCAATTTAATTTAACTCCCATTCCGCTTCCATTATTACCCGACTTGAACTAAGCTAAGGAAGAGGTTAATGTTTTTGAATGAGATCATTGTGATATCATAATCTTTTTAGAAGCGTTCCTATAATCTCTAGGTTTCCCGTAAGTTTTGAAATTACTTACTCATCAGATTTTGACATATATTTTAAATATAATTTAGTTTTCGGTGAAACACCAATAATAGGCTTGTGTCAACTAACAATGAAATCAATGGATGAATGTTTCTAGACGGCGTTTGCCACTATGTGACGTCATTCACGACGCCATGACACTTTCTTGTGTTTTTACGCCAGATTAAAAATATTTTCTTAAAACTTAAAATATGTGTTTTAAATATAATTTTTATCATGAAATATTATTTTTTTGGGGTAATACAGGTACTAAACTAACGAAATAAGCCATTTTTGAAATTTATGACACAGGCCTATTTGTAAGGTAATGATTTTGTCAAAGAACGTTACCACTTTTATCTACCTATATATTAGTATTGGGGACTATACAAATTGCAGTTGGTTTTTTTTTTACTTTGTTCGTTAATTAATGCTATTCCAAAGTTGTTCGAAGGTTGCTGACAGGTTACGAGAATTAAGGAGGAAGGGCGTGAAATATCTTACGACTTTGCAGCGTGTGGCCTGAAACAGGTGGCTTTTCTTTTAAATCAATCAGAATTTATCGATCTGCATATTTTGGAAACAATTTGTTAAATCCCTAATGAATCCTTATTCTGGTTTGTTGTGAATATCTTCATCATCATCATTATCAGCTTTTCACTACCCACTGTAGGGCATAAGTCTCCTCTTTTTCGTGCCAACCTTTGCGATCCTGTGCTGGGTGGCTTCTCACGGCGTGGTCTACTATTGCGTAATCCTGTTCGGCTATAGCTCATGCAGCGGCATCATATGATAAGCGGCCACTTCTACGGCTTCTTGACGCTCTTATTTCGCCATTTTACAGCTTTGTTTCGCAGCTCCGTTGTCATCCGAAAAATTGGGGGTTTCAAAAATTCCTGAAAAGTACGCGAAAAAGCCCGCGCCTCCACCTTGCGACGGTGGGGTGGGCAACTTCGAATAGAGACAAGGATTCCTCAGGAAAAAACGTATATTATTATTTTATCAATGTCCGTCTTTATACATCAGAAAATCGAATTAGAATCTGCTCTTTTACTCACGTCAAAACTTATTTTCTTAATTAAAAAATAATCTAAATGTTTACGGCCAGCAACAGCCAAGGAGGCAAAGAGGTGTAGGTATGCACTCATACCTAACAAAATCTCAGCCAAGTCTTTCCAGTGACCCGCTCTATATCATCGACCCACCTAGTTGCATCGTGGGTTGTTAATTTACCCTCTTTATAATAGGAGCTCTATTTATAACTTCACCTCTATTTATAACTTTTCACGAAAAAAAAAATCCTGTGACAAAAAAATTTTTGGTCTCTCTATACAAAATGGGTCGGTCGGGAGTCTCACTTTGTATGAGGCCAAAAATTTTTTTGTCGCAGAAAATTTTTTTTTCGTGAAAAGTTGTTCAGTTTGACGGGTACTATCACTACACGGCGGGAACAAAACGATGTAAATTTCACGGTATATTAGCCTATATTATTTTTTATTTGAATTAGAAAAAAAGGTTTACAGGTTGATTTTAGTTGAAATGCGTAAAAAGGTTATCTTGTTAATCTTAGATTGAGGTTGACCTGAAAAAGAAAAAGCACTGAAACTTATGCATTTAATCTCCACTCCAATAATATCGGGACTGTCTCAATATTATCTATTTTTCTATCCTAATGTCCCTTTTGTTGTTACAGGATGAGGGAGTACGTCGAAGAGAACGAAAAAAACGACCCTCTTATACATGCTCCAGACAAGAAAAATAACCCTTGGGCCGAGAAAGGGAAATGCGTAATCATGTAATCTATTAAACATAAGAAAAAACATAAAAATATCACCAAATTCTAAAAAAAAAAAACACAAAACGGGACACGTCTGGTTTCAAATGTGCAACGTCAATCTATTGCTCAAGAAGTCCCGAGTTTTACATGCTTCAACTGCCAGACAATGAAAAGGAATAGTTTAGGATTGGAGAAAGCTATTGGGTCAGGTGATTGGAAATCTTTCCAATTGGGAATGATGACGTGCAGTAAAATTGTCTTCGTGGAGAAAAAGAGCTTTTACAAACCATCTACCATAAGAACTTTAACTGGAGAAGAAAAGGAAATTTGACGCGTAAAAATAATATATAAAGGTAGCCTGTGGTCTCATTCGTACCACAAAATGGGGACCCGTTTCACCCCCCATATATTAGTAGTCATCTAAACATAAGATTTTAACATGGGCATTTACAATAATAAAAAAAAGTGGTAAAGCTCCCGTTCTAAACTATTCTTAGTATTAATAAATCAACATAGTGTAGAATCAAATAATCGATAATCGAATCGATTTATAGTAAAAACCGAAACTTTAATTCATTCAGTTATTGTCTTAGTTACTTTAGTTTACGTTCCAAAATCAATTCTAGTCTTACAGTAAAATATAATGTACATTTTGACTGTGCGCGACGCAAGGATGTACTTATGAATGTTTTTGTTTAAAAAATATTTTTAAAAGGGTTGTAAATACGTTAAATTTTGTATTTCTAGTATAGAATGTTCGGTCGAAAATTCCGTAGAGATGGAACGAATAGAGAACGTGGTAAAGGGTTATATAAAATGATAAATTAAACAATCAACAACGTATCTCAACCAAATGTTAATGTATTCATGATTTTAATATAAAAGTTTCAGAATAGACCGAGCGGTGTGGATGTGTGTAGGAAATATGAAAAGAACCCGTTTGGGTCCATACAAAAACAAAGCAACTTCCTCTTCCAATATTTTGTATGGAACCAATTCGGATTCTAGAAAGGATCAATTGGACATTCCAATAAGATAGATTTTTGGAAAAAATAAAATGGAAGCTAAAAACTTTGCCGTCAAATAAAATATAAAAATGACATTTAAATATGAAGATTCTTTGAGCTCACGAATCTTTGTATTTGAAGAAGTCTTAATAACTATAATAAATATTAAATTTAAACTATAGGGTTATTCGCAGATCACAACTTAACATCTATTTGCTGCATCACGGAATTTTAGGAGAATACGGTAAATTATTTGGGCAATAAATGGAAGGTAGTTATTTGAAATTAAAAATGGCGGAGTTGTAGTTTGAAAAATTGTAAAGTTAGGATATAATTTTAATGAAACATAATCTCATTCGAAACAGAGTAAATGTTAAGCTGAACTTAGGATACTTTTTTATAAACATGAGGTACATTCCGCAGTGCCATTATTATAGTAATGCTTTTTAAGAATATCTCTTAGTGGTCTATCTTCTATGCTCCAGAATCTTCTCTTCTTTAAACAGGGTGGCAATTTTTATAATCAATAATCAATGAAAAAAAATGTTCTATGTATTACTTCCATCTGCAACAATGTAAATCGGAAAACTTATGCATTAACATTAGATAACTGAAAAATGCCACTCTTTACGATTAGGTTATACCTTCGCAAACCATTTTGACCTTTTTCAGTTTAAAGCCATAAAAACAATTATTTTATTTGAATTTAAAAACATTTAGATATTAAAAAATCAACTATCAACTACAATTTTAAATCTAGCACTCGATTAGCTTAGTATAATTCAAAATTAAATTGAAAAAAATCTACCTAAGTCGTTCAAGTTTACTTATTAAAGCAAACTATAGTAGGTAGTTTCCAAATAAACTTCTTCTAAATTATTATCTAAGGTTTCTGGGCTTGAAACTTAAAGTTTTCGAGATTTAAATATTCAAAACTTGTCTTTTGGCGAAAACTTCTTCAAAATATTTAAATTTCGAATAACTTTCCTATCTCTAACCCTTGTAGATCTACTAATCTAACATTCCATTAAAAAGGATTGCTTCAATCCTAACTTTCATTAAAATAGTCAAAACTTTAAACTTACGCACTGTAGATACCTAATTATAGATTAAAAAATAAAAGATAACCTTAAAATTTAAAAAAACTATACTAAAATAACCTTTCCAGTTTACCATATCTAGACATGAAATGGAAAATCATTCTGGCTGTGAGTACTTCTGGTTTTTTTAGATGCTTTCACAGATCACTCATCAGTAGAATGTTTTTGACAAAAAAAAAATGCTAAAACCGACAATAAATTCCATAAAGTTTCTTTAAAACGTCACTTTCATCGTAATAGATATTTTTAAACAATAAAAAACTTCATTATTAGTTTAAAATAAGTTTTTCCTCTAATCATGCGCGAAACACGTCATGAATAACGAATGAATGAATTAGTGCGCGTTATTATGACGTGGTCTGCGCAGAGACAGAAAATAAAATATTACCGCGAAACTTGCTTACAAATCATAAAAAATCTCGGATTTTTTTCCGTTGGGTATTATAAAATGTTCATATATTTATAAACTAAAATATATTCCTTCTTTGTAGAAAAAAATAAAATCAGTTATTTCTCCTCATCTCTGTTCACCACTTTTTTAAAATGAAATAAGTCTGAATATTTAATTTTGAGAAATAACGCCTTCAATAATTATTTTTAGTATTTTTAAGCCTAAAGGTACAACATGATCTCCAAATCACCAAAACTCAAAACCTATGTCAATTCCTTATACGTACTTTTCGTAAGTTTAATCTACAGTCTTCATCTTATTTATCTATCATCTCTCTTCTTCGTATAAGTTCTACATCTATCTATCCTTTTCTTAGCCATGAATAGTCTTTAAAAACTTAGGGTTAGCAATTAACGAGTAGACTTAGATTTAAAAATAAGGACAAGAAGTTGTTTGTTAATCTATATAATAAAAATGCAATTCAGAGGTTAATCTTTAGATTTAAAATGCGATGTAATTGTTTATTTAAATGACATAGATATAAATTAAGGTTTTTCTCAATGGCGACGGTAAAGTTTTTTCTTCGAATAAAAAAAAAATATAAATAAAATAAATCCTCGTGTGTAGAGAGTTCGATCTATTCTGAAACATTAAATTTTGTTTAAGTTTATAAATCTAAAATTTTTATTTATTCAATTTTTAATTTACGTAAGTTACAAAACCAAAGATTCCCTTAAATTCCTTGCTTATTAATTTAACATGGATTTTAAGTATTTTAAATTCACAAATATGACAGATGAATAAAAAGTTGTTTTTAACGTATTAACAGGTTATAGCGTTTTAGATTCAAAATCGCAACCTTTTATTCATTTATTGTAAATTTAATTTAAATTTAAGAAATAATACTTAAACAGTAATTATAATGGATTAATCCGAAATTTAATAACTAGGTAAGGTGATATTGGAAATGATTTTTTTAGAATCAATAGGCTAAGGTACCGTATGTTATTGTGTAATCAGTAATCACTGAAATAAATTAAAATCCATAAAATACTGGAGTTTTATTATTTCATATCCCACACACACGCACACCCGACTCTAAAAGAAAAATATTAATTTACACTGATAAAAAATTAAGCTAAGCACAACATACAACAACAGCAGTAACAAACACGCAACAACAGTTAATGCCAATAACGACAATAACAGTTTAAGAATACTCTTGAAAATAGCATGTAGCAGCAGTAATTTATAATTGCTTAAACAGAAAAAACGTCAGAAATGGAAAATCATAAATTGCTAAAGTTACAATTAAATTCAGATTAAAGTCGTTAAAAATGCTAATGTTGCGTAAATAAAAAAAAAGTAGAGAAGGAATATGTCTTAAGTGCCAGCGGATTAAAATGCTGTGAAAATTTGTCTCTTTCGTCATATTAAACCGTTTACACCCCGTAAACGAAGGGGAACCTCCATTTTTTCAAATGCTAAAGCGCCAAAAAAGTGCTCAGAATGGCTTTAAACCTACACAGATTGACGCAGAAAAAAAATCTCTTTCTAATGATAATATATAACTCATTTTGAGGAAAATGGCGTTTTAGCATTATATCCTTTCCATTGTCGATATACATTTTACTTAGCACAAAGGCCACAAAACTGCTTATACAGTTTGACTGTGGATCCTGGAGTCTCAATTGTGAAATCTTTGATAAGAAGTCTACTTACATCAAAATGAGAACTATTACATATAACAAGCTCTTAAGGTAAGGTATAATTTTCCCTATATCAAATATTAGACTGAGTTCCTAACCAATTTACTTTGAAACCGATTGATATTTGTATAGAGTCTGTAGGACTTACCGATTGATTCAAGGGCTTTGTTCAGGCAGATAATTATTCGCTCATTGTCTCGCGTACCTATCTGATTCTGTTTCAAGATTGAACGCTTTCTCCGAATCCGTACAGTAGAACGCAGATAGAGCATAGTAGTTTGAATGGGGTTCAATTTTAACCGCCTTCGCAAAAGGAAGTCGCAGCTTCTTTTTTACGTAATGTTCAGCGATAGTGAAATGAAATAAAATGAAATAAGTTTATTTGCATGAACACAGTAATGGGATGTTACAATGATTGCGGTTCTTGTATTCAACCTGTGTGCAAATTTTACATTTTAAAGTTATTTATATTCTAATTCCTTACGTTACGCGTTTACAGATTTTAATGAGTCTTATTATTTTCTAGAAAAGATAAAGCTACATCAGGGGGGTCCTATATTAATTTATCCTATATTAAGAATATTTGTAACGAAACAAGCGTATCTCTAAAAGTGTTACGCACACTGGTTTACTCAGGAATATTTACGCTAGCACTTCAAACACTTTAATTTACCTTCAAGTTGAATTAGTTACATAACTATGTATTCCAAATTATATTTCATTTGCTATTTCTTTAGGAAAGTTAAACATGCTATTCAAATATGTGCTAAACGTTTTATTTAATCAACACGTAAGTATCACCACAGTTTCACTAAACTAGTCTGAAAATTAAGTAATTGATAAGAGCTCCAAAAAGTCAAATTAGCACAACCATACAGGGAGCACACACACATGACATTTTGCTAATTCAACATTTTGGGATTTACAGTTCAACATTTTTCCAAATTCAACATTTTGGAATTTATAGTTCAACATTTTGGTAATTCAACAATTTGGAATTCAACATATTGCAAATTCAACATTTTACAAATTCAACATTATGGTCCAAAAAGATATTTTTGTCAAAGAATTTAGTAACTTTGTTTTTAGCGCACCTGCTCAGGCTTGTTCTATCTATGTCAACTGTTTTTCCCAATCAATTGGGATAAACAGATTACAAGTTTTCAGACACCTGCGGGAAGGACTGTAGTAGCTCCGAACCACAGCTAACTTTTTTGAGCAAACAGTCTCCCGTCAACGAGCGAGGGTTGTAAATATAGAGTTACCTACGTCATTAATTCCGCCACGACCATCTGAGATATCTATAGGTACAATACCTACGATATGAGTAATGATCTACTCTCAACCGCATCGCAGTCGCACCAAAGATTCAACAGCCCTGAAATATCATGGAAATAATACGACCCACGTCAGAATTTTCAGAACCTTCATTCATAGTATAAAGAGGAAAGTAGAACATCTTCACATTTGTAGGTTGGAACTTGGATCAACACTCAATGGAAGTATTAGTGACTGTTATTCCTTACTCTGGAAGAACCATTATGACTTGGGATTATTTTAGGAGTTGGCAATGCGCACAAGAAAATCTAAATCTTATTCATTGTGCGTATAAACATGAGCATCTTCCTCTTTCAGTAAATTGTTACTTTCATTGTTGAATAACAATATCATAACATTCTTACCTACTCAAAAATAATTTTAGATTGCACTGAAAATAATAATGATACTATTATTAAGCTTTCAAGCTGATAAATAACTCACAAACCTTTTTATACTTTGCCCTAGTCCCAAGTTTCATTTAAAATTCCCTCCCGTGTGGAGAGTCATAAATAAGAGCCGAAAGTTTATCTCCCCTGCCTTGGAATCGTCCCAAAGACCCGATGTGGAATAAAGGGGTGTAATTCATCACAGGTTTGAATTTCAACGTGTTAAGTTGGGACACTTTTGATGTAGAGATAAAAGTTTGTGAGGAGCTAGAAAGTACCTAAATGTTTTTGCGTTAAAGTAGGCAAGTAAGTTACATACTTATGTCTATTGTTTTTGGTTGTGCGCTCAAAAGATTACTTGTCGTACGTACAAAAAGAAATACCTGGTACATTTGGTTACCGCAGCGCTTTTCGGAGGCGCCCAACCGTGAGTGTTATTAAATATATCACCATCAGCATCATCTAAACCGGAAGACGTTCACTGCTCAACATATGCCTCCAGCAACCTATACCAAGTCATCTCTCTACCTTCTGGAAGGCCGTCCAACTCTACGCTTTCCGGCCCGTGGCGTGGTCGCCATTCGAGAACCTTTCTTCCTCAGCGGTTATCGGTTCGTCGAGCTACCTACATATGACCTGCCCATTGCCACTTGCTTGAGCTATGTCGATGACCGATGACATTGGACTTTTTACGTGTCTCCTCATTTCTGGTAGCTCTTTCATGCCACCCTTAGCGACCCTGAGCTTGTTCATGAGACCAATAGGCTGGCTGATAACCTAGACAGCTTAAATATGTATACTGTCTCAGTGCACCCGTGCGTCGAATTTCAACCAAATATTTCTACCAAACTTGATTTTACTTGCGCTCCCTATGAGTCAATTAACGCTCCGTAGAGATAAATAAGACATATTATTTGTACATTTTTATTAAAAATTTTAAAAATGTGTGAAATACTTTAGTATTAGAAACGAAATAATTTAGAATTTTAATAAAGTACCTCAAATCAGACGGAAAGGATACAGGTTTTAAATTAAATATGTCTATCTAGCTACTCAGCCTTTATCAACCCACCGCTGGGTAAGTCCTCTTGAAATTAAATTATGTAGGTATATTCGAGAATTATTTATTTATTTATGCGTTTTTCAAGCTCCTTAACTTGTTTTCCATAATTTAGATGTTCGTAAAATTGTCTACCTAAGTAACTTTGGAACGGGAATCTAAAATGTCCAGAAATATCTTTATATATATTGCTATTATATAGTAAATTCCATAGACTTAGAATTTTTTTTGTAAATTCCATTGTCCTCGTTCATAATCTCACTTGATGCAGTGTGTGATTTTCTATGAAAAATACGAAATTGTGTGTGTGTGTGTGTGTGTAGTATAGTCATAGTCTAGTCTTCCTATCCTATTCTATAGGTATAAACAATAGTTTAAATATGATGAAATAACAAACTCACAATCCCGTTTAGCACTAGTTTCACGCTCCGGTTGTACTAGGACAACATAAACACATATAGCTTGAGCCACGAGGCCATATCGGCATTGTATCGACGTCGCGAACACTGCGCTGGGCGCCTGCCAACTCTTGCCGCTCATGCAACCCTGGTAGCCTGGTACTGGTAGTGACGCCGGCCAAAATCTTGTTTTGTTCGCATAAACTCACTTGATTGTGCATTTTGGGTAAATTGTGTGATCTAACATAGCGGAAAAACAGGGAAAGTTATCTGCGCTGGCAACTATAATAATATTGACGTATTCGTTGTTTGACGTCGTTGGAGGAAGATGTAGAGTGTCGCTTTTTCTTCTCTTTGAAGGGAACCAGCGACCCTAGTGCTGCTTAAAGAGAAGCGGAATTGAACTCCACCTCGTAACAAAGTGTTTTCAAATTTAGAATTCATATATATACTTATAAATCGCTCTAGGTCGCGGTCGTCTGGGACGCTCTTACCAAGGCACAGCAAACTTTAGTCAAGAAAATATTCAAGTACCCTAATCATCAACAAATACTATGTATAAGATACTGTTTTTATAGTAAATATTCACATTATAAACATTTTTAAGTGTACGCGGTTGTTAATATTAATAACACACATATCTACCGGGTTCTGCGGTCATGATCACGGCAAAACTTCTGACTATTGGAACATAGTCGAAATATCGGTGAGCTCATTAAAAAGCTTATTTTAAATTAAAATCGGGGTAATAAACAGGTAGATATATGTGTTATATTCACATTGTTTTACGTTTTGACAAAATAAAATATCTTCTACAACTTTCGTATAATACTTTCTTCGCTGTTATTCTGTTCTTGTGTTCTCTATGTTGGTAAATAGAATTAGACCCACTTGTCAGGTAAAGGAGTCTTCGCCGGCAGAATACGAAACGAGGGCAGGGTGGGAACACGCGATCGTTCTGTAGCGCTAGTGTTTTGCGAAATCACTTTGCAATTGATATGTCGAAATAAAATTACTTGGGTCAATGTTTGTTTTACTTATGCCAGCAGAGAACAACGAACAGACGGCCCGGTAGCCTAAATCTTAGTACGCCTGCCTGCGAAGCACAGGGTAAAAGGTTTGAATCCCGCCCAGGGAAAACATTCGTGTGATGTTGTTTATCTATAAAAGTGTGTATTTAACTGTTTACATAATGTATATCAGCTGTCTGATACCCATAGTACATTGAACAAACGCCCGTGTGTGAGATGTCCCCACATATTTATATTTATTATTATGTAAGGTTTAAGTGACAAGTCCTCCTTTTAGCCTTTTAGCCTATGATTCTGATTCATCATCAACAGCTCATATTAGTCCCCTTCGAAGGGCTCGAGCCCACCCTGAGTTAAAGCGATCAGGCCTTAGTCGACCACTCTGATCTAGTGCGGGTTGGTCGGCTTCACAAAAAACCTTTGAATTTCTTCCCAGAAGTGTGCCGGTTTTTTCGCGATGTTTTACTTCTCCGTAAGAGCGTTGAATGCGCCGTGTGGTGACGGCAGAGTAGAATACATTTGTCACAAACCCCCTACTCTTCCCGTGGGTGTCGTAAGAGGCGACTTAGGGACTACACATTGAACAGGGAACGGGCAGCAGCGCTCTCTGATACAGTAACCTTTTAATCTGCGATCTCCAACCCGCCTGCCAAGCGTGGAGATTATGGCAAAACCCTCTACTTAAGTGGAGGAGGCTCATAGTCCAGCAGTGGACTGTAACTGGCCCTTGATTTGATTTGAAGAGCGTTGAATGAACGCACATATTATGAATTCGAAATTCGGAAACACATTGGTTCGTGATGGGGATCGAACCCACGTCTCCTGGACGGAAGACAGCGACCCTAGCCACTTCACCGACGACGCTCGCCTTATGATACTGAATTATTCTCCACAGGAATTTCTTGAATTGACCTTGATCAATAACTTTGGTCCCAAAACTAGTTATCAAATATACTAACTTTAGCAGTCAGTCCAGCGAAGTATGAAATTTAGCTTAGTTTACTATAAATCAAAACTAAAGTTCAGAGAGATAAGTCTGTTTGCTATTATTGTGACAAGGAAATTAGCGCAAGGAAACACTAAGGTACGTGTCCATTTCTTTAACCAATCCGATATTATTAATATAAACTTAAAATAAGACTGATACAAAATTAAGGCCGGGTTATTGCAAAAATTAGCAACTCAACGCGGTTTAGTTGAAAGTTCAACCGACGCATTACTGAAATAACGTTCATATTAGCGTGCGGTGGTTACGTCCGACACTGCGCAGGAATCGTGCGAAAAACTCGTTTTTCTTGAACTCTTTTGCTTATTAACAGAAAATGGCAGAGTTTATGAAAAATGTGATCGATTTAAAATCTAAGTCAATAATTGGCAAGTTATATTTACGAAAAGAAAACTATGGTTATTGCTTTAAGTTACGAGATCTAGGACGTCAAAAAACTTTTTTGCTGCTTTTTTTAAAAACTTGTGCTTTTTATTTCTAAATTATTATAATGTATTTAAAAATTCTACTCGATTTTAAATTTAATTAAGGATATAATCTGTTAGCATATATTTTTTAACATTTATAAAATCAATAGAAGTGCTGGTATTTGATCGTCAAAGTAGCGACTATGGGCGCTATTTCCACATAACCCCGCCTTAATTATTATGTAATTAAAGATCATCGGTGGTGTAATGGTGTACTCAGGAGGCGCCGCCGGTTTCAATCCTACCACGTATCAATTTGTTTTCGAATTCTATAATAATATACGATTTTTCGAAGCCCTTACGGTGAATAACATCTTGAGGAAACTTGCACAATCTTGCGATTAATTTGAAGTTCGTAAGTATGTAAATGTACCTATGTAAACACTTTATTGCATTATAAAAAAATCAATAAATAAAACAATAGATTTTTAAGGGGCAAAGGAGGGCTTACCTTAGGTTTTGAGTGACGTCATCGACCAACACGCCCTGGGCCAACAGCAGCGTGGTGAGTGGACCAAGGTCTGATTGTTCTCATTCAGAGTAGACTCGAACCATGGTAAATTTTATATCGGATTTCTACAGTGTACAATGGACACACTCATACTAAACTTACTGAAGGTAACCAACTCCTGATTTCGACCGAAACTTCTTCCGAATTCGGTACTCCCTCGCGGCGCGGATCTCACAAACAGGAAGGTAGGCAGACCAGAAGCGAATTGTGCTCAGAATGATAATCAAATATTTTATTTATCAAGTTTGTTGCTGTTTTCTGTTTCGTGCTCTCATCGAAATAACTGTACACCAGACTTAAATCTATTAGACACATAAATACTCACCTATGCGCATGCGCACATGGCAATGGTTTTTTGCCAATATTTTAATATAGATTGGACAATATTATATTTTTGTAATAGCTACTCGAATAAGCAAGCTAACATGGCAGTGGGCTGATCATATTTAAGTGGCTTACGTCCAGCAGTGGACTACCACAATCAGAAATTATCATGATATTGATGTTATATATTTTTGTAACCCAAGTAAAGCTATATTGATGATTGTCGTGCAATATACTCGTTTGATTTAGTTTTAAAATAAATAATACGAAATTAATTTTAACAATGAGTGACGAGGATGAGTGGTTGGTGGGTACTCTCTTATAAAATCGCAAACTATGAAGCCACAAAGTCAAGTCGTAGAAAAAAACATTTTTAATTCCATTTTTTTTGCCGACTCACGGTCTTCTATTCCCTAGCGTAATCAACACCCAAATAAAGACTATAAACACATTCCCCACATAGTTCCCGAAGGTCAGTTAATCTCTCACTCTCCGACATTTTTCCAACAACCGGTAATAGTTTGTGGAGTTGGTCGGTAACTCACACGCAACCGAGTTACCGGCAGCGAGGAATCCGACAATGAGGTATTGGAAAAGAGTCGTTCAAGTTACAAGAGAAAGAGACTTGGTGAAAGAGCTGGATTTTAAAAAGGAAATACAAATTAATTTTAGTTCATAGTAGAAAAGGAAGAGACAAGGTTCGCTGGTAAATAAAACCATAGTAAGGGTCGGGCCACACTTATCGACGGCGATCGACGGTTTGCCTATACAAAACGCGCGCGAAGTATAGAAATCCTTCCGCATCATTCGCCGCGTCCGATGAACCGTCGATCGCCGTCAATAAGTGTGGCCCGACCCTTACTATTCAGACAACGGGAATTAGCCTGTAATCCTAACCAAACGACGCCCCCCCGCTTCCCTTCGACGCCCCCCTAGTTCACCCTAGTTCTGAATAGGTTCGAGCCCCTTGGTGGGGACGTATATGAGCTGATGATGATGATGATGGTGATGATGGTAATAATAGTTACCAAACTGAAAATAATCTCACAAAATTTTTTTGACCACTGAGTTTCGATCCCAGAATCTCAATATTGTTTTTCTCTCAGAGGAACAAAAGCGACGGGCGTCAGAAATGTTTATTATGGTTTGTCTATTTTAGGAGCTAAAAAAATATTAAAAGTTGACATAAGTGTCATGCGTCCAACCTGTTTGTCTGTCTGTAGCATCGTACTTCTAAACCGATGGACCGATAATTCAGTTTTCATTTTCTAAGTTGGAATAACTTTGATAATTCGTACACTTACTTATGTTTGAAAAATTTTTGTGTTTTTTTATGCTATGCAGACGCGTCCTTGAAATCTAGTAATTTTAACATTAATGACACATTTTACGGGCTTACCGATTATATATCTAGTGATTTTAACATTAATGACACATTTTACGGGCTTAGAGATTATATATATAGTAATTTTAACATTAATGACACATTTTACGGGCTTACCGATTATATATCTAGTAATTTTAACATTAATGACACATTTTACGGGCTTACCGATTATATATCTAGTAATGTTATTTAGAAATAACGTTATTTCCGACCCGCTGCGTCTCCTCCTGTAAACCTCTCTGGATCCTCACCAGGTCAGTTTCCAAGTGGATTTGGTATTCCTCGTTTGCAGCAGCTACTCGGAATGGAAGTTCGCTGATGGACCAAAAGAACCTGATATCGGAAATTTATGGAGATGCCGCGGGCTGATGTTTTAATTATAAATTACTATAAAATTTCACACGTCCTTTAAAATCTTGGACTAATTAACCTTTAAAATGTGTCGTTTTTAGTAACACTCGTACAATAAAGTGTTATATATGGATGCAGCATAAATATATTTCTATTCTTTTTACTAAAAGCGTCGGTTGATAATTACGTAATTTGAATCTAACCACCAAATATTAAAATCAAATTCATTGTTCGGTGGTCAGGTTAGGTTGCTGTTGTTGTTACGGACAAAAACTAAATACAGCAGACAATATTCATGATTTAAAGAAAAAAAATCGCGTCGTATTCTTTTTAAATTTCGTATCTCAGTTAAAGTTAACTTTAAAGAAAGCAGACGTGAAGATAAGATTCCAATGAGCCTGCGGCATATCTCCCGATTTGTTTTCATAATCTACGTACTATTTGATGAAGCTCATTCGGACCGCTGATCATTAAATATGCAAATATTCGCTCCTGTGCCTTCATTTGTGGGGTGAAGCTATACGTCCAGTATAACTTGACACCCGAGGCCATTAGCAACATTATCATCGCAGGATCTGATTACATTGGCTCTTTTAAATCTTGTAGGTAACCGTATAAGGTAGAGTGTGGGAAGGTGAATTGTTTGAAATTCCTTGGTATGGTAACGTTTTATTAATAAATGCGTACATATATATAATTGCTTCTCAAATATAACGAGTGGTAGTTTGATTTACTCTCTGTCATTATCACCAATACAACTATCACTTAATTCAAGGGGGGTTCCACAGGGGGGTTCCACAGGGGGGTTCTGGTGACCTGAAGCACAGACTCCACCACTCCGGCACCCCTCTCCACATGTACCTTAGTCTACGAAAATGTGCAATTAAGATTGTTAGTTTAACTTTAAAGTAATATGTGGAGGTCTTAAATAAAGATTTTTTTATATTATTATTATAACAACTTAATTGGAAAGGCAAGTCAAGTTTCAACTTGGTCTAGCATAAAAATTAATAATTTTCTTCTTTTCGAAGCGATGGTTTCATATTTTGGTGGCCCAGTAGACAGCCACCAGATGAGCATTGTCGCAGTATTGTGTAGTGTGAAGGCTCGAGAGGCAAGTCAATAAACGAGCCATTGTTTGCGGGACAGCAACACACTGGCATTGACTGCTGTTGGTGTAACCCCACCGACAGAGGTTGTCCTTGCAGCGGCCAACTTGGGTTAGCATAATAATGATACTTCATTACTTAATAATGTCTTACGCCCACGCCATTTATAAACAACCCAAGAAATTTAAAATGGAGAATGTGCCCTGCGAATTTCACTATAATTTTTAACTTCCAGAAACAAAATAAATACGCATAAATAAGTATTGAATAGTATATTAGGACAACCTGAAACTCAGAAGTAGACTTCAGGCCACAGACTAAATTTATATTTGGCCAATTCCATGCCAATTTTGCACGTTTTGCATTTATATTTATTAGAAGCATAGACTTCATAGCTAAAATCCGATCCCTGCTACGCCAAGCTGCTACGCTTTTACTACGGCGTAGCAACTGCAGCTACGCACGATATATTTGCTACGAATAACACGTTTCACAATTCCTTTACGTAATATTTGTATTAAACTCAAACTGGATAAGTGTGTGTACACATACGTCCAAAACAATACGTAATACACATAAACAGGTCCCGTACATAACATTATTTACGTAGCTTATTATATCGCACCCATCCTCGTCGTCTCCATTATCATAATACGAGAGCGCCAAAAAACTGCTCCGAAACCTGTTTAAACAAATAAATTTGGCCAGGATCAAAGAATATATAAAATATATGTACAGAAGGTACAAATCTAAAGGTATAAAGCGCTTGTAAAAATTAATTCAATATCTTCGTAATTCAGTAAGAGACATCGAATATATTAAATTATCTTTCTAACAAAAGAGGTTAAAATATGAACTAAAATAAATACAAAAACGAATATAGTTCATAACAAACAATAAAAATGCGTTTTGCTTTGCTATTCTAGACCCTACATACCGCAATGAATATACGAAAACTCCATCGGTGGCATTTAAGAAGAAGATAATTTGACTAGCTGTCAACTACTCTATTGATATCTGTCACTTTTCCTACAGGGCCGCCCCGCTGTAGGTACAGTAGAATACCTAACACAGTGTACGAGGATATTTGTTGCCCCGTTTGCCTCAAAAAGGGCTTTTCACAGTTTTTATACAAAGTTCCTTTCGAGTAATGAACTCGGGTTGACATAATAAAAAGGGGGAGTTTTTGCACCGTCACAAATTGTGGCCGCTATACGCTTACAGCAAAGAAGAAAAGGGGTATAAAGCCAAAAACTACCATTTGCCGTCGTTACCCCACCAAGTGTCGGTGTTACCTCATCAAATCGACAAAATACTAACTGTATGACTTCATATTTACATTATATAAATAAAATTTATCTCCTTCTAACCTTATTTCAATATAAACAGAACTATACTGATCATCGTTATTTTTTTATTATTATTTGGAGTAACTTACTTGCTTGTTAATCACTTCAAATGTAAATCACGTCGTTTTGCAAGAGACACTAACAAATAAATTGACCTTAACTAAAAGATCTTACAAGACTAACACATCACTTTAAATAAATACCTGAAAACAGATCAAAAATTAGTTTTAAATAAATAAAATAAAAAATTAAATATATTTTATTTCAGGTACTAAAAACATAACAATGTTGGCCCATATATAGTATATGTAGTTTTAAAACGTGGACTTTGAAACTAAGACTTATGACGTTTTGCCCGCAGCCCTTGACCCCTCGATGCAGTTAACCCGGTAATGTTTTGCGGACAAGCGTTTGACAACCAGCCGGCTCACTACCGGGTACCCGGTGCCCGGATAACCGTCGCCTGGTACCGGAAGTCGAATGCTTTTATTAGCGCCGCTTTTTCTAAAAATAAAGCAAAGAGGAAGGGATCGGATGACCTCATTTTAGGCTTTTTAAGTGGTTAAGAGGGATAATCTCTATAAATAAATACTTTTTTGGACAGGCTGTGTTACTCTTAACTTAACCTAATTGAAAAAGCCGCATTTTTTTAATATAATAGGTTTGTCGTTTTTCATTAATCTTCAGGTCGCTGGTGGTGGCTGGATGAGGAAAGCGGGTGATCGTGCGCTTTGGCGTGCCCTTGGGGAGGCCTACGTCCAGCAGTGGACTACAATATGCTGATTGATTGATTTAAACATTGAATTTAAATAACCTCTTTGTATTAAATAAGACAAGTATGTCTTCAATTTAGGAAATATCAGTTCACTTTTGTTTTTTTTTTAACATTACGTGTTAGCCAACATCTAAGAGGTTTTGCATTATACCTTTCAGATGTTTTTACAGTTCTTATACCCAAGGATTATCTGTAAGAGATTGCTACGGCCGTCTGTTAACTCATTCTTTGTTGTATGTTTTCCTTTTGTATCCTTAGTGTTAGTATAGAATATTTTGTATAGTATAAGCAAAGCAGTACCCTACATTTATCTTCACGAGGTCGGGTAAGACTGACTACAAATCCTAGTCTTTTATTAGAACGCGCCCTAGGGCGGTCGCACTAACGAAACAACTTGCATATTCCATTGTGGAGGAACAAAGACTATTCTAATTCGTTTGTTTGCGAAAAGATGTCGCCTATTGTTTCGTGGGCACTTGGCGACAAAAGCTGACTTGAAGAGGGTAAAAAAAAACAAATAACGTGTTGCTGATAAAGGGCAACAATATTTTTAATTGGCTTCAAAAATAAGGAGGTTCTGAATTCGTTGAAATATTGTCTTTTATGTATGTTCATTGAGGTAGAGCCTCAATGATAATAGGGGATCAGACTGTTCACCATATTTTATGAATTATTTTCAAAATAAGATTACTAGGAGACGATTCGCGAAGAAAAAAACAGAATCGGTTGAAAAACGAATTTACAGTGATTTTTTAAAGTTTCAATATGTTTGTCTCTTTCAAAAACGATTTTTTGTATGGAGATTATATGGCGGTACTAACAAATGACGTCACAAGTGCGTATGTGCCTCTCTTGAATTTCAAACCTTTATAACTCTGTCAAATTTAAAGATAGAGCAAAGGTTATTTTAGTGTTCGATTGCAGAAACTAAGAAGTTTGGATTTATTAAATAAAAAAGAAGTAGTCCGATCCCCTATTAGCCAATTTTGTTACAAAGGGGTACCCAGTTTATTAACCGACAGTCAGTCAATCGGTGCGGTTAGTTAGTTCGGACGATTTTAATAATAATAGTTTTCTTTCAATCGTTAACAAAAAGCTTCACTCTTCTTTAACAATATTTAACAGTTTTTCATTAGTTTTCCTTCCCCCAAACAGCTGCCACTTGTTATTTTTATACTCTGTTTATCTATTATACAAGTTTCCGTAGCCACAGATTTTTATTAATTATCGTCTAGTCTTGCCAACTAATTCGTTCATGAATCATGACGTCATAGAATAGCAATATGACGTCATTCTATTATAATATGATGCCGACTACTTTCATACTAGACAAAGGAGAGTAATTAATCTAGATACTCGTCTCGAACAGGCACGCATTCAGGCAAATGGACAGGCAAAGAAAAAATATTAAAAAGTAATTTAGTTTGTGCAATTAAATATATGATTTCGTAGGAGGTGCCCGCGTACTAGTATTGATTTTAATATATTTTAAATATTTAAAATAGAAATATTACAATTGTATTAATATAAAAAGGAACCTACACATTGGTTTTAACACTAGTTTTGGATGGGCAATTGAGGATTTTTAAAAATTTTAAATTGTATCACACGCCAATTATTTAGTTATTACCAAGCCACACACGCCAAATATTTTAATTATTACCAAGCCAAGGCTTCTAAAATGTATAACTTATATAGCTAACACCTCCTTTCTATGGAAATATTTTTTCGGATTAGTTTCTGTCTAGCCTTAGTACGGCCCTGTCGTCGGCATCGAATAATACGCGTAATATGATTGATAGAGCGTTTTGTCGCCGATATTGTATCGTGGCGATGAAATGCGAAACTGATGTAATAAAAGCACCGGCTCTGTCTAATACCCTACAAGATGAAAGGGTCATTTGATATTTAATAGTATAGTAGGTATCTACTAAACTTAATAATTATAACGCCTGAAATAGGTTATCGTAATAATTACTCAGTGTAGGGTCCAGCCAGCACAATGGGGGATTTTCTGACAGCCCATTAAAAAATCCGCCATCACCTTTTTACTATCGGGAGTCCAGACGAACTGCAGCATACCATCCGCACTTGGTCGACATACCCCTTTGCCGCACGAAGCGCTTTCAATCATCTTTCATTATGCGCACGGCCAAGGAGTGGAATTCTTTGCCTGCTTCTGTTTTTCCGAGTGCTTATAACCCAAGCATTTTCAAAGCTAGAGTGAACAGGCACCTTCTGGGCAAACTCGTTCCATCATCGACCACATCTCGTCCCTCGCGGACCTGATTGTGGTCAAGAGTAAGCCCATCAACTAATAAAAAAAAAAAAAAAAAATAGAAATAATAGTTCTGATTAAGACGATAGATGGCGCCAGGTGTATTCTTTTTTATAAATATTTTTATGGCCCTGGGTGACTTGTCGGATTTATTCGGATCCACGAATCGTCAACGCCATCTATCGAAGATTTATGAACTTTTTTTTTAATTGGCTACCGGAAAATCCCCCATTAACCATGTGTGGCAGAAAGATCTTGCAAGTGTAGGTAGATTGCACATCGTTAGTAATGACAAACAACACAGGTTTCATTGTTTGTGACGCAACACTTTTGTAAAAAAAATGGTTCAGCCAGTTAGCTTAGAATGAATGAATGAATTAATTAATATACTATATTGCACCCCTCACGAACAGCTAATATACGTCCCCACCGAGGGGCTCGAGCTTACCCTAAATTAGAGCGATTAGGCCTTAGTCGACCACGCTGGCCCAGTGCGGGTAGGTCGACTTCACACACAACCTTTGATTTTCTTCGCAGGAGTGTGCAGGTTTCATCACGATGTTTTCCTTCACCGTAAGAGCGTCGAATAAACGAGTACATATAAATTTCAAATCCGAAAACATGGGTACGTGGTGGGGATCGAACCCGCGTCTGCCGGACGGGAGGCAGCGGCCCTAGCCACTGAACCACTGACCTCTCTTCTTCTTCTTCTTCTTCTTCTTCTCTTTGCAACCTTTGGCAACCTTTGGGTGTAAGAAACCAGCTAGCTTAGCTTTTTGAGCACACCAGATTCTGCTTTAAGGGTTTCGGGGACCCATTTCTTTACACAAATAAGGTTAAACGGCGCGTTTTATTACCGTTACTGACAAAATAATATATTATGTGTTACTGGTATGGTCGCAAGGCTGGGCAGGTACACTCACACTCCTTACTTACTTGCACACACACCACGCATTCCATACAATTTAATTATTTTAGTTAAGTTGCACTGTATTGATGACTGAGAGGGGGACCTGGAGTCCTAAGATACAGGCCTTGGCTTAGTTTAGGCTCCAGATGCCCCACAAACAATCTTGCAATGTATTAATTGTGCAGTAGTAAGTTTACTATGTTTTATTGTTTGTTTGTTTGTGGAGTGTAATAAATACAAATTTTATTTTATTATTTTATTTTATGTCTCTTTTCTACTTACATTAGTACTGTAAAACATTTTATATGTGAATAAGCTGTGCATCCAAAATACTAGCAAAAACGTTCCCTTGTACATTATCCTCGTAACGTACGTAAAACTCCCGAAAGTTTGAAGCTAAGAAGTACTTGAACCTAACTGGATCGGCTCGCGATGCAAATGCACGAGAATTCGTTAAAAGTTGTATAGGGATCTGGTGTATTCCCAGTTTTCCAAAGGCTTATTAAACTATTTAAGGTTTTGACTATTGCCGAAAATAATAATTGACCCCAAGTACGTAAATATTTTCTAAAGATAATTAAATTATTTACTATACCTGTATAGTGACATTTAAAAAGCGTTTTATTTTGCAACGGACGGATTTTTTGTTATACAACCTCTTCTTCTCCTTCTTCATTGTGTGGGTTGTAAGATTATCAACTGACAGCGCAAACCCTGATGTCAGTGTCGTGTAGATCCACCAAAGTCCACTGACATAACATAATAGCTAAATGGTGAATGGCTCAGAGCTGTATAAAGCAGTGCTCATACATATAGTGTAATGCATAGATATATAGCTATAGCTATGATTTACTGTTCTAAAGTCAGTCGCTTGCCACCGCTCTATACATTTAAACGTGGCCTTGTCTGTACTACTTAAAATAAGAAACCTAAAGGAAATATAGTTCAGTTTAAAATATTATTTGTGTTCTATTTAATCGCCAGCGTGAACATAAATTTGGTCCTTCGAAAGGAACATGTACTTTCGAGGCCAACGTGAACAGTAACAGTTTGTGTGAGACAAGTGATTCGCCATTTATCCGACCGCCATATTAAAATTCGTTGTGTTGCAAGTCACATCGAGTGAAAACTGTTTGGTGTTTGTTGGACTATTTTAATTACATTCCTAAACATACAACCCTACCAATTACGGTTGTTGCGTTTCTATAAACGTGTTTCTATTAAAACTATCACATCAAGTGAAGAGTGTAGTGTGTGTACTGTGTACCTATTGTTAAAACTCGTCTGTGCTATAACGGAGTTCAAAAACTTAAACACCCTTTATAAACGTTTATTGAGGTGGATAAATAATTATCATAATAGTGTTCACAGTTATTACCTAAAAAATAAAAAATCTAGAACATTCCAAAATTCATGTTCTTAAGGAGTGAGCAGTACGACCTTAGTCCATCTATAGGAGTGAGGGAGTAGCAAAACTACGCAATCCTTGCAGGCAACGGAACGACTTCAACCAGAGACACAAAATACAGATTCATCCGTCATATTGGTAACACTTGTTTCCTGCGTGTAAGCAAGACAGACAGGACGTCATCGATACGGAGCAGCCTACATACACAGGTCGGAGCGAGAGAGCGAGTACGCTGCGTCACATCAAAAGTACGACGTATTGCACTGCCGCGCCGCGCTCGCGCCATCCCGTCTGCCCGCCCGATGAACTACCAAGAGAAGTGACGCCGCGCCGCCATTTGCTTTTTCCTTGTATCACGGCACGGCACGGATTACGAGCAAGAGAATTACTGCGTGTACAAATTTGTATTGTTTTCAACACAGCAAGTTGGTTTTTGCCAGAATAAAATGACGGAATTACCACGTCTGGTTATCGCCCGAGGACAAGCGAAGGGGACTATTACGAAGATGTATAACTTCACCAAAGGTGAAGAAATATCTCAGTGTTCCCACGCAGCGTTATTCACTAAAAAACAAAGGTTGATTGGTGCCTTTCAGGAATATTGTGAGCTAAATATAAGTGTTTTGGTTTTAGAGCCGCAAAACAGTGAAGATTTTTCCGAAGTTGAAGATAAATACTTGGCTGCCTTGGCTATTTTTGAAGCCAAGCTTGCTAGCTACGGTGGTGGAAATGATGACAACAAGTATTCTGGGGGACCTCAGCAGCGTCTACCGCCTATAAATATGAGTAAATTTAACGGCCAGGTAGGAAATTACATTGATTTCATCAATCTTTTTAAAAGTGTTATTCACTCAAACAGTCAGCTTTCTGATAATGATAAATTTTATTATTTGAAATCCTATCTTGAGGGTGAAGCTGCTGACCTCATCAGACACTTATCTTTAGATTCAAAAAATTATAAAGTGGCCATGCAACTTTTAGATGATAGATATAACAATAAAAATAAAATTGTAAACTTTCATATTAATTCCATACTGGATATAAAGCCGATAAAGAGGTGTACTTCCACAGAATTAAGAGATCTTATCTCAAAAACTAGGCAACATTTAGGTGCACTAGAAAGTATAGGAGTTACCATTAAGGATTGGGACTTAATTATTATATGTATATTGCAAAAAAAGATTGATCAGTATACGCTCAGATCTTTCCATTTAGAACTTAAGGAAGACCTACCTGATTTAAAAATGTTTCTAAAATTTTTAGAGCAACGTGCAACAGCACTGGAAACTGTTGCTGAAAGCAGCAGTGCGCAGGCACAGTATGGCAGCAGCAGCAGTGCAGTGAACAGCAGCCGGAGGGCAAGTTTGGTAACCACAACAAAAACAGGTAACCCCACACTTAAATGTAATTTTTGTGATGCTAATTTTCATAAATTGCACCTGTGTGACAAATTTAAGCTAGCCACATTATCTGATAGGTTACAGTATGTTAAAAAACATAATCTTTGCCATCTGTGCTTGAAAGGCCATCCTAATAAGTGCACTCTAAGCTTCCGTTGTTCACAATGTAAACAAAAACATAATAGCTTGCTACATCAAGAAAATGCTGATGAAGTTTTAAGGCAGGTTACTCTTTCTATGAGCCATTGTGATGATGTTTTATTACCTACCATAAAAGTTAGGTTATTTGATAAAAATGGCAAGGAAACAATAGTAAGAGCGCTTTGTGATTCAGGTAGTCAGGTATCATTCATTCTATCTGAGCTTACGGACAATATAAACTGCAAAATAACAAACAAACCTACTTCTATAAGTAGCATATGTGATGGGAAAAATAAAATAACACAACAAACAACACTGCAAGTTTATTCAGCTACAAATAACAATAGTATAAGATTGAACTGTTGTATAGTGCCTAAAATAACATGTGATTTGCCACAATTTCAAATTGATAAAAATATTATAAAGCTGCCTTTACACTTAACGCTTGCGGATCCAAACTTTTACGAAAAAGAAAAAATAGGCATACTGTTAGGATGCGACGTTTTCTTTGAAATATTACTTCGAGAGCAGTTTCCTGTGCTTCCTGAAGGATTGTATTTGCATAATACAACATTTGGCTACGTAGCGGCTGGCAGGGTGCTTCGTGTTTCTTCTGTGGATCCTGTAAGTAACTCTGTAAGTAACTTTGTAAGTATATCACCTGAAAATAAAAGCGAACGCCTTAGTAAACTAGAAACTACTATGAATATGTTCTGGAAATGTGAGGATGTGCCCGAGGTCTTCACAGAGGCCTCCACTGAGCAGGAGCTTGCTGAAAAAATTTTTGTCGAGTCTGTTGTCTTAAAAAATAATAAGTTTGAAGTAGACTTACCTTTAAAGCAGAGTTTAGACAACATTAACATGGGCAACTCACTGTCACGTTCACTTCTACGTTTTCACAATTTGGAAAAAAGATTTAAAAAGGATCCTGTATTGTTTGAAAAATATAAGGCCTTTATCGAAGAATACATCTCCTTAGGTCACGCAGAATATGTAGATATAGAAATATATGATTTAGATTGTGGTCAAGTTTATTTTTTACCCCATCACCCCGTCCTAAATGAAAAAAGTAAAACTACAAAACTAAGAGTAGTATTTGATAGTTCCATGTTTACAAATCTAGGTTTTTCATTAAATGATATGTTGTTAAATGGACCTTGCATACAAAATGAGTTATTTAATATTCTCATATTATTTAGATTGCATAAATTTGTTTTAATTTCAGATATTCAAAAGATGTTTAGACAAATAAATATTAGCCCTGAACATCGTTGTTTACAAAATATCTTATGGAGAAACACTCCAGAAGAAAAAGTTAAATGCATTCAGCTAAAAACAGTAACATACGGGTTGAAAAGTTCCACTTTTTTAGCTACAAGGTGTTTAGCTGAATTAGCTTATAAATATAAAGACCAGTTTCCATTAGCTGCCCCAATTCTGCTTAATAATACATATGTTGATGACATAATCTGTGGACATAATGAAATAGGAAAATTAATGGATATAAAAAAACAATTAATTGAATTATTAAAAATTGGTGGTTTCACATTGCATAAATGGTGTTCAAATAATGAACAGTTGCTAAATGACACCCCATTCAATTCAGAAAGGTCATATGAATCAGGTCAATTAAATTTTTGTAAAAATGATGATAATTTTGTCAGAACTTTAGGTATGACTTATGACATACAATCTGACACATTGAACATTTCTAGCCCACAACATGAGTTGATGGAATCTTACACAAAGCGTCAGGTTCTTAGTTTTATGAGTAAACTGTTCGATCCTTTAGGCTTAGTAGGACCGATTGTTGTGTATGCTAAGTTAATTATGCAAAAAACATGGCTTGCCAAGATTCAATGGGACTCGCCCCTTCCTTCTGAATTAAACATTGAATTCAAAAATTTTGTTCAAAATTTAATAAAAATGGGTACTATAAAAGTTCACAGAAACATTAATACAACAAATGCTAAAAAAATAGAGCTAATAGGTTTTGCTGATGCCTCAGGCAAGGCCTATGGTTGTAACTTATATCTAAGAGTGATTGATAAAAACAATGAAGTGCAAGTAGGTCTTCTTTGTTCCAAGTCAAGAGTGAATCCAATAAAGCCACTGAGTATTCCTCGCCTTGAGTTAAACAGCGCATTGCTTTTAGCAAAGTTATCTAAACTAGTTTATGAACAGTTAAAAAAAGAAAAGATTGATTTGAGTGTTCATTTGTTTTTAGATTCCCAAATTGTCCTGGCTTGGTTAAAAACGGAGCCAACCAGATTATCTGTCTATGTAGCCAATAGAGTAAAGGAAATAATTAATCTAACGGAAGGCTTTCAATGGTCATATGTCAGCACAGATGACAATCCTGCTGATTATATATCAAGGGGTTTAGAAGCGCATTTACTACAGGGCACAGAGGTGTGGTGGCATGGACCGCATTTCTTACAAAATCCTTTTCACTCACATAATCAAAGTTATGACTTGCCAGAAGTAGTACCAGAAATAAAATCTGTCAACATTGTGACAGCTAATTTAGATAATAAAACATCACCCTTTGATTTATTGTCTAGGTATTCAGATATTAATAAATTGAAACGGATAGTTGCATACATATACAAGTTTTACAACAATTGTAAAAAACAAAAAGAAAAAAGAAATAACAGCCACTTGTCTTGTAAAGAGTTGAACTTAGCTTTAAATAAAGTAATTAAAATTGAGCAAGGTCAGCACTTTACTGCAGAAATACAGTCGTTGTTATTAAATAAAAATATACAATCAAATTTAAAATCTTTAAATCCTTTCTTGGACGGACAGGGCCTTCTTCGAGTAGGAGGTAGGCTTCAAAATGCAAATTTACCATATAAAGAGCAACATCCTATTATTTTGCCTAAAAAATCAGTAATAACTGATCTCATAATCAGTAATGAGCATAAAATATTATTACATGCTAGTCAAAAATTGATTTTTGCAAATTTATCACAATATTACTACATAGTAAATGGTATAAGAGAAATAAAGCACGTTATACACAAATGTCTTATTTGCTTTAGATTAAAGGCCAAGGCATCAGAACAGCTGATGGGTTCTCTGCCTGCAGATAGGGTCAATCCTTGCAGACCGTTTCAAAAGGTGGGAATAGATTATGGCGGACCATTCTCAATTAAGATGCACAGAGTTAGGAAACCATTAATATTCAAGGCTTACATTGTGCTTTTTGTCTGTTTTATTACAAAGGCTATTCACATTGAGCTAGCATCGGACATGACCACTGAATGTTTCCTACAATGTTTAAAAAGATTTATTTCACGTCGTAATAAGCCGTCGGTCATTTATTGCGATAATGCTTCGACATTTAAAGGTGCAAAAAATGAACTCGATAAATTATACCATCTGCACTCCAATCAAGGGCACCAAAATGCTGTCATAAATCTGGCGTTGGATCTAGGCATTGAGTTCAAGTTTATACCTAGCTATTCACCCGTTTTCGGTGGTATATGGGAGGCAGGAATAAAAAGCGCCAAATACCACTTAAAACGAGTGGTAGGACAACAGGTTTTAACCTATGAAGAGTTAAATTCTGTTGTAATACAAATTGAAGGAATTCTCAATTCCAGACCTATTCTGTCTTTAAAAACAATTGATCCCAATGATATGTCATACTTAACACCTTCACACTTTCTTACAGGTGCCTCACTTAATTCGTATCCAGATACTGATTTGACAGATGTACCAATAAATCGATTAAGCTTTTGGAAAAAATGCACTCAAGTTATTCAATCATTTTGGAAAACATGGTCAAAACAGTACCTGACTCAACTACAGAGCCGCCCAAAATGGCATAAAAATATACCTAACATAGAAGTAGGATCATTAGTAATTCTGAGAAATGACAATACTTCTCCTCTTTCATGGCCTATGGCAAGAGTAGAATGCACTTATCCAGGTGCGGATGGCAAAGTTAGGGCCTTATCAGTAAAAACAAGCACTGGTGCAATAATTCGTACTAGCGTCACAAAGGTGTGCGTTCTTCCTATAGAGGAATAATTTAATGTGGTTGCCACACTGGCTATGCTGGTGTTGTTCATTGTAACTTGTTTTCATGTAATACTGCGTTGTTTAGACTTCCTTACATGACTGTATTGTAATAACTACTATAGGATAACAATTATAGTAGTAACTTTATTATAGTTTATCAGTTATGTTTCTATGTACTGCGTTGTATAGGCTTCCTTACCTAGCTACATTGTAATAGCTGCTATAAAATAATAATTATAGTTAGTTTATACATACATACATAAAGTCACGCCTTTTTCCCGGAGGGGTAGGCAGAGACCACTTCCTTCCACTTGCTACGATCCAGACATACTTCTTTCGCTTCATTCACATTCATCAACCTCTTCATGCACTCTCGTCGGTTTAGGGTACTCCTGACCTGGCCTTTTTTAAGTACATCCCCGATCTGGTCGTGAAACGTACGCCTTGGCCTTCCCCTTCCAACATCTCCATTCACACTTGCCTCATAAATTTGTTTGGTTACTCTCTTCTCATCCATTCTTTCCAAGTGACCAAACCATCTTAACATACCTCTCTCTATTCTAGTCACTACATCATCTTTCACTCCACATTGTTCCCTTATCACACTATTCTTAATCCTGTCATTCAATTTTACACCAATCATACTTCTCAAAGCTCTCATTTCCACAGCACATACTTTACTTTCATGTTTCTTCTGCCATACCCAACTTTCGCTCCCAAACATTAGTGTCGGAACCAGCACCCCTCTATGAACCGCCAGACGGGCCTTTTTAGACACTTTCTGACTGTTCATAAAAGCGCACAATGCTCCGTTTACACTATTGCCGGCGTTCACTCTTCTTTCAATATCACTTTCACACCTCCCATCCCTAGTAAACATAGAACCCAAATATACAAACTCATTCACTTGCTCTAAACGTTCACTCCCAATCCTAATATCACACTCAGTCACACGTTCCTCTCTTTCAAACACCATAACTTTCGTTTTACTTATATTTACTTTCATTCCCTTTCTCTCCAAAGCGTCATTCAAAATAGTTACCATCTCCTGTAACTCCTGAGCCGAGGATGCAAGTAATACTAATTGATCATCAGCATACAGAAGGCATTTGACGAGTAACTCTTTCATTCTCAAACCACAATCAGTCTCTTTCAGATCCGTCAAGCATTTGTCCATGAAGAGGTTAAACAGCCACGGAGACGCCACACATCCCTGTCTAACACCCTTCTGGATATTAAACCAGTCCGTGTACGCCCCATTGATTCTGACACAAGCACTGGAATTCTCATATAGAGATTTCAATGCTCGTATCAGACTACCACCAACACCCTGCCATGACAAAGCTGACCACAATTCATTCCTCATCACTCTATCGTAGGCCTTTTCCAAATCCACGAATGCGCAATAAGCTTTTTGGCATTTAGCCAGACATTTCTCAGCTATACATCGTAAGGAAAAGACCTGATCCGTACATCCCATTCCCTTTCTGAATCCCGCTTGCACATCCCATATTTTTTCGTCCGTTTCTTTCATAACTCTTTCAATCAACACTTTCGCATACAGTTTCCCGACGACGCTAAGTAGGCTAATTCCACGGAAGTTCTTACAGTCCTGCTGTGACCCTTTTCCCTTGTACAGTGGTACTATTACAGCCTTGCACCAGTCATCTGGTACTCGGCCATTCCTCCAACACAAATTGAAAAGGCGGTACAACTGACTTGCAATCACTCCCTGCCCTGCTTTCAGCATTTCAACGGAAACCCTATCATACCCTGCAGCCTTACCTAATTTCATACTTTTCATTACTTTCATAATCTCATCCATACTTATTTCGCTTTCATCATCGCTAACATTCATTTCCTGAGGAGGTTCCGGCATCTGCTCTGAACTCTCTTCCTTTTCAAACAAGCTTTCAAAATGCTCCTTCCATCTCTTCAACACACACTCTTCTCCTTTTACAATACTTCCATCCTGGCTTCTGATTTGGTGTAGCTCCGAGGTAGTAGTTTTACCTCGAGCTGTCCTTATGGATTTCCAAAACACTTTTATGTTAGACCGGAAATTTTCAGAAAGCCTCTTATCAAACTCATCCTTCCATTCTTCTTTTTTCTTACGAACAGCTAGTTAGTTTATTATAGGTTCTAAAGTAGGTTCCTATATTTTTTTAGTTTAAGTATTGGTTCTACTGTCTAAAAATGTGCCTGTTCTGTTATTCTATTTAATGGTTACTATTAAAAACAATGATAGTAAGTTTATTATTAAACAAAAGAGCAAACAGAAGTTAGCATTAGAGCAGCAGTTTGGTTTTTTATAAAATAAGAAAAATGTTGTTATTCTTTTTATTATTTAGCTATTCCAGCTTTTTTGTTGTAAAAGAATATAGGTAGGTAGTTAGTTATGTTTGCTTTATGTGCAGTTTAATGTTTGATCAAAAACAGTAAGTTTAAATAATAAGTTTTTCTGTCCATAAGCTTAAATTCCCTAGTTGGTAATAAGTATATAATTATAAATATTAAGTTTTTAGTAAAGCTGTGCTCATATGTAGGAAGGGTATTAAAAGAAAAGGCATATATTTGTATAAATAAAATGTTTAATATTTAAAAAATTTCAGCCTTCATGCATGGCTAAGAGTTAGTTTTTAAATTAGTCTAATGTTATTTTAGATGTTTTTTGCCGTTGGCCCCAGTTATGTATAAAGCAGTGCTCATACATATAGTGTAATGCATAGATATATAGCTATAGCTATGATTTACTGTTCTAAAGTCAGTCGCTTGTCACCGCTCTATACATTTAAACGTGGCCTTGTCTGTACTACTTAAAATAAGAAACCTAAAGGAAATATAGTTCAGTTTAAAATATTATTTGTGTTCTATTTAATCGCCAGCGTGAACAGAGCAACAAAAGACGATCGGCTTCGCTCCGCGGTGCGTCAGAAATCTTTGGGTACGAAGTCGAGTACAAAGTCGAGCATTGCACGACTTCATATATTTTTTTAGTTCTCTGTTTGTATTTCTTTATCAAAATATCTGGTAAAAGAAAACTGATAAAATATTAAGAGAATATTAAAACTTAATGTCATCAAGGAAAAAGTTTAGACACGAATGAACCCCGCAGATGACTCAAGCGCCACCAGTTCACAAATTCAAATTTTGGTTTCTGAACTCGCCCCGGTTGGCTGCAAATGACTCACTCACTCACTCACTCACTGGCTGAATGCAATAGAATTCCTGATGCAGTCTTTGACGTCTGCTCGAACTGCTCTGTTGTGAAGTTATATGCTTGAATAGTTAATAATACCACTTGAGAATGAGGAGTATTAGTAAGGCGAACATTATAATGGCTAGGGAATTTGAATATTTTAAGAGCTTTTGTAGCCACAAGAGAGCGTTCATCTCTAGTTACAGAGGTTTTGGGTTTAAAACTTGGAAACGATACTATGATAAAACTACAGTCACTTTGTTTTATTTATTTATTTATTTATTAAGGACAACCAGCGGTAGTTACATTTTAAATCTTACACTAAGACCCCGCGTACAAAATTTTTAACAAAATGAATTACCTGTATCAGACCCAGCTTTGTAATAAAGTTTATAGTAGTAACCGCCCACTGTACAAATTTTTGTACATATTCTTATACTTAGTATTACGCTAAAAATAGTCTCGAAATCCTAAAACACCTAGCTTCAAATTTATGAACTTTTATCTCTGGGTCTGATAGCAATAAATTAATTTGTGCATAATTTTGTACAATGGGTTTTTACGACTACCTTGTTATTTCAAGACTGGGTCTTAGGAGGTTAATCTTTTCTTTCTTTCTTTCTTTCTAAACTAATAACTAAGAATGTGGTACAAATGCACTACCTTTAGGTGCCACAGTAAAACTATTGTTAGACTTAAAAAATAAAAACTGATAAGTAAAATGAGATTGTTAGAATATTGTAGGCTGAATCACCTGATTGGTTGAATTGATTGCCTAAAAATTAAAATTATTCCATGTTTATAAAAGGTCGTTCTCCAGCGGCTTCACTGAGAGTTCGGTTGTTGACCTTATGACCCACACGATATATAAAACACAATATAATAGAAAACTAGCTTTTGTCTTTTATTGACGTGGGTTTTTACCGCTATAAAAAGTTTCGTATTGATCCAGAAAATATTTTGTCTGTATTTTTGTCATCATTATCATCAACGGCCCGTTACAGTCCACTGCTGGACTATGAGCCTCCTCGACTCAAGTGGAGGGTTTTTCCATAATCTCCACGCTTGGCAGGCGGGTTGGAGATCGCAGATAAAAGGTTACTGTATCAGAGAGCGCTGCTGCCCGTTCCCTGTTCAATGTGTAGCAATAAGAAGAATAAGTGTTTTTTTCATAAATATTATAATTTTAAGTGTAGTTATATAACTTCGGCTTTATCAGTTTCGTAGACTTAGCTGAAAGTCCATTGAAATCAGACTACGTAGTTTACAGCTTCACCAAGTAAAATTTACAGACACAGTAAAATTCAGCCGACAAATACTACAAAAAACATTCCATACATTGGTGTACCGTGGTCGTAAGTACTTATACGAGTGGCATCGTCAGTGCGGAGGCTTTTAGGCTAATGGGGACAAACACTTGTATTATTGATACTAAAGAGGGGGAACCAATGATACCTAAGAACGACAATCCGTGTAATAATAACGTTCTGAAGAAAGGCCAAGAATATCCAAACTAAGAGACGTTTAGGGCGACCTTCTTTAAAATCGTCCGCAAGCATACGACGACCACGATTAAACTCACTGAACCAGTGGTTTTCTATGGGGCTTCCTCCCCAAAAGTCGACAAAAGTTGATCCATGCACTGTTTTTGAGTTAATCCACGCCGAAAGTCGTAATAAATCATAGCACGAAAGTTTTCACGAGTCAAATCCATGGTGATGATAGACAATGAGTTTTAAAAATGGCGCCACAATGTAAAAACAATTGACAGATGAATGAAACAAAGTTTGTTTTACAGCAAAAGAGTTCTATTTTTAAATGTTATAATTTCTTTTTAAATATTGTTTATGTAAGTTGCCAGTTCCGGATACATAAATAGCAGCCCTTGTAAAGACGTTGATGGATGTGCATACAAAGCGTCTGGATCGTAGCAGGGGAACGAAATGTTCTCTGTTTATTTCAGGAGTATAAGGTTGTGGCCCAGCAACCGCCACGGAGCTGCTGAGCACCACACGAAGAGTGTTGTAGAGGGTTATGCAGCAATAACCAGGGCACAGTCCAAGGAAAACAAAGGTATTTATATATTATATTAACTGACAAACAGTAGAGAATAGTAGAAAAGCTTATAATATGTACCATCGGAGATCAGGACATGAAGTGAAGAATTTGGCAGGAAAAAGACAAAATCGAAACGTAAGAAATCTAAATTTGAAAATGAATTTAAAATGAAAGATAAAACTGCCAGCAAGAAAGGTTGCCAGTCATAAAACATTTTATCATCCTCTACAACACTCTTCGTGTACAGCAGCTCCGTGCCGGCTGCTGGGCTACAAGCTTACAACTCTAACCGTTATGGCAAATTGGACCAGCACATAATAGTAGACACAATATTCATACTCCAGCATGTCAAAACAATGTTTTTAATACATATCAATATTCAAGAAGCGTCAAGTCAGCCCCCACCTGCCCCTCTAACATCGAACTGTCAGAAGTTTTTCCATTACCGAGTCTTCGCGAACTGACACCATCGAAATGAGAATTGTTACCTTTAAGGGTATGGAACACAAAGTCAAAATGGTGTACCATTTAGACCTGTAGGTCTTCTTCGAGTAAGGTTGACAAACGATACCACAAATCCTGGTGACAGTGTCATATTGCTGCAAAAGGTCACTCAATAGCTCGTGTAACAGCTACTCCCGATAGCAGCCGGGATTTACGGCTTAACGTGCCTTCCAAAGCACGGAATCAGATCTTTCTTTTCAGACATCCAGGCAATTAAACCTGCCATGTTAACCAAACTGGGAACACAAAAGGTATTTTCGGTTAACAGTGTCTTCACCGGAATTCAAACCAGTACCTCCCTAATGAGGGTCGAACTCTCAACCACTCGGCCATGTATTGTTTAGAGTAACCAAATATTTATTTGATCAACAGCTCATATACGTCCCCACCGAGGGGCTCGAGGTCTTCAACCAAAAAAATTTTTTCAGGGGAGACCGGGGGTAGTTGTAGCATCGGGCCTCGTTGGTCCGAGTGCTATGTAGTTTGATACTGGCGATAGTATTCTTTTTGCAATATATTCGTTCTCTTTTTAACTATTCAGTTTAGAAGGAGAACGATAGAAACTTCAGACGGGCTGGGGCCGTGGAAGTTTGACGTACTCATCTGCCGTCCGCCGTCGAGTGCGGACCATAGTATTATTTCTAGTGCTAAAGTTATAAACAGTGCGTTTAAGTTATAAATAAAGTATCGTGTTATAAAAGTGTCTTTTATATTTAAAGTAGCGAGTTGTAGCCAAGGAGGCTACAGCCGCTACAATACCCTGAATTAGGGCGATTAGGCCTTAGTCGACCACGCTGGCCCAGTGCGGATTGGTCGAGTTCACACATAACCTTTGAATTTCTTCGCAGGAGTGGGCAGGTTTCATCACGATAATTTTCAAGAGCGTCGAATATACGTACATATGAATTTGAAATTCGAAAACACATAGGTACGTGGTTGGTGGGGATAGAACCCGCGTCTCCCGGACGGGAGGCAGCGGCCTTAGCCACTAGACCACCGACGCTCTACCAAATATTACTGGACCTTTATCAATGTAACTAAAGTATTAGTGTAATAGAGGTATTGTATGTTATGTAAGCACATAACACACAAAACGTACCCTATTAGTGGTACACGTGCCACTATCGCCGAGAATGACCCATTTAGTATGCATAGTGTCGCCTACGTCACGGGGTCTATGACCTTCAGCCGCAAGTACCGTCAGCATAACAATATGGTGATTAGATGAACTGAAATAGAACTAGCATCTTAATATGCTAATCATACCGAGTTGGAAAAGTGTTTTTGCGAATCAGCTTATTATTATGAACAAGGTATTTCACTTTCATGATTATGGAAAACTGGAAAGCAATCCGAATTTCAGATTTCTCGTTCCAAAACATAACAAGTTCTTCTGGTCTGCGTGACCACAAAAACAATAAATTAAAAAAAAAAAAGCACAATGATTTAAACTCAATGTACTTCTAATTACACGAGGGAGACCACAGATGCTTTGGTACGACGACATCAAAAGACTGGCGGGCACAAAGCGGTTGGTAACTGCGCAGGACCGGGATAGATGGCATAACCTGAAGAAGGCATACACCTTAGCGGTAGAAAATGGCTGAAGAAGGAGATGAAGAAGAACTTCTAATTACCATATTTGATTTGTCAGCTCCGTAGCTTAGTTGTCGATATGCCTGTCTATGAAACTCAGGGTCGTGAGTTTGAACCCCGCCCAGGCGAAACTTTAGTTCGTCCAGCACAAATAAAATAAGCACTTGCGTTTGCTATGTGTCTGACGTGAATTATGTTTATATTTGTACTAGCTGTCTGCCTGCGGCTACGCTCGCGGTGTGAGAGATTTTCCCGTGGGAATAAGACTTTTTCCCGTAAAAAGAATCCAGGGTGAATCCAGGGTACAAACTATCTTCATTCCGAATTTCATCCAAATCGAAAATAAAAACATCCAAACATATTTTCACATCACATCACACTAATATTAAAAATGTGAAAATATATTTGGATGTTTAGATGTTTGGATGTTTGTTCCGCTTTCACGCTTAAAGTACTCAACGGATTTGGATGAAATTTGGAATAAAAATAGTTTGTAAGCTGGATTAACACATAAGATACCTTTTTACAGTCTTATTCTCACGAAAAAATCTTTCACAACGCGAGCGTAGATAGTTTATAATATTAGTGTGATGTGTTTATATATTAGGTATATAAGTATGTATTTTAGCCGTCTGATACCAGTCTGCTTAATTTGGGATCAGATGGTCGAAATTGTATCCAGAGCTTAAGAGGTCCATATTATTATCTTAAAGCGTCTAAAGGCTGGTTTACACGTATTAAGTTGCCAAGTAGTAACTAAATTTAACTTAATTTTAAGCGACTTAATTTTAAGTAAGTGTTTACACATCAAATGCACTAAATACTTCTTCTTCTTCTTCTTCATCGTGTGGGTTGTAAGGTCGACAACCGACCTCACAAACCCTAGTGTCAGTGTTATAGAGCCGCCAAAGGCCACTGATATGGCTCGTATAATGACTAAATAGTAGCCGGGACCAACGGCTTAACGTGCCTTCCGAAGCACGGAATCATCTTTGTTTTCGGACAATCAGGTAATTCAGCCTGCAAAGTCCTAACTAAACTGGGGAAAGTCTCAAAAAGACTAAATACAAGCCAAACTTGTGCATTTAACTAAAGATTAACGAAACCGTACCGTTCAAACGTGTTAAGTGACAAGTCACACCCACCAACTTACTCGAAAATTAGAAATAGTTGTAATCTACTTGTATACTTGCACGCTAATTTTTAACTTTCAACTTATTACTAAATTCGTTGTTTACACGTATTAAGTGGCCTAAAATTAAGTTAAAATTTAGTTAACAACTTGACAACTTAACACGTGTAAACCAGCCATAAGTCGTGCCACGTTTAAGTCTTGAACCTAATTGTTGAATGTCTAAATCGTAAATTTCCATTATTTGTGTTTTAGCCGCGATCTATGATGGTGTGAAGATCTTTGCTGGCCGTACGTGTCTGGCGCATCAATAACAGTGTGTGCTCATTTCGCGTGTACGGGCACAGGCTCCCTGCTCCCTGCAGCCGCCGCACTTTTCTCCACCGCTGTACCTAGTGCAGCCCAAGGGAAAAGTGGCAGCGGAGTGAGAAAAATCAAATAATGTCATCACCATCGTTGCTAGATGGTTGCAAGACTTCACAAACCGTAGTGTCATTGCTATAGAGCCACCAAGTTCCACTGATATGGCTTATAAAATGACGGATCTAAGTGATGTATCCTAAAGAAATAATAAATCATTTTTGTTTTGGAGTCATATAAAACCGTCAAAATCCACTCGAGAAACGTAGATAGTAGGTTTAAAATGCCTTCCAAAGCAACACTCAAAATCTTGTGTGCAATAAATAAATAAGATTCAGCTTGCAATCATTAACAGCTCATTTACGTCCCCACCGAGGGGCTCGAGCCTACCCTGATTTAGGGTGATTAGGCCTTAGTCGACCACGCTGGCCCAGTGCGGGTTGGTCGACTTCACACGCAACCTTTGAATTTCTTCGGAGTGTGCAGATTTCATCACGATGATGTTTTCCTTCACCGTAAGAACGTTGAATAAACGTACATAGGAATTCAAAATTTGAAAACACATCGGTACGTAGTGGGGGTCGAACCCGCGTCTCCCAGACGGGAGGTAGCGGCCCTAGCCACTAGACCACCTACGCCCTTGCTTCTTATCAAAATGAAGAAAATCTCACAAAGAAATGCTGTTAATTTTTTATCGCGTGCTTAAAAATATATCTGCCAAAAATCTGCAATAAATGTGCATTCATGCACCTCGCACCACACAAAACGCAGTGCGTACTGAAAGGCTGGTCGAGCCGCATCCCTTTATGGGCTTAGCTGACTACCAGACGGCGACATCTTTTGTGGGATTACCCAAACGCCGAGTACAGGAGCTATACGGTCACAGCGCAGCTGAACAAGACTCTTATGTCGAGACAGACATGTTAAGAGTAGTTGCTACAGTGGTTTTGTTCCAATCAATTACATGGTAACAATATTTTAATTTCAACATACACCACCACAAACATAAGATAAATGTAGGCGTATTTGGAAAATTTGCTAGTTATATTGTTGAATTTCTCTTATTATGAATTATTCTTATAAATCGGTCGACCTGCATAAAAAAATTAAACAAATATTGACAGAAAAAGAAACAAAACAAAAAAACATAAAATAATAAACAAAAACAATAAATAATAATAATAACAATCGTAACAAGGTTTCGAAACCATCAGTGTCTTGGCTACGACTGAGCTACGACTGGCTACGCCGTAGCTTCGTAGCAATAATGTAAAGAATCGTCCAAAAAGTACAAAGCATGCAAATTAATTAATTCCGCTATATAGTTTTAACTAAGATAAGTTGGATAAAGATAAATGAGTTCTCGAATAAAATTATTTGTAACAATAATCCCACCTAACTGATAAATAAAGATTATTAAAATTTTAATCGGTTAAACTGATTATGGCACTTCTAAAATACAAAACATCTGAAATTTTATACATACACAAACTCACGCTCGTCTCCCTAAAGAAGTGAGCAGTGTTTTAACTTAATACAAACTGTAAAAACTTCTTGCTTGTTTGTAGTAACCAAATTAAAAACTGCATCTACGAAATGCAGGCGCAGTTTGCAAGCACAAGATATTATCTTATATCGCTACCTCGGCGACGATATATCACCAAGTGTGCACTTGACAATTTTACGTCCAAGGCGCGCTTTATAGTCACATAAATATTAACACCCTCTCGGGGCAATGAACTCCAGATAGTGGCTCGAACAATGTATGCACAGTGTTAGGAAATTAGGAGGATGTAAAGGGAACAAATATTTTTAAATTAAGTTGAAAGCATTCAGTTGAGAACATTCAGCAAGTGATTAAAATAAGAAATTCATACGATTTTGTCTTTGTACGTAAAAAAGGTTTATAACGTTTGTTATATCTCAGTTACTACGGATTAGATTTAAATTAGTTTGACAGAATAATAAGTGACTACTCAATTATTGACATAAGTACAACAAAGAGAAGAAGTGACCCGTATACGAGCAATTTCCCCTCTATAAACAAAACTGTTATACAGGGTGTTGGAGATGGTTCTCTGGAAACTAATACCGTGCATTTAATAGATAGATAGGTATAATAATGTTATTCTTAAATAATTTAAAATAAAGTAATAATATTATTATTAAAATTGCCCTAAGAAAATTTTATTAGGAATGCTTACATACTAATAGGCACAAAGACTATTATTTATCCGTAACGCAGAATATCGCTGTAATGCACCTACACAGTTGAGTGATTGGCCAATGCGGGGTGAGTGTAAGCTCCTGCGTCACGCTAAAGTATACTTAAACATACTTATTAAACTTACTTATTTGGCATTGAAACGTTTATTAATACGTAGAAGAAGTATTACGTAAAAAAATATATTGTATTTTAGGATATTAATAAAATACAATCATCGGAGAAAATCCTGACCGTAACAGTAGGATACTCACTCGTATAACTGCGCCCTATAAATTTAATAAGAGCCATTTCTTACACCCGATATAAGTTATTCACAAATGCGTATAAGTAAGTAGTATATTTAGTAAGCATAGTTCCGACCCCACACTGAGGAGCGCAGAACTCGCCGACCGCAGCCGCAGGCCGCACGCCACTTTACCCACAACTATGCGTCCGGTCTTACTGAGTCATAGTTCACGTATTGAACTATGTAACATCTATGTAAAGTTATTAAATAAATAAACACGTAAATATGTAAAATCATGATCCTATCCTCAAAGAGGTGAACAGTGTTTCAGTTAGCTCCCAGGAGTGTTTTCTTCACTTAAACCACGTTTGGCAACAGTGTTGGGTTAAGATTCCCTATAAACCTAATGGTAAGTACCTATATACGTATTTAACGTATAATACGACTATTTTTATGATGTTTTATTAGTCTCCAGCCTAACCTCTAGTGAATCTTAGTAGACCACGCTGCTGGACCAGTGCGTGTTCTTAAAGAAAGTAAAGTAGGTACTGTGGGAGATGTAGCCAGAAGGGCTTCTAAACTCTAATAAAGAACACGCGTAAAGATTCTAGATATTGTATTTAGATATTTTCATAAAACACGTGTAGTCTCCAGCACGACAGCATCAAGACTTCCGAACAAAAAAGAACTATTCGCAATTCAAAAATTACAAGTAACGAAATATGAAAACCACCCAACAGCCAGAACAATAAAGGAGGCCAATCCTTAGAGAACATAACTTAAGAATCATTATTTTCATGTCAGTTGAAGGAACGACTATGAATACTCCGCTCTTTTTAAGAAAATAAATAGTGATTATGATCATTTTGAGTCTTTCTGACTGAATAAAAGGGAACTATTGAATGTGATCGGTATCTACGAGAACAGAAAGGCCGTATTTTCACAACGCCACTTTTCTCCTCTATGAAAGATATCGTTTTTCCAAATAGTAAAAGATGGAAAGTACAGGCTATTTCCTTTTCAACACATGGCGGTCCCTAATCTCACAAAAAAACTGAAAAATTGCCCGTAAAATGCGAAAACTGACGCTTTGAGGATGAATTCAGAAAAACTGGCAAAGGTCGCCATATTTCAGCTGGGAAAGGCACGAAAAAGTTAAAAGGACCGACAGAACGAATGAGTGAACGATTCCACCTAATACACACACGTCTAAGTTATAAGATCTAAGCAAAATAATGCGATCTAGCAGACATAATATGGAGCGCCCTTCGACAAGGGGAAAGAACGCGAGATAGTGACTTTCTAAGCTCTCAAAAAAACAGAACAGCGTAGTTTTTAAGCAAAATTTGATTTTTATCTTGTCCTCTTAAACTCTCAAACTCACGCTACAATCGCTCGGTTACCTGATTGAGCGGGATGAAAGATTCAGAACACACGGCAGTATATGAATATACTTACGACGATTACATGACAGACTTTTTGACATCTCAAAGTCTGCGCCTACTATATTACCACTGGAAGAAATAGCTTAGATCATTTAGAGAAAACATATTGATCGCTTCAGCCTCTGACACAACCCACGCCCAAAGCATCATCTATCAAACATGTTCTCGTTACATTCGGCGCTCTCTCACGCGAGAAATATGCCGCGCTGTATCGATGGACGTCTAATAATCGTGCGCAGACGCGTCAAGACGTCTCTTAGCGGGAAATAAGGAAGAAAATAAACAATATAGAAAACAGGATGTCTACATTGGTTGCTGAGCTTGTTATGTAAAATATTTAGCTAATCTTTGACTGTTTTAGCATTAAGGTTCATTTATACCTGCGCAAGTACAGTAGCGAGTTGTTAACTTAAACTCGGCAAGTAGTAAGTATCTGTCAAAATAAACCGGACTTCATGTTGTGTTTTGTTCTTTCTTGCTACTTGACTGAACTTATAAATTATCCCTAAACAGACTATGTATATAAGGTGTAAATAAATTAGCTGACACTATTTTAAAGGATCAACCTAATAAAAAAATATTAAAATATTTAATACTTGTGTTGCCATAAACATACTGCGGCCCAGGAGAATACATAGAAAACAATACATAAGGCTTCTACTTTCGAACTAAATAGGTATACAGATTTTAATATCTGAAAATCAGTACACAAAATGAACAAATTACTAACACTGTACCTACTGGGCTTCATTAAATTATGACTTTTTATAATACTTAATGTGTTTTATTTTTACCTGTGTATTATACCAAACAATTATTATAAAATCGTTTCCTATACTTAGAAAAAATTACTTCAAATGACATGCACGTAGAAAATTAAAGTTTCCTTTAAAAATAATCAAATAAAAAGTTTGAGTTTAAAAATCTAAAATAAGTACTTGAACATGTCAGTTAAAGTTTCACAATAAACTTAAGTTAAAGATTGGCCTATAAAACGATTAGACTATTTTATAAGCAAACAAAATAGGAACCACAAAGATTACATATTACATAAGGCTAAGTAATCAACTATTTTATAAGGTAAGTAATAATATTCTGTAAGCTTAGTACTACATAATTTTAAATGTTTAAAGCTGGTATTTAGCTTAGTTAAGAAAACAGCTTTAAAAATTTAAATACTAAATATTTTTATTTAGAAAATAGTTATTAAATTTAAATAAGTGACAAAAAAAAATATATATTCAATGAGTAGGAATTAATTTTCCATTGGCAGTACACAAATGCTTTGCAATGACCTATTGTACATTTTTCCATTAGCTGTTTTTAGCTGAAAGGCCCTAACCTTACCATCATTTCCAGGAAATGTTTTCACAACACGTGCCATGGGCCACGCCAAAGGTGGAGCATTAGGCTCTCTCATAAGGACAAGAGCACCTTCGTTTACGTTAGGCATAGACTTACACCACCTATTCCTATTTTGCAGTGTATTTAAATAATACTTATACCAAGCCTTCCAAAACCTTTGTTTTAGTTGGATACATTTCTGCCAAAAATTTACTTTGTTAGTATTTGTTTCTGAAATGTCTGTCTCAGGATACATAGTGAGTGCCGTCCCTACCAAAAAATGTCCCGGAGTTAGGTAACAATAATCATTTATATCTTCAGAGAGAGGAAGAATTGGGCGTGAATTTAGAATGGCTTCTATTTGACATAATACAGTATATAACTGCTCATAAGTTAGTGCCGCATCTAAAACAATTCTCTTTAAATGGAATTTCATACTTTTCACAGCCGCCTCTGCAAGCCCCGCAAAAACTGGCGCGTAACTGGGCGTGAAATGAAATTTTATGCCTTCTTTGGCAGCGAAAGCTTGCACATGCGTCTGATGATCGTCCGAACTATGAAGCTTGTACAGTTCAGCAAGCTGGTTCCTTGCCCCACGAAAATTACTACCATTGTCGCAAAATACGTCGCTGGGCAAGCCTCGTCTGCTAATAAATCGTTTGAAGCACGCTAAGAATGCATCTGTTGATAGATCAGAAGACAACTCTAAATGAATTGCTTTCGTTACGAAACAGGCAAATATACAAACATAACCTTTACCGACTATCGACTTTCGTACTCGCGAATTCTTGACTTGGACTGGCCCAGCGAAGTCGATCCCGACTTTTTGAAATGGCCTGCACGCCGTCACGCGGTGCTGAGGCAAGGATCCCATAAGTTGCTTCGCTGCACTAGCCTTGAGCCTGAAACATACCAAGCATTTATGGGTTACTTTCTTAATCTGTCGCATTCCGTTTATCAACCAATACTTTTGATTTAAGTTTGCCAACAAAGACTTTGGTCCAGAATGAAGTAATCTAACATGTTCGCTTTTTATTATGAGCTCTGTTATGCGTGAATCTTTTGGTAAAATTAATGGGTGTTTTTGAGATAGCGGTATATCTGAGTTATCTAATCGGCCTCCTACCCTAAGCAATCCATTTTTATCTAAAAAAGGATGTAGAGATTTCAGAGGTTTTTGCATGCAGTTGCCCTTTCGCAGTGATTGTAACTCATCACCGAAATGAATGGATTGCTCATGCTTAATAATCAGGTGCAACGCATGTTGTAACTCGTCAGCACTAAGTACTTTATCTCGGATCTTAGTACTGTTTTTTAAGTTGTGATAGAATCTAAGAATATAAGCTATCACTCGCGTCATTTTTCCTATGTCAGAATACCTGTCTAGGATTTTTGAAAAATCGTAATGGAGAGCTGCAGCGAGTACCACTTTGGAGGGCGTCGTCGGATCGGAGACCTTCATTTCTGGTAAGTCGTCAGGTAAGTCCAATTTTTTATTATTAAAGTTATACTCACCTTGTAGGAATTTCGGTCCCTTCCACCAGAGGGCGCAAGCGGGTAGCTCCTTAGGGCTAATGCCTCGACTAATCAAGTCCGCAGGGTTTTCAGCCGATGGTACATAGAGCCATCTCCATTTGCCAGTTCTTTGCTGTATTACACTGACTCTGTTCGAGACATAAGCTTGTAGTTTTGTAGCCTCCGTTTTTATCCAAGCAAGAGTTATTTTTGAATCCGTAAATAAATACACGTCATCAATTCGCATGCTTTTTGATAGTGTATCATACACTTTTTCTGTTAAAATAGATAAAAGGAGTGCAGCATTTAGCTCTAGCCTGGGGATTGTTAATGCATTTACACGTGGATTAACTCGCGACTTCGAACAGAGCAAGTGTAATTCAGCCTTACCATTCTCACCGACCACGCGCAGGTATACGCAGCTCCCGTACCCCGTAGTACTCGATGCATCCGCAAATCCGATCAGCTGCACTGCTGTTGAATTGTTAGTAGGAATGTGACGGTTTAAATTTATAGGTTCCATGTCAACCAAGCTATTAGCGAAGTCCAGCCACTCCTCGACGAGCTCCTGAGGTATACAATCGTCCCAGCCTATCTTGAGCGAATAAATTTTTTGCATGATACCTTTAGCCCTTATTACGATGGGACTGGCAAATCCCATGGGATCATAAAACTTGGAAATGTAACTTAGAACATCCCTTTTTGTAATTATTACATTTTTGCTAAAAGGATCAAGTTTGTTAATAGTGAAAGAGTCTTTTTTAATATCAAGGGTAAGCCCTAAAGCCTTCATGTTATAATCGCCCTTCTGCAGATCAATCTGGCTAAATTGCTGTTTTGTTTCAGGTATGTCGGACAGAATGCTAGGAGTGTTAGAAGCCCATTTGTGCAGACTAAAGCTTCCATAACTTAACATTTCACAGAGCTGTCGTTTTGCTTCAAGCAATTTATGCATGTCAGAACACGAATATAATATATCATCGACATAGGTACAATGTTTAAATAAATAAATAAATAAATAAAAAGAGCTTTATTCACCAAAATGTTGTGGCACATACAAAAATCAAGAATGAAAGATGCCAAAGGAAGGTCGTGCTCATGCTTTTGTGCAAGTTCAATCAAACACCGTGTTGCCAAATAGCTTGAAGGTTTCATACCGTATGTGACTGTATCAAGACGAATACATTTTATGGGTTGATTGGGATTTTCGCGCCACAAAATGTTCTGGAGTGAAGTATGTTCCGGATTTACCAATATATTTCTGAACATCTTTCTAATATCTGAACTGAGTGTAAATTCTCCAAAGCGAAATAATAACACAATGTCAAATAATTCTTTCTGAACTGTGGGCCCATTCAATAAAATATCGTTCAATGAGATTTTATTACCTGTCTTCATTGACGCATCAAACACTACCCTTGTGGGTGTGCTTTTATTCTGCTCATTTACTACAGCATGATGCGGCATAAAATATATGGGATCTTCATTGAAATTGTATGAGTTAATATCTATGTAGTGCCCGTGTCCAAGATCTACATACTCATTTATAAAATCTTGATAAGCAGTTAGTAAATTAACATTTTTTTGCAATCTTTTTTCAAGACTGAGAAATCTGTGTAGAGCTAGATCAAATGAATTGCCCAGGACTTGATTTACATTGCTGGTTTCTAGCTTTAAAGGTAAATCAACACAAAATTTATTATTATTTAATTTTACTGAACTTTTAAAAATATTTTCAGCTACTTCTTGCTCTGAATCCCCCCCTTCTATTAGTAATTCCGGAACGCGCTCCACCTCCCAGAATTTTTTGATACTGTCACTTACATCTGATTCACATTTAGCACAAACAAGCGATACAACCTGTTTTTTTATTATGTTGGATGCCAAGCCTCCGGCAACGATGTAGCCCAGCTGTGTGTTGAAAATACATGATGATGGTGTCGATAGGTCATTGCTTGCAGGTGAGGACCTCGCCTCCTCAGTCGGCAACAGCACCTGAAAGAAGACATCAGCACCAATTAGCATATTGATTTCAGATGGTTGGTTAAACGTCGCATCAGCCAAGGTAAGACCAGGAGGGATGTTTACATCTTCTAGGTTGATCGGTGCCTGTGGTAATTTACATGTGATCTTTTCAACTACATGACAATCAATAAGGGTATTAAATGGGGATGTCAGTGAATGGATCTGAAGAGGTACACAGTAGCTAATTTTGTTCTGGTTTTCTGTCACACCGATGAGGTTTATGTCAGATCGCTCAGGTTTAAAACCTAAGACCTCAACAGCCTTTGTAGTGATAAGTGACACTTGAGAACCTGAGTCCAAAATGCATTTGACATGCACCTCAGTCCCATCTTTTGCAAAAACCTTGACGCGCGCCGTGGGGACCAAGACATTATTCGCAGAGGCTCCTGAAAGAAGAACCACTGGCTTTGGCCCGCTGTCGTCATCCTGATGTAACAGTGTGTGATGAGGTTTTTTGCACTGTGCACATCTAAAATGGAATTTGCACTTGCCAGCATGGGCATTTAAACATGTGTTACATAAATTTTTATCTTTGGCAAAGGAAACTCTTTCCTTCGCAGGCAAAAGCTTGAATTTATTGCAAGTATATAACTTGTGGTCTGTGTACTTACAGTAGATACATTCTATTGCAGACCTCCTCGCCCCTGCTGTCATTGCTACCCTGCCTCTGGGCGGCGGTGTCGCTGTAGATTGGCGCCTTCCCGTCTCAACATGGTCTTGACATGCGTCACTGTTTTCTAAAGCGAGTGCACGCTTGTCCATATACGCTAATAAATCTGTCACCGTTGGCTCCTCCTCCTGGTCCCTCTCCAGCTGATAGGACCGGGAGCTGTAGATGTCTAGCTTCCTTGTTAGGATGCCCAGGAGGATGGGGCTCCATGCCTCCACTTCTGCACCTAAGTTCTTTAAGGATGCTAGCATTTGGCGAACCGCTGAAACGAAATGCCTAATATGATTAGCATTAGGGAACTTGGGCAGCCCATCTAAGTCTAACAAAGTGCTGACATGCAGAGATATTATTTTATACTTGTTGTAGTAACGTTTTTCTAACAAATTCATCGCCTCATTGTAACTTTCACTTACTAGGGGTAAGTTTTTTATAAGGTCATAAGCTTGATGTTTTAAGAAAGAACGCAGGTAATATAATTTTTGCACATTATCTAGATTCCTGTCATTATGAATTACGGACTTGAAAATTTCAATAAATGTGACATATTCCGAATAATCGCCAGAAAAGCTTGGTATGTTTACGCTAGGTAATTTAGCCCTAGATACACCACAGTTACCTTTTTCCGAGTTTCCCTCTTCATTATTACTAGAGACAACCTTCTTTTTTATGTTATCGTTGAGTACAGTTAAACAATGAAAGTACTTATTTTCTACGTCACTGACATTTTCCGTGTCCGACGAGTCTAACACCAAGATTTGTTTATTGTAGCCCTCGTAATTGTTGAAAGACAAAATCAATTTGTCGCGTTTCGCTAATAAGGCTTCGATGTGGCTAACCTTAACGTCATTCTCGTTGGACACAAAATTAAAAAATCTGGTAATGGTACCTTTTTCGTATCCTCGTTCTACACGTAAAACCTTTAAATCTCTTAAATTCTCGTCGTCAGACATTTTTGGTGTTGCAATCACCAATAACTACAAGTCTTACAGATATTTTAGAAAAATTTCTAGCTCTAAAACACAAATCAGTTCAGTCAGTTGAACCCAACGAAAAAATGGCGGACGACACACGGCGAATGCATAGCTTGTTGAAAGAAATCTTCTTTTCTGAGAAACGTCGGCAACTCGCACGCTGATTGGCTGTCAATCGATCTTACCATCATATGACCAACGTGACAAAACGAAAGGGCACGTTCGTTTTTAAACTCGACGTCTCAATGTTGGGCCGTGCAGGACGATTGATGGTGGATTTGATGCAACTAGTCGGCCGGTCGGATCGTTCGTGTCGGGTACAACCGGAAGTTGACGCGACGCGTAGCTGTCACCTTGTATGCGATCCGCTGTTCGTTCCTTTTTTTTTTTTTTTTTCGCAGCTGCTAGCCAATCTTGCTGTCCTCTTCACACTCGTATATGGCGTGTTTCTGCTTGGAATCTTGTTTGATGATGAAATCCCACTATTCTCGCTAATCTTCTGATTCGAATGAAAAATCGTTGCCTCGCAGCAGTCGATACTTGAAATCTTCGCAAGAATTAAGCTGGTAATTCGTCTTCTCCGTGTCTCGCGCTGCAATGCATGTGTCCTTGTGACTGGCTCGCAGTTCGTACCTTGCTTCTGCTGATTTTTGCCGGTTCGAAAGTGACCAATGTTGTAAGCTAGTGGACTGTCTGCTTTGGGTCGGTCAGGGCTTGTAGCAGGTAAAACAGCTTCGTGTACTTCACTGAATATATTTATTGCACAGAGAACACAGAATTTTGGTTACATAGCAGCGTGACAACGTAGAGACAAGAGCCGGAAGTTGAACAATTACCACATTAAAATATTTAATACTTGTGTTGCCATAAACAACCTACTCATGAAACTGAACAACTTTCCCCAAGAAACATGCCCATGTTCGTTGTCGGACGACAAAAAAAATTGTCCCTTTCATACAATACCGCGCGGCCAGCTAATCGATTTACTATAGAAGATGCATATTTTTTTGTCGTCCGACAGCCCTTGTTTCTTGGGAAAAGTTGTTCAGTTTCATGAGTAGGTTGATCCTTTAAATATTGTCAGTTAGTTTATTTACACCTTGTAAGTATATGGAAATGTTGCATCACACAACAGTAAACACATATCGCTGATGTAAAGGATAATGTGTTCGGCAACGTTCCCACCAAATGCTGGCATACTTTACACACAAATTAAATTTATTTGCAGGTGTGTGCCGGTTTCCCCAAGATGTTTTCTTTACCGGATCGAGCGTTACATGTGAAAACAACGCATTGATACGTGTTGGAGTTCAAACCAACAGATGTTGGTTTGAACTCCAACCAACATCTTTAGGGCCGGGCCAGCGGATCTAGCCAGTACACCGCTGCCGCTGCGGCGCTTTAATTAATACTTTGATAGGTAACCATATAATACAGAAAAGTACCTTTTAATAGGATATTTATATTAATTTTTTGAAACCTTTCACCACCTGCAGGATGTGGAATAAGCTCTCCCCTGAGGTGTTTCCTTTGTGCTTTGACATGGGGTTCTTCAAGGGGCAAGTATACAGGGCTCTCAAAGGCTGGCAACGCGTTGGCAACCCCCCCAGTGTTGCGAATGTCCATGGGCGACGATGATCACTTACCACCACTGTGCTTAAATAATATATATAAAAAAAAAAACAAACAATTTTTTGACTCACAAACAGTACTGAAATTACCTTATTTAACATGGTGACATGTTACTAGGAATAAACAAGCAAAATGCCTTGTTAGAACTATACTCCTTGACTCAACAAGTGACCTTACCAAGTCGTAGTTGCGACTCACCTTGCTGTGAACATTTGTAACAAGCTTACTCTGTTCGTACAGAGGTTCTCAACTCTACGAGAAGTTAAAAATTACATAGCCGGGGGGCTAACCAAATAATATCAATATTAAGAAAAGTTCAATTCTACTGTTCGGGCAAAAAGCATAAGGCGGGTAACGAGCATTATTACATTTAAAAATCTTGCACAGTTAATTATATTTATTTCTGTAATTTACTGCCTTCTAGTCAAAAAACTTTTTAAATCAAAAAAATTTTATAAACTAAGTAATCTGTCTCTTTTGTTTTGAACGCAATAAATAAACACGAATAATGTAAAAATCACGAATTGTCTATTTGCGGAATGTCAGATATGCAAATATCAGAAAATGAAAATGCTTGTCCGTTCAAGAGTTACAATACAGGATCTTAAATACAATTATAGTCTTATTATTCCACCAATTTGGTGTACGAATATATTTAGCAGATTTTCAAATGACACACGCAGAAAATCAGTCATTTAGGCATCCGATAGCAATATTGAGAACCCCTGATACTCTTTCTAAACAAGTGCAACAAGCAGAGAACTAACACCGACGTTGCTCGAGCCGAGCGGTGTAATATTCTCACATGTTTCAAACCAAAATAAGTAGAAAAGTGAACCAAGTCTACATTATAAAGTTTCCGTTCTTGTTTACATAAATAACTCAAGTCAGTGAGTGGCTCTATAACACTGACACCAGGGTTTGTGAGGTCGGTTGTCGACGTTCAACCCACACAAAGAAGAAAAAGAATTAATCCTTAGAATTACGTTGCCTGTTTTCCTAAGAAGTCTGTGTTATTTAAATTATTGGTTTGTGTACTATTATTAATTGAAAATTTATTACATAGAATGAACTGAAGGTTTTTATGTTGTTACATTGTCAGTATGGCGTAGTATGAACAATTGGTCAGCTTATGTTAGAATTTTGAAGCCACCAAATATAGATTTCTTCATTTTTCACTTCAAAAACTTGAATTTATTTTCTGCGCGTAACACCCGCAGCCCGCAGTATTAGCTCATACTTTAATATCCCCCTCGAACCCCCAGCAATATTTCACAACACTTTCACCCCAAATAAATAATATCCTAATATCCTCCCCCTATAAATCCTCATTTGAAAGTTGCCTCGCAAAAATTGTTTCCGTAGTCTTGTCATGTTTGAGGGCAATTTCTAGTCGGGCCGTCTCGAGGGGCTAACCCGATTACTCTGCACATCTCGCTTAATAGAACCAGACGTACAGTCAGATATCTGGAACTAAATTATGGAACTAGCTTGCTAACTGTCGAGTAAAAGCTATTAACAGTTTATTATAAAAGTAAGGCTGTGGTTGATATAAATTTTCAGCATTTGAAATACAACTTGCATATGTATGTAAACACTTTATTTCACGATAATAACAATAAAAAAACAAGAATCTTAAAGATTCAAACGTGGACCAAACGTATGGTAAACAAGGTGCAAACGTATTGTTGTAATAAGTTCGAATCACAAGATTCGTCAAGGAGCATAAGTCCATCTTGTTCTTTCAACTAATATTAGTCCAGTGCAGGTTGGTTGATTTCACACATATATTATTATAAAATATAAAATTCTTATTTTATATTTTATAAGCATATTGTTATGCAAGGGCTTCTATAATCAGACTGAGTCAAAACGATATTCAAAACTGAAATGTCTCGCAATCTTTTGAAAATACAATTCTGGAACAAAATAAAGCTGCCAGTGTGCATTTATCACATGCCAGCATTTTTAACATAAGATCAAGGAGTATTAGGTATTGCTCACAGAAATACCTAACACATATATACGCATTTCTTCACAGGTGTGTGTGAGAGTTTCCTCACGATGTTTTCCTTAAATAAATATAACATCAATTCACAATCACAGTATTTCCTAGTAGTATTCAGAATGCTGATCACCTTCCACCCTGCCTGAAGTTCATTCAGAGTAGGCTTGAGCCCGTCTTTCTTCTTAGAACTTATTTGAAAAGGAAATGGATGAAGGGTTAACTAAGACCAGCGATAAAAACAAATGCTTTAATTTGTGGAGATTATAATGTTGATCTTTGAGAAGATAATAATATACTTGTACAAGATTTAAATCTTTGTTTTTTACTAGGTATCTTTTTTTTGGAACCTAAAAGAATCCTTGCAACGTCTTCTACTTGCATTGTTTATATATTTGTTAACATTACACCTACATATAAATCAGTCATAAACAAAATTACCTTCTGATCATTTGATCTGATAGATATATTAAAATTGAAATGGAGCCAAAAAAAGATATTACATTGTCCACCCATTAGTGACACTAGGCTCGAGCACTATAGGAATAACATTATAGAAAAACAAACCTTAATCCGTTGTATTATACGAATCTGGCACCATTTTTTATTGTTTTACTGAACTTCTATAAATTTTCCTTAGCTTTTAATCTCAGTGCTTGCACTTCATGCATGCATGCAGTAGGACATTAAATTATTACCAGAAATAATATAAATTATCGAGACAAGAGGAATGCATCGAAGCTGCGTGTATTGTCATTGCATTCGCTTTGTAGTAGCTCTTACTATTTGACTTTCAACTCCCCTTCCCTCCCCCCCCCTCCCCCTCTCTTCCCCTTTCTTCCTTCCTTCTTCTTTGTTTTTTTTCTTCTTTTTTTTCTTCCTTTCTTTTTTATTAGTTACCTTACTAATTACATCGACTAATCAACAACGTTAACGCAGAAAATGGACGACGCGACGGAGTATTAATTGCTATTTCTACCAGAGTGGTAATATAGGGGGCGCGGACTTGCGGGGGGAGCGGAAGGCTCGTACCCCTTAGGAAAGACTCGGAGGCTCATTTTTGTTGACCAAGCAGAGGTGATATCGAGAACACTTAGTACTGATTATGCTAATGCGACAATGTAGAGGCAGGCAGTCCAAGCATGCTAGCGTCGCCAGCCGAATACCAGACCAGGTCCATAGGAATGTGTCCTGTGGTATTTGAGTAGAAATATAATAGCTACAACGTTGTACAGAGTTCTTTGAGTAGGATAAATTTTATAGGGTAGTGAATTCGCCTGACGCTCCTGCTAGGTAGAAAAGTTTCATTTTATGTCCTAGTACAAGCAGCGCACGTTTAACGTTAACCTTTAGCAAGCACTATGGTATCTTTCTCTTGGACACTGTATGAACGCACGAGGGTATTAATAACTATTTAGCTTATCTTTTCTAATTATTCGTAAATCTTTTCGAGAACTATCTATACAGTATCACTCGCATTAATTTAGATAGTGTCTACGCCTACTATGATAAAAAAATATTGCAAACACATCTAGAAAATATTTAGTTAGGTCACTCAATCGAAATGTGACAAAATTGAAACATTATAAATAAAACAGTGTTATTACAAAAAAATACGTTAAACTATGTCTAAGCATGTGTTTTGTTAAACATTGTCTAATGATTTAAACGATGTCTAAGATGATGTCTAAATTTCTCTATTACAAAACAGTGTCTAACCCTTCACTAAGTAAAATATCGTTAAACAACCGAATGTAATTTTACAATAGCAATACTGCAACATATTCATTCATTTAACAATCATTCACTCTTTACTCACTCTTCACTCTATTATATATACGAAAATGTATTTGTTAGTTTCTCATTCTAGCAACGAAACTCAGGATCAATGTAACAACATTATATAAAATGATTAGCGGAACAAGCTTATTCAGTAATGCATCCATTAATGTTAGTAAGCTATGTCTTACAGCCACCGACATTTTTAGAGCCGGAGCAATGATGAATTAGCTTGGACACTGGCCAAGGGTTATGTGAATAGAATGTAGCTGGATTTATAACTAGATTTATGCAGCTGCTGTTTAACTAAATAATACCATTTCCTTTAATATTATAAAGTGCAAAAGCAACTATGTCTGTCTATGGGGGATTTTCTGACAGCTCTTTACTAAAGTAAAATAATAGTTCTAATTAAGACGATAGATGGCGCCAGGTGTACTTCGTGGGTTATTTTTTTTAAATCCCTTTATGGCCCTGGGTGACTCGCCGGATTTCTTCGGATCCACGAATCGTCAACGCCATAATAACGAAGTTTTATGAACTATTTTTTTTTATTCGCTGTCGGAAAATCCCCCATTACGCTTTCACGTCCAAGCTACTGAACCGACTTCGATATAATTTGGTACAAAGATAGTTCTCAAAGTTACTTAATACCACGGAAAAATATCATATTCTATTTATTTATTTTATTATTTATTGTACACAGAAACATTACATTAAATACAAACAAAAAGTAAACCGACGCAACAGGTACTGTTTATTTCTAAAGAAATGTCTTACAGCAGACCTAGGAAGCGAGAATAACTTTTTAATAATCAATTAATGTTCTTTTGTCTTGAAGACTTGGATTGAATGCTGCTCTGGCCTATATAAAATAACAAGTTGTACATTAGTTAATTTTAATCATTTATAGCATTTTAAGACGGTATTGATTGAGTCCATAAAAATTATCAACTTTCTCCAAGGAACCTAACAGACAACGAGAAAAACTGTCTTATTCATACAAAATTGCGCGACCCACTGATCAATGTGATCAATATACAATGACGCTATGCTACGTACTATTAAGGTTCATATTCTGTTACTTTATACACCGTGAAATTTACATCGTTTTGTTCCCGCCGTGTTGTGATAGTACCCGTCAAACTGAACAACTTTTCACGAAAAAAAAAATTCCAGTGACAAAAAAATTTTTAGTCTCTCCAAACAAAATGGGTCGCTCGAGAGTCTCACTTTGTATGGAGAGACCAAAAATTTTTTTGTCGCAAGAATTTTTGTTTTCGTGTAAAGTTGTTCAGTTTGACGGGTACTATCACTACACGGCGGGAACAAAACGATGTAAATTTCATGCTGTATATCCGCCACCGCCATACGTCCTCGCCACATCTCTTCTGTATAAACGCGCCTAAAGATATGTAATTTTTCTTTAATGTTTATAAACAATAGTTTATGACTCTATTGATTAAAAGAGAATTTTTAATCACAATTGAATTAGAGCTTGAACTGTCAGGAATTTTGTACACTTTAAAAAAGTAGTAGTGACCTTTGTCGTCAGAGCCTTCCAATGTCGTTTTTGGACGTTTTTCAGCAACTACTCAGCGCTCGAGAATTTCAGACTGCTCCAAATCTGGATAAATACTATCTAGGTGGAACCAAACAACATACCAAAAGAGCAAGTTTACCGCAATTATGTCTATTTCGAAAGTAACATACGACTGGCCTATCAGATGACGTTACAGACACGTAACTGTGTGTATTATTTGCCGGTTATAGTCAACCAAACGCTTTTTCACTATCCATTCTTGTTCTATTGGCTTCGGCAGCAATGTTATTTACGCCAAAGTAATGGATTAGCCACATCCGTCCCAACCCCATATTTCGCCTAAACCAATCGACCAGCCATCAACAACATACGTCGTAGGGCTGCCCGTAAAAGGAATTACTGGTGCTTTGTCCGACTAGACAAAAGTAAGATGAATGATAGAGAAATAAATTATTGTTTATTTGCCAACCGGATTATTGACGAAAAGGGATGAAATTACTTTTGGATCACATGGCAATATAATCAACCATTTTATACAAAAATATCTAAAAAAAATACATGTTACGGTTAAACAAAGATGTATTGCTTTAAAACCACAGAAAGACAAGAATTTAGACGGGTGTAAGCAGCCTTTCTTGCTTACATGGCAATTTTTTTCAGGCAGTTTTAGCTTCACATCTTAGTTGTAACCTAATCTAAACACGATATTTACAATCTAAGTGATATAGAGATATATAAAGTAAAGAAAAACAAAACTTATTTTTCGTAAGAGATCAATTTATAGGCCGTTATAAGTATTTTTTTAGTAGATAAGAAGATTCAATAATGACTTGCACCACTGCTCTTTCATGTTCATTGAAATTCCGACACCAAGCAAAATACATGAATTGAAATCACTATTACCAACCCTAAGAAATCAAGACAATATTCCCTGCCCTTAGTCTTCAGAACATAATAACATACCAATTTCCATTGGCCGGGCATCTTCGCGGGCATAAATCCTGCCAAGACAAGAGGACAAAAAATTTATGGCCTTCGCTGCGCCAGCGCCGCCCCGTAGTTATTTATTAGGAATAAACTACAGGCGTGCGCGGGATGTCAAAGGGTTATGTTTTGAAATGAATTTCATGAACGTAAGCGCATTATCGTTATGAAAACGTTGCTGTACTAAATTCTCTCGATTTCCATAGCGATTGCTACGCACGACCTACAACAACGTAACTTCCAAAGTACGAAATCAAAATGTTGAGACGTTTTGTTCATATGTTAGTAGGTAACAAAAACTTACAAATTATTAATAAAACCGTTCACAAAGTTCCTCGACCTTACGCAGACACTTACAATGACAGAATCACGGACCCTCTTCCACCGAACACTTATAACTTAGAACATGCCGGAGCCTAAAACTTATCTGTAACTTTGTTATTGGTATAATAACATGAAGAGATAGTCGACTGCGGGTCACGGCATGGCATGAAGTTAGCCACTTAGCATTCGGAATGCGAACCTCGCGGGCGGTTTCAATAAAGCTGTGAAAAAGTTTTAGGAGACAATTTTACTCGGCTGAAATCTGGTGATATTATGCTTATTTAATGCCATCGTTATAGTATTGAGGTATCTAGCATTGAAACTTGAAGATCATTGGTGGTTTAATGGAGGGCCGCTGCCTTCCGTTCGGGAGACGCGCGTTCGATCCCCACCACTACCAATGTGTTTTCGAATTTCGAATCCATATGTACGTTTATTCGACGTTCTTACGGTGAAGTACATCAGAACATCGTGATAAAACCTGCACACTCCTGCGAAGAAATTCAAAGGTTGCGTGTGAAGTCGACCAAACCGCACTGGGCCAGCGTGGTCGACTAATACCTAATCGCCCTAATTCAGAGTAGGCTCGAACCCTTCGGTGGGGACGTATATGAGCTGTTGAAGGGTTAGCCGTTAGATGCTCTGAAGGTTCTAGGTTCGAATTCCAGTGAGTACAGGGTCACACAAAATATCTTCGAGAGCCTGGGGAAAGCCCCAGTTTGTTTAGGATACAAGCAAAATCAGCTGATTATCCGAAAAGTTAAGATTATTCATGCTTCGGGAGGCACGTTAAGCCCGGCTACTGTCTACGGAACTAAAAAGATAAGTGATCTTTTTTTTATTCACAGTAAGACTCCACTAAATATATTTTTTATCAAAGCTATTCTAATATTAATTTGGAACTTCTATCGTCCTTTCTATCATTAGCTAGCTTTGACTTCAAAAAATTATTCTACTATTATGATCTTACTTTGAATCAAGACTTTTTATCTTTATTTTTATGAAATTCTTGCTAACCTGATTCTGATAAGCTAACATGACACTGGTGGCCAGTAAATCAGACTAATCTAGCTGTAGACGTGAGTAACTTCTGCTCGACTGAGCTAGGACGATGTAAAGGGACATTAAGATAATAGTTGGTAGTGGTTGGTACCGGCGAGAATTCCCAGATTATAGTCTGCTTACGTCTGTATTTTCTCCGTGAAAATATTATCCACGTGACATACTCCTAGAACGTAGTAAGCAGAGATATTTATAAAAACTAAAGGATTGAATGGTTCATATTCTTATTTATGTCAATAAATTAATCTCATCTGATCAACAGCTCATATTCCCGCCGAGGGGCTGGTGACTACCCTGAATTAGGGTAAATTAATTATATTACAATTTACAATAACGTTGTTCGAAGTGATCGCCATGACAGAAAACCATCGCGAAAATCATCATCATCAACACAGTAATGTTTTCAGAAGGTAATAAAAAATATTTAGCGACAGATTACAATCGTCGTCTTGCAATAATTATATTTGGCGGATATTAAGTTTTTTTCTCTGGCTAATAATTCGAGATTTTTATACAGAGGCAGTCATATCGATTTCATGTAGTCATGTTTCTCGTTTAATTGGAAACTCTACAATTTGTTAGCTAGATAACTTAAAAACTGACTGATGATCTGAAGAAGGTCGCTGGTTATGGCTGGATGAGGAAAGCGGGTGATCGTGCGCTTTGGCGTGCTCTTGGGGAGGCCTACGTCCAACAGTGGACTACAGTCCGCCTATTACAATAGGCTGATCGAACTTAAAAACTCTCGGGTGGTATGGCCCTACCCATGAAACTGAACCTTACGAAAAATTTCAAAAAAGATTGTAACTCTTCTACGACCTGATTAGCTGAACGATTTTATTAGGATTAACAAGGTTTCGACGGTAAAAAACTCTCAGAGAAACAAAAGATTACGGCAGCGCGAGGCGACGACGCGCGTCGGAAATTTTTGAAAAAACTTGTAAAAGAAAACTACAAACTGCTACCACTTGTAAGTGATGGGCCGTGCCGTCCTGTCACTACGCGGTGTTACCTGCCAGTTATGTAGGTTATTTGTAGTCTTCAAGATATTTTAGTCTTCCGCAGAGATCTCAGTAAGTATGCAGATGCTGCTGTTTAAAATGCGAACCCAGTAGCCACCCGTAATACGGTAGACTCTTGGCATGTCCCGATCACACTCACGCACACGTAATAATATAGAGATTTTATATTAACCAGTACAATACGTGATTAAAGGGTAGCTTTTCAAGGAAAATTTTAGGTACAAAAAATAGGACAATACTAAATGCCCGTTGGACTAAGCCGTTGCTAATTTATATGCTGTACATCTTCGTACCTTTAACAAACAGGATCTAAATCTAGAAAATTGAAAAATCTCAATTTATTTATGGTTCCCATTGGCACCAATGGCACAAGTGTAAAATACACTTCATCTTAACAGCGCAAATTATTATTCTACAAATTCCTGTAATATGCAAGAGAGTAAGCTTCCATTTTTCTGAAAATCTTGTAAAAGAAAACTACAAATCGAGAAATCTATGAATTTACGCTTAAGACACAGGGCAGAACAAAAAAAAAACTTATTTTTTTATTCTTAGTCTTTTAAGTGTGACATTAAATTTCTTTTCACAGATAATTATGAGTTTATTATTTCTTTCAGAAATCGAACTAGCAACTACCTTGTTAGAAAACAGATATTTTTGTGACTGAATCTGTCATCATCATCATCAACAGCCTATACGTCCCCACCGAGGGGCTCGAGCCTACCCTGAATTAGGGTGATTAGTTCTAAGTCGACCACGCTGGCCCAATGCGAATTGGTTGACTTCACACACAACCTTTGAATTTCTTCGCAGGAGTGTGCAAGTTTCCTCACGATGTTTTCCTTCACCGTAAGAGCGTCGAATAAACGTACATATGAATTCCAAATTCGAAAACACTTTGGTACGTGGGGATCGAACCCGCCGCGTCTCCCGGACGGGAGGCAGCGGCTCTAGCCACTAGACCACTGACTCTCTCTGAATCTGTACTAGAAGATAACTGTTGCACAGTTTTACGACTACCATTTAAAATTTTAGAAATGCAAGTATTATTGTCGCTTACGCCCGGTACACCCGGTATAAAAGGCTAAGGCCGAACATAATCTACTGCCTCCCTAGTTCACAACTTAGCGCGGCGATAGATTTTCTTCCTTAATCTAGATAAGCTTAGTACAGTCAACAAGGAGTTATGTTGAACCCCAGGGCACCCTACAGCCTTACAATAGAGATCGTTATTGCGTAAGAAGGTAAAACTTTATTTTCTTGGTGATTTTGCCTACGTGTTGGAAGCTAGACTCGGAAGCCTTTAAGAATTGAGGCGATTCAAAAGATTTCCTCGATTTAGACATCGATTTAAAATAGGTTAAGTGTCTACGGATTTAAAATATGGTGAATTATTTGAGACGAGGTCGTAAAAAAAGAAGGCGATTGTCGATTAGATTAAAAAAATTGTTTTTGTGATTCTTCTGAAAAATGTAAGAAATATGAGAATAACGAAGAACTTCTTCTTGTTGTTGTTCTTATCGTGTGGGTTGTATGTAACCCTGATGTCAGAATTATGAAGCCTTCAGCATTTGATATGGTTTCCTTAACTTACTAATAAAGACAGAAAAATTTCTTGATCCCTTGAGATTACTTGTCCTTCATCATTTCAGCCGAAAGACGTCCACTCCTGGACAAAGGCCTCCCCCAAGGATCTCCACAACACGCGGTCCTGCTTGGCCCGCATCCAGCAGCTTCCCGCGACCTTCACCAGATCGTCGGTCCACCTTGTGACGTCACCTACCCACGCTGCGTCTTCCGGTGCGTGGTCGCCATTCGAGAACTATTTTGCTGAAACGTCCGTCGGTTCTCCGTGAAATGTCCCCCGCCCACTGCTACTTAAGTCTCGCAATTTTTCGGGTTATGTTAGCAACTTTGGTTTTCTGCGAATTTCATCAGCGAATCCTTCATTTTTTCTAAAAACTAAAGTCAGAATCAAGTGTTCTGTAATTTTTTTGTGTAATTTAAGAACATGGTGTTTTACGTACAAAATGCGATTCCAACGAGTCACAATTTCAATAGAATTAACACAATTGTACGCTCACAATGAAATACAGATTATGCGTATCGTCGTAACAATCGAAAAAACTTCGCCCTTGACCTAAGGGGGTACATGCGTGCTCTCAAAGGACCTCTCAGAAAAACTTGACAGAAAAACGCGAAAAATACTCCTCTACCATCTTTAGGGAGAGAAAATAAGCAGGTGTTATTTCGTTCCTCAAAGTATTTCCTCCCTATTGAGTGCCAAACTGGCATAACTTGATCTCCGACTTCCTTACAAACTTTGAAGGTCTTTCAGGTAAGGGAAATAAGGATATAAGTAGTTTATTCCAAATACTCGTATAGTTTGATTGTGTCTTCATCGTATATGCCTGCGGGAACCCAGCGGCGCTTCACATAGGAAATAAATAACCATAAAACTTGTATAGAAAAAAGAAAATGTTGTTCAGGTCCAAATGTCTATTTTATTTATATAATAAAAAACTCAAACTAAGCCGTGTGGTGACGGCAGAGTAGAATACATTTGTCACCAACCCCTACTCTTCCCGTGGGTGTCGTAAGAGGCGACTTAGGGACTACACATTGAACAGGGAACGGGCAGCAGCGCTCTCTGATACAGTAACCTTTTAATCTGCGATCTCCAACCCGCCTGCCAAGCGTGGAGATTACGGCAAAACCCTCCACTTAAGTGAAGAGTTTTGCCATAATCTCCACGCTTGGCAGGCGGATTGGAGATCGCAGATTAAAAGGTCACTGTATCAGAGAGCGCTGCTGCCCGTTCCCTGTTCAATGTGTAGTCCCTAAGTCGCCTCTTACGACAACCACGGGAAGAGTAGGGGTTGGTGACAAATGTATTCTACTCTGCCGTCACCACACGGCACAATGGTAAAAGTATATTCGTTTCCTTGCCAGCCTTCCAATTAACAAAGATTACATTTAGACGATCTTTCCTACAAAACTTTTAGTACCTAGCCCGAACACCACATTACTTAGATTCTACAAAGCTTTTAACTTCCTACGATATTTTGTACGTACCTCCCCTCCCATAGGCACAGAATATACAGAATGTCTACAAAATGATTGGATACTAAATTCCGTTAGAATATGTTCTAAAAAATATTCTAACGGAATTTCTTTCCGGATTTTTGTCTGGTTTTACTACATAATTAAAACGTTAAATCTTATTTTTTATCTGGCAGGCCTTCACGTTGATACAGTGCATTAAAGTAAATCATACTTACACGATTAAGGCAGGTAAATTAATTAAGGTTTCATTATTTTTGAGAGCCAGAAAGAAATTCCAGCGAAGTACGATTCAAAATCATGGGCTGAATGTACGAGTACCATATTTTTTTTTATATTCTATTCTTTTTTAGTATATTATATTCTATTCTAATTTTGAAGAGACCTTACTTACATCCTGTATTATTGGTGTACAGCCATAAGGAACATTAGAGAAAGAAAGTTTTCCCTGATAAGACCTTTATAATAGAGATTTAAGGGCCCGCAGCTTTGTGCCGCCGGGACGTGGGTGAGACTTATTTATGTGTTTATTTTCATTTTATTTATGCCCAAGAATACGGGGCCATTACGAAGATTCTGTTCAAGATTAGACGAGAATTTTTCGTCAAAAAATCTCAAGATTTAACTGAAAATCATATTTCCAGAGTCTATAAGTCAATTGTTTCAAGTTGTCAAGAATTTTTTAAAGAGTTTAATTAATTTTGTTTTTTTATTGTGATGTTTTTATGTTTTAAAAATTGTGCTTTGACCTAAGAGGTTTTGCGATATATAAATAACACGTTGTAAAGAGTTACTCACATACACTGTTATTTGACTTTTATTTTTTACTATTCGGTGTTTAAGCCATCCAATCAGAACTTTGGGCCAAGTACGAGTGTAGTAAAACTTCTAGAGATGATTACAAGTCCCTGACCTCCACGAACTTGTTCCACTCTCATACATATTCATTGAGGCGTCCCGAGTACCCCAAACCGCAAAATATTGCCCGAAGTTCAAAATAATGTTGTATTCAACTTTAAGTATCCATCTGGTAAATGAAATAAGGCTATTTTAAGTTACGACTTTGTGTTTGTTGGGAACTTAGTGGTGTACGTTTGATGTATCTACTTTGTTCTTGTTTATTCTATTTTATACACACAAAAGATAATCACAAACAAAAACAAAATGAAACTTACTCTAGTACAGACTTATTAACTCACGGGTAATGATGCATTTGTGTACGTAAACTCAAATTACATGCAAACTGCAGGTCCACACACACAAACGCGTTCCTATCTACGCATCACCACTACAAACTCGCTTGTCAAGCTTCGTGGAATAAAACATTTATATTTATACAGGGTGTTTTAAAATACCCGTAATGTGGAAAGGAAGGGGTTTAGTCTATGAAACTGAACACTTTCCTCAAAGAACAGTACATGAATATAAAGTCGTATCTCCCACAATACATCGATCAGCTGACCGCGCGGTTTTGTACGCAAGCTGCCAGCCCATTATCCGTGGGAAAAGCTGTTCAGTTTTGCCCTCTTTCCGTTTACGGGCATTTTTGTAACACTGTTACAGACAATGACAAAAATTACTTACATGTTTATGGTTTGTCAGTTGAAATGTATAATTTGCTTTGATTGATTATAAATATCGGGTTTTCTTACTAACACTCAATATAGATAGTTTTGTGATAACAAATTACAGATAAATACGTATTCTTCGAATATAAATTCGTTACAAGAAAGTTTGCGGACAAAGAAGCACCAAACGTTCAAGTTGAGCGCGAAACTGCTTACGGAAAGACAATCGGTTCCGGCAAGCCCGACGCTTCTGCCAACTGGCAGCCATCTTGTATTTGTTTTTAAACTGCTCTTTCTTCAGATTTATTTTCTTGTACTATCAAAAGTAGGACCGATATCTAAAATATAACGACCGATTTGATATAGCAATAATGTAGCGATACCCTACACAAATATGAGAAAAATTTACAAGTAAAGTTGGCGTGAATACTTTGTTGAGGTTGAGAGAGACGTGCTCAATTTCCTATTAGGCATTTATTGCTTTACATATTGCTCCTTAATGAATGAATGAATGAATCACTTAGTTTAATTTTTGTGCCTATTCGCTACTTCATACAGTTAATTCTAGTACCTTCATTCGCATTGTCCTAACCATGACCGTCCACTGAAAATACTTTAACATGCGCATCTTGCAAGCGTTATTTGCATGTGTGAGTGGCTGAGTGCGTGCTAACCTGACACTGAGTAATTGCGTTGTACCCTCACTTCACTTGACGACATTTCCCAGGAGACGACGCAATGGACTGCCTAATTTTAAACTGATAGGTATTACTACTTTACGATAAGGGTTCGCAGTGGGTAAAGCGGCGCGGGACCCTTTACATTTTGTGTTCACATTGTGCAGCGAATTGAGGTAAACGATATTTCCTTTTTAATAAAAGAACAATTTTCTGTTACGATTTTAAAGACGAAGGTAACGTCATATTATTATGTCAAATGTAAAACAATGAAATATTTGGTTTAATAAGTTAAATACATAATAACTTAAACGTTGCTGGGCTGCCTGTAAGGTCCGATTAGCTTCCATTTAACGGCAAAGGTTTTGTTATTAGATTTCGATCTGCTTTACGAAGGAAAGGTACCCACTTTTACCCAAACCCAACTTGCATGCCAACTATGGTTAAGTGTGCTTGAACTTTTAAATGTATAAAATTTTGCCTGCGTGCACGCAGACCACCACACTTATTGCAAATAAATGATTTATTTATTTACTGAATTTCTTCTTATTTTGCTACATTTGTAAATACTCGTAGCACCATATCAATGTAATAATATAAATAGTTATCTTGATCCCTTGGAGGCTTGATCCGTATAATATTCATAAAACAAATGCCTTTGACATCGTTTTTACAAGTTCCCAAATAAACAAACCAGTTTCCAAAGTAGTTTCTTCGTTTCCAAACAAAGGCACTAGGGAAAATCAACAGTTCCTAATTTCTTATCTTTAACTTTATTAATCCAAGGTCTTTATACTCATGTTTTCTTTCTAATAATATTATACATAAAGTCACGACGCCTCTTTCCCGGAGGGGTAGGCAGAGACCGCGTCCTTCCCGGAGGGGTAGCCAGAGACCGCGTCCTTCCCGGAGGGGTAGGCAGAGACCGCGTCCTTCCCGGAGGGGTAGGCAGAGACCGCGTCCTTCCCGGAGGGGTAGGCAGAGACCGCGTCCTTCCTTATAATCTGTCTGTCAGATTTTATCATGAACCACACATAGGATACTTTTTTCTTATTGCGAAATACTCCGGAGGGTCCCACACCACTCAAAAAATAATTTAATTCAACAGACCCTATTATCTAAATAATATTCCAATCAAGCGTCAGTGGTGCAGTGGCTAGGAACGTTTTTTAATTCCAAATTAATATTTACGAAAAATATCGTAAAAAATCTTCCTCACACCTGGAAAAAGCTCTGGGCCACCCTAAACCAGGACAGGCTTGGTCTCCGTGGGCTCGAGCGAGTCCCTCGGTGGGAAGGGAACGTGTTCTAATTAGCTGATTGACAACGCATGTCCCATGTATAAATAAGGGCTACAGCGATTCTGCAATTATTATTAATTACTCTTATGAGCAAACACCATTACAAAAAGTGAAAAGAATAAAATCTTCAAACTGTGACCATTTAAAAATACAAGCGAGTCTAACTTTTCAACCACCGACACATGGTAGTAAATAAAACTTACCAACCCGAGGCAATATTTTTTCCAATAATTGGAGACAGCGACTGTTCTTTTTACTCTTCGATTTCGAAGCCAATTTTGTTTTCCAATTAGCTTTTGCCAGCGACTGGCTGTAAAATTGCACGATGGCACATTCCAGGCATTGCCTTTGCCTTGATTCTAAATTAAAATTAAAAATACAAGAAAAATAGAGTTAAAATTCGGCCAGTTCTTTCCATTGTGATGGAATACTTATATGGTTCGTGGCCATAATAGCCGATTTCATCGTGTTTACATCAGAGCTGCCTTCAGATCGCACGCGAACCATAGTTTGGTAGTAGTAATAATTAATTCTGTAGTTTAATGCCAATGATAATCGCATATTTATTTTGTGCCATGCATTGGGGTCGTCAATACTTTGTTCACCTAGGTGAAAAATAGAAGATTGGTTCGCATGACGTCCAACAAGAAAAAATACCAATATACTAAATGTTTCCAATAATTAAATGCCCAGCAATAAAAATGTTCAATTTTATTTTTAATAATAATAATAACATCTTTATTAACCAAAGAAACAATTTTGATTATCTTAGAAACTAGAACAAGTGAGTTTGGTGGCACGTTGAAAACCGAATATAAGATAGTGGAAATCCTGATTCCTAAACTAGGTAAGAACCTGTATCTTAGGTATCAGTAATTATCGAAACGTGATCAATCGTGTGACAACAAACCAAATTCAAAAACACAAAGGAAACAAAAACGGTAGGGGGAAAAGAATGTGTTTGTGTACCTATTTATTTGTGTATTATGTATAATATGTATGTATGTATGTCAAAAGTCAAAATAATTTATTTCCATAGGATGTTATTACATCACTTAGATCCGTCATTACATTTTTTTGGGTGAGTTCACTAGCACAATGGCGGAATCTGTGGAGAAGAGCTCACCGAAGAAACTCCACAGACGTCGCATCTTTTGCGTTTCCTGTGGGGGGTTATGTGTAGTAAAGTAGTATTGAATATGTTATTTAGTTAGTAAATCCTCAGTTTGTGAATAACTAAGGTTTAGTAGCCAATTTTCAATAATAACATTGACCAGCAAGCAGGGTGCAAATCGATGGTACCAGTGACCCGGCGCGGCGGCGCGGGCGGCGGCGGCGCGTAATGCAACCCTTTATCCAATACAAATAATATTCTTATTCTTTATACAGTGTTTACAGCTAGCTGAGTCAATTTGTATGAAAAGTAAAAAAAAAAAACAAGTTTCAGAGCAAAAGTTGTTCAGTTTCATGAGCCCGGGAGGTTTAGCGTTTTGCACTATCTGACCAACCAGATGGTTCCATTGGAAAAAATGGCTTCATCGAGTTCCATTTTGCACAAGTAGTTGGTCGGTTCAGCTGATCGGAGTGGAAACAGGGACATTTACGAGAGTCCGCGTGATAAAAGGGTTTAACTCCAACATAATAACTTATTCAGTACAACGGCTTCTTGTTTAACTTGTGCAACTTCAGTTTAATAGCAAGTTGCAGCGTAAACTTCAGCTCGGTAGCGAAGTCAAACAATACCGCGCTGCATTTCTCGTGCTGCATAGCTAATTACCCACTGGTTGGTAATAATGTGACTAAAATTAAATGTAAGTATTAGAGAAACATGCTAAGGCATTAGGCAGTATAGTAGTACAGTCAGTCAAGGAGATAGTCGAGCATTCAGGACGATCGGAACCTATAAAGTTTTCTCATGTATTTATTTATTCTTTATTAATGAGCAGATTAGTAAATTGTACCACAGCTCATATACGCCCCCACCGAGAGGCTCGAGCATACGAGCACCCTAAACTAGGGCGATTAGGCCTTATTAGACCACGCTGGCCCAGTGCGGGTTGTTCGACTTCACACACTATGTGCAGCTTTCCTTCACCGTAAGAGCGTCAAATAAACGTACATAATGAATTTAAAATTCGAAAATACATTGGTACGTGTTGGAGGTCGAACCCGCGTCTTCCGGACGGGAGGCAGCGGCCCTAGCCACTACACTGACGACGCTCATATAAACTCTTATGTAAATGTATTAATAATCGCTTGAGCGAACTTCATCAGTCTGAACTAATTTCAAGCAGCATGTATGCTTTGCTAACTGTACCTACGTATTTTTTTCGAAGCAAAAAGCAATATGATCATGAGGCATGTTTGTCATGAGGGTAACGAAAGGACAAGATAGCCCTTCACTCGTTCACTTAAATAAATGGTGAATATATGTACTTTAAAATTGACTTATTTAAACATAGGTAAAGTCACGGTCCTAAATATAGATACAGTGATTCGTTTTTATACTTTGAAATTAGTTTTTTTTTTATATATGACAGCGGCAGCAGCAGCAGTTTTTGTTTTTTCGTTGTATTTTTTACGACATTACAAATACAAAAATACAAAATATTTTATTCACTTAGAAAACTACTTACATTACTTTAGCGTAAAGCCTGTATCAGGAGACACCGCTCTCCCAATAAGAAAAAACTTAGGCACTTAACAAAAGACTCCGGTAAAAACCGTTAGAAGGAAAGAAGAGGAAAAGATGAAATTAATAAATTACATCTAAAGGCAAAGTCTTTATTTGAAAAGAAATATTAATAGCATGCAATGTTAGCTATAATATACAAAGATATTTTAACAAAGAATGAAAACACAATAACTCCACTTTGACTTTCTGTACTTCTATATTTTCTTTTTAAAAGAGCAGCCACACGTCCATTCATCAAAGTTTCTCATTTTCATTTCAAACTTTGATAAAGTTATGTAATAACAAAAGAAAAACAAACAAAAGAAAAAGTAAAAAACTTGGCTCCAATTCAAAAGACTCGCGAGTTAGAAGCCGCAGAGAGGCAAGTCCGTTCTGTACCTACATAATTGATACGTGCGGAGAAAGTTCAAAACTTGGCTAGTTTTCACCAACTAGAGATTGGCTAATAAGTGGACTGGGCAAGTTATTTGTTCTCTAGATTAGGGAGGGGAATGTATGCGAAAACTTGATGTTACGAAAAATAAGTATACGGAGAGCTCGTAGCACAGAAGATAAGTATACGCAGAGCTCGTAGCACAGAAGATAAGTATACGGAGAGCTCGTAGCACAGAAGATAAGTATACGGAGAGCTCGTACCACAGAAGATAAGTATACGGAGAGCTCGTAGCACAGAAGATAAGTATACGCAGAGCTCGTAGCACAGAAGATAAGTATACGGAGAGCTCGTGGCACAGAAGATAAGTATACGGAGAGCTCGTAGCACAGAAGATAAGTATACGGAGAGCTCGTAGCACAGAAGATAAGTATACGGAGAGCTCGTAGCACAGAAGATAAGTATACGGAGAGCTCGTAGCACAGAAGATAAGTATACGCAGAGCTCGCAGCACAGAAGATAAGTATACGGAGAGCTCGTAGCACAGAAGATAAGTATACGGAGAGCTCGTAGCACAGAAGATAAGTATACGGAAAGCTCGTAGCACAGAAGATAAGTATACGCAGAGCTCGTAGCACAGAAGATAAGTATACGGAGAGCTCGTAGCACAGAAGATAAGTATACGGAGAGCTCGTAGCACAGAAGATAAGTATACGGAGAGCTCGTAACGCAGAAGATAAGTATACGGAGAGCTCGTAGCACAGAAGAAAAGTATACGGAGAGCTCGTAGCACAGAAGAAAAAAAAAAAATACAAATAAATACATTTCTATTTCTATTTCTATTTCTAAGATAATTTCGTATTCTTTATGATTACGGAAAGTAAGCAACAGCTTGGAAGGCGAGAAAATGTCTTCCGTGCTTCGGAATGCACATGAAACTTTTCATCTTCAGATTCTTCTTTTGATAATATTCGGGATTAATAGCCGTGTCTACAGAACCACGAAATTATCTTACTTTTCAAACAATCTAATGATTCAGCATGCAATAATGTGGTGTGTTGTGTTTTTGTTTATATTTTGTGTTATTAGCTGCTTGCGTTTCCTTTTTGTGCTTTTCGAACCCAAAACCCCCAGACCGAAGGCCGAACGCTCTAACTGCTACTCCACGCAGGCTTCTATTGATCTCGTCTGACCCATTTTGGAAAGCTACTCAGTAAAATCAGCCAAATCTCGATATTCCGAAGACTCGGAATAATTTATTCGCATCGCGGACCCTTTCATATTAATTAGATTCATTATTCAAGTACCAAGAGTGCTTCCCTTTTAAGACTTTTCGTTGTAAAGTATCAATTAGATTCGGAATCGTAAATGGATACAAATTGTTAGCGCTTAAGAGATTTGTTATGTCGAAATAATCTCATTCATTCATTTTGTTTTTGGGGGAATTTGTTGTGTAGTGGTTTCAGCTTTAAAATGAAATATTTTCCCCTGAGTCAACCACGCTGGCCCAGTTGCAGGTTGCTGGTCAAATTGACACTTATGAAACACAACACACTTGGCACTTGGCAAAGTCAAAGTCAAAATTATTTATTTCCATAGGATGCTATTACATCACTTAGATCCGTCATTACATTTTTTTGGGTGAGTTCACTAACACAATGGCGGAATCTGTGGAGAAGAGCTCACCGAAGAAATTCCACAGTCGTCGCATCTTGAGCGTTTCCTTGGCACTTGACACTTCTTTGAATTTCTTCACAGGAGGAGTATACAAGTTTCCTCATGACGTGCAATTCCTAAATACTTTGATGGGGTTTAAACCTCGTCTCCCGGACACGGAAGGCAGCGGCCCTTGCCATATATTTTACTCATATATTTTTCATAACATTTATAAAATCGCGGGCTGCCTCAACCGGTCAATCATTCGCCCCTGGGGGAAGTCAAGAATTATATTGAATATGAAGAAGTGAGGATCTGTCCATACACCAACGGACTTGCGCTGAGGGCCTATAGGGCCAATAATTTGGAGTTGTTCGAAATGAAATGTATTTAATTTTATTTACATCGAATGTGTGGTAAACATAAATACATTGTACTTTACAAAAATGGTGCACAGCAACATCTTGCGCATTGTACTTATAAAGGAAATAAAAACAACGCAACATTGTTGTATGTCCATAATAGGGGATCGGACTGTTCACCATATTTTATAAGATTACCATATTTTATTAATTATTTTTAAAATAAAGATTAGTAATAGACGATTCGCGAAGAAAAAAACAGAATCGGTTGAAAAACTAATTTACAGTGATTTTTTAAAGTTTCAGACTTATTGAAAAAACGATTTTTTGTTTGGAGATTATATGGTGTTACTAACAAATGACGTCACAAGTGGGTATGTGCCTCTCTGTCTAATCTTGAATTTCAAACCTTTATAACTCGGTCAATTTTAAAGATAGAGCAAAAATTCTTTTAGTGTTCGATAGCTGAAACTAAGAAGTTTGGATTTATAAAATAAAGTCCGATTCCCTATTAAGTGCGTCACACGCATCGAAGACACTATAATTCGGTAAGTATATTTTATTTTATAACGGTATTAAAGATAGCGGCTAAGCTAAATGGCCAGCCTTCTATGCGCCAGCGCCACGGCCGCGTGTCGCCATTTTGGTTGGCTAGCATCTGCCTACAAAACTGTATTAGTAAATATGACTAGCTCCTAATAAATTTTTCAAAGTATTTTCTCTTTAGCCAAGTGGCAGCCCAATTACAAGCCTGTATTTCATTCATTCATCCATTCATTCTGCCTTTATCCCAAAAGATGCTCAACTTATCACGTATGGTCCAGCAACATTTCCAGCAATCACCTTGGCCCCAAGCCAATGTGTCTGCCAATTCAGTACGTGTCTTTCCACCACGGCTAGGTACCCTAAGATTGATTGTGATGATAGGTTGTTGGTTTGTAAGTGCAAAGAAATTCAGTACTTCATCCTGCTGAAAGAGAATTCCGTTACTGGAGCGCTTGAGACGGCGGTAACGTTTGTAGATTTCTCCAGGTTAAGTTCAGGTGACACAGAAAGGGATATCGTGATAAAACCTGCTCACTCCGAAGAAATTCAAAGGTTGTGTGTGAAGTCGACCAACCCGCACTGGGCCAGCGTGATCAACTAAGGCCTGATTGCCCTAATTCAGGGTAGGCTCGAGCCCTTCAGTGAGGACGTATATAAGCTTTATCGGAAATATTCTAAGGGGGTGCTTTTTTATGTTCCAATTCTTATCTTATTATAATGCAGATACGGACCGCAGTCAATACCGCCCACTTCGTAGCGCTATTCTTGCTTATGTCGTTGTTGTATTGTGTTATATTGAATTTAAGACTGACGATGTTTACACAATTTGTATAGAATTACCGCACGATGAAGAAGAGGAAGATCACAGTGAAAAAAAGACGTTATTCTGAAACAAGCAAACCCGTAGCCTTTTCTTAACTTTCCAATTAAAAAAAAAAATCACCTGTATATCTGAATTGGTGCAAAAACCAACCTACCTGCAAAATATCGCAGAATTCGTGCTATTTGTCGTTTCCTGCCGAAATGCTGACTCCAAGGCTTTCAGCAGACTCCTTCCGGTGCATTGAGGAAACTGCACTTTTATTTTAGAAGCGGTTTTGGAACGAACCTGATAGGATTTTAAAATTTTCTTGGCGCTTTCCTCCACTTTAACTTCGTACTCCTACGCAGATACACCTACACCGTTTTGTCTTCCTTAAAAATATTAGACAGACACCTACGTGAACGGAATTATTCATGGAAAATCTGGATGATTTCCAAACTAACCGATATGATAAACTGCTATCACAAATAATTTGCTATAGAGAAATTGTTCCCATTTAAAAGTAAACACACCTTTATTTAATTTCTAAGAATCCGCCTATCATCCCAACATCTGAACTTAGTCAATTTATTTGGGAGTTACAGCATTACAATTACCCGGGATTCAGGTTGTATCAAATCCCGAGAATCCGGGCCTATTATTCAACATCAACATCGCCCCTTCCACAAACAATATTTCCGAACCAATCGATCAACACCACCACCGCGGCATAACTCAACCAGATCCAGATTGATATTAACAGTGGCTGTGTAATCCATGGCGTCGTGCCAGCTTTTGATTGAATTCAGGTCGATGGTTTAATATTTTACCGCCATTTGTATCAATCAGCTTATGTGGGACTTTGAGGGGCGGAAGCTGGAGGCTGTGATGTAAAAACATTGGTGAAATATTGTTACATAAAGGCTGGATAGAGGCTTCTCAAATGAATTCGGTCCTGAAATAATTTGAATTAGCGTATTCTAACAGTCGTTTGTAACTATATGCAATACCCTTATCTAAAGATAACTAATACCCTACCCTTATCTAAAGTAATTGTAATCAGTTCTCTTCAATATACTTCATAATAAATCTTCTCCTGTTTATTTGCGCGAACGCTTCAATTTCATGCGTCCTGAGGGTAATCCCAGCCGCTCTAATATTCGTACTCTTTTATCCCTACCTTCTCATGATACTAGTTTTTACTCCCATTCGTTCGTCGTCCATGCTGCAAGGCTGTGGAACTCTCTACCATATACTGTCCGTGATTGTAGCACTATCTCTTTATTTAAAAAGCGAGTTAAAGAGCATTATCTTTCGCTGTCAGATTGAATCAATTATATTTATTTAAGTATTATATTTATTGTTATATTTATTGTATTTTTAAAAAATATATTATATTTTATATTTTTGGGTATATATTTTAGTATCATATTGTGTTAGTTTATGTATATTTACATAATATTATATAAGTAATTCTTGTGATTGTCTTGTTCTTTTGTGTTTTATAAAGTTGTGCACGTTTTATCTGCGTCTTACTATCTCTTTTCTCTTCCGTAGGTCTGCTGGAAGATATTTCTCTAGAAATAAGCAGGCCTGTTGTGTCGTTTTTTCAAATGTATTTCTATTTTTGTTATTATTGTGTACAATAAATCGTTAAATAAATAAATAAATACTTACATAGTTGTAAGTAAAATAGTAAAATAGACGCGGCGGACCTTCGGTGCGAGTGTGGCGCGACTCCGCAGACAATGGCCCACCTTTTATCATGTCCTGCTTGTCCTGACTCGTGCTCCCTGGAGGAGCTCATGGAGGCCTCAGATGGAGCAATCAGGGTGGCGACATACTGGGCAAATAAAATATAAAATCTTTGACGAGCCATCGACTCGAAAGAAGAAGATTGTATCTTTAAAACTATCGCGTTTGTAGTGTGTGTCTATTATATAGTTTGGGACGCAACAGTGATAACTATTATAATATTTTAGATGTATTATGTGATACATAAATATTTTATGTGTGATATTAGAAATTACGACTATTGCAGTTTGGTCCTTTGATCAAACCGGTAAATATTTTACACTAACTACCGGTAGTTACCGCCCGCGGTTTTACCCACGTTTAATGAGTTTTCCCGTAAGAATTAAGTGTTTTCCCGCAGTAAAAAGTACCCTATGTCCTATTCCAGGACCTCCTATATGTGTGCTAAGTTTTATCCGGATCCGTCCAGTGGTTCAAGCGTGATTCGGCAACAAACATCCAAACTTTCGCATTAGATTTTCAGCGCTGAACGTCTGTGCACCACTCTGAAACAGAACAACATAATTTTGACAATAAATAATGATAATTATTTAATATACAAAACACACTTTTATCTTTTTACAGACAGTGTTATGAGTTAGGTAACACCGTTTTGAAATTAAAAAAAAACAGACAGAAACCTTTCTATTAGCATAATAACGGTAGCCAGAAGGTACCCGAAGAACAGCAGCAGGAAAGCCGGGGCAGCTCCTCCCAGCGCCAAGGCTCGAGGAGAAGACCCCTCGCAGGAGACAGGCTCCACATTGGTGCGGTGTTGGATGCAAGATACTATTCCTCTCTCGGACAGACGGGCAAGGCTGGAAACCAGAGACTATTCACGTAGTAAAATCCCTGGATGAAATGAAGGGGCTGTGTTTCAGATCATACAATGGGAAAGAAATTGGAACTCTTAAGTTCGCGTGAGTAAAAAGATCATGGTTAGACTGAATCTCGTACTATTAATTAAAGTATTACACAGAAGTGCATAATGAGTTTACTATCTACGATAGTATGGCCCGCCTTTCCAAACTGCTGTTTCAATATGTGTAGTTCACGCTTTTGCATGTAAAGACTGTTTCCCCCTACATGTCTTCCGACATGCCATACCCGTGCTTTTCCCTCTTTTGTCCGTGCGTACTTTCACAAATAATCGCCTTAATGTAAAGAGGCTATCCATGTTATCATAGTTTATTTCTAGTGTCTATTGTAGTGGTCATGAGCCGATTATATTTAATAGAAATCTGACTATACCTACCTATATATACCTACTCTCTGCGCTCACTTACCTCCACACAAGGAACTTTTTATAAGGACTGTTTTTCTGGATAGCAGCAAACAATAAGGTCTTCTCCATGGACGGCAGGGATCCCAGCTCGCAGAGTTCCATTTGATTAAACTTTCGGGATATCAACTCGTTAGCAGTACTTGCTTCTGTATGAAAGGCATATCCTGGAAAAAAGTGTTTCAGGAAAATAGACTAGCTACAGTGAATAGGCATCTTCTAGGTAATCGTGTCCCAAGTTTTACAGCGACTTCATCACCTTGCATCAGGTGAGACAATAGAAAAACAAATAATTTTCAATAAATACATGAGGGAATAAAAAATTTTACGCGCCCGATAAATACCTCTGTTTTTCTGTATGTACCTGAATTTGCATTGTGATTTACAGACGATTTGTTTTTGTGTTACAAAATTTGCATCTTAATATTATATATCATAATATATTTAATAAAAAAATTATTAGTCACGTTACCTATACCCAGCCACTGCTGCCAGCCACCCACTGGTGGCTGTGGGCTGAAGAAGATGAAGAACCGTTCCGATCAAACCAGCTTTCAAATGTTATGTATGTACGTAAGGCTATTATTATTATTATTATTTCTGTAATAGGTACCTCCAGCTTTGACCATATCAATTCCTTCTTCAGCAGACAGTAACAACGGATCTCCAGGTTTCTTACTGAAAACCTTCTTTCGACGCATTTCATCTTCCACCTTAGCATTCTTATTATTATAATAATAGTCAGGGGACTGTGGAAATATAAATGAGTTGTATTCTTACAACCGGATATACAGGAATATGTAAAAAGTAGGAATTAATGTTTACATTACAAAAAGGACAAATTATTTTAACTTTTCTTTTTAATCATTCTCTTATTTACATTATTTGCTTTCCCATTTTCATTCATTTGCTCACCTGCAGCCAAGACCTGGAATATCCGATGTCTTCGTAGATCAGTTGCAATGGACTTTCCAGCAGCTCCTGCAAGGAGTTGATGGAAGGAGGTGGACCGTTTAGCAGCCAGCTGACCACGCTACTGGTGTAGTAGTTGTAAATCAACACAAAGGACAAACCGGTCACAAATACGGCAATTTGACGAGCTGCATGAAATGAGAACAAATTCTAGTTAGGTGATGCATAGAATACGACATTTGCATACTTTTGAAAGCAAATGACGAAAACATTTTTGTTGATTACTAAAGTTAACTAGGAAGAGAGGTTTTTGCTCTACAAAGAGACACTATAGGCTAAATTTAATCGAATTGAATCGAATATAAATCAGATACTGAAAATCCCACAATATTCTGCTTGCACTAACCTTGATATATTTTTCTTGAATTACTTTCACGAGCGTCGTCAAAAACTGTAAAAAAACTCCGCTGCATAAAAAGAGAATCAACTTGATGTGACGACATTTTTAAGACCAAAAAATCTACATGATACTTTTTATAATGAAATATATACCTATAGTGGAAAAAAGAAAGACAGGGGTCTTGATTGGACTTGGTCTTTGCTTTGCTTGGTTGGTATATTACAAACAAATTCTAGTCAGTCTACATGAATACGTACATTGCTGACAAAAAGACGCAACAACTGAAAACAGAGCATATTGAGCAGGCATTGGACGTTGCTCTAGCTTGGCTGCAAGGAGCAAAGCCATAGCACACAATATTACGACAGCCATGACACATAACCATGAATCAGTGGTGAGAGGTCGAAAGAATTGATTCTCAAACTTTCCAGGACCATACGTTGGAATTCGATAATAGTATCTGGTTCTGGAAAATTAGAAAGGTCAACACAAATTATCATGAAATGAGTGAATAAAAAGTACAATGCGGTTAACAAAGTTGTGACCTAAATCTGTCAAATCAATACGAATATACCTTATTGTCCATACTAGATTATTCTGAAGCTAACTACGACGACACCGTCCTATTCAAGAAAAAAATATTTTCGGAAATTAAGAGCCACACTCTTATTGTCTAATGTTTTATTATTTTCATAATATGTATTTTTTTTATCAACCATAAATTTTGTTTTCCTTCAATGTTCAGCTGAAGCACAGTCGTATTATGTTATTTTAGTTGAATATTACTGAAATATTGCTCAAAGCAGAAGACGACCGTTGGATCAAAAAAGTTCATTTATCTTTATTTACTTGTACTTACTCAATAGAAGTCAAAGGCGGGTGAGCGACATCAATTTTTCCCAAGGTGTAAGAGGATATTCTGATGACGGGTGATATGTCTTGATATCCATAGTATAAAGCGCTTGCAACAACCTTTAAGAATATGCAACGTGTCAGTCAGCCCATGAAACTGAACAACATTTTAAAACTCGTAATCTTTTACACAATCAGCTGATCAGTTCATATGAAGAGTCATATTTTTTTTTTTGACAAAAGTTGTTCATTTTCATGGGCTGAGCCAACACCTGAGACGTATAACGCAAAACCGCTCAGTGTTAAAAAAAAGCGGACTGATATTTCCTAAATTGAAGACATACTTGTCTTATTACAAAGAGGTTATTTAAATACACTGTTTAAATACGGAATATTAAAATAGAATGATTCAACAGTTGTAGCCTTGTAGGTAATATGTTGCTTATTGTCATTTGTTATTAACTTATTACCTTAGTATTTTCTGGCTTATAAGCTCCGATCCATCGGTCAGCCATTGTATAGACAAACCTAAAACATATTGTTGGATAACAAATCACAAGACCTGAATTTCTGAATTAGAAAGAGTGTTTGTTGATTTTACCTGAAATTGTGTATTTCAGCTATAGTGTGAAGCAATATTACTGTAGTATGTGTTATATCAGCAACTCCTGGTACTGCTTCCCTTCCGAGGAGCATTTCAGGATCAAAATTCTCTGGAGGATTGCTGTACTAAAATTTATCAAAAGTAACATTTATTTATAATTTTACTTCCTTGTTAGTTTCTACGGAGTATTAATAAAACAAATTCAGGAAATTCTAATAATAAGAAAGATACTCTTACAACTACAATCATCCTCATTGCCAATTCTTGAAAATTCCATCGGTTATAGTATTTATAGGAATTCAAATTCTTTAGCATCGCCAAACCTGTAATTTTAAGTTAGGTGCTTTAAAATTTATTTTGTACTTTTAAATAATATCTCTACAAATCAGGTTTATTTTACCTTTATCATCCTTCCATGTTCCAACGTGCTCTACTGATAGATTACCACCTTGGAGCTTACCAAAATTGAAAGCTTCGTATAGTTCAATGTCAAAATTTCCTGTAACACAAAATATGTATATTAGATTTAAAAGCTTTACTTTCTATAATTTACTTGTAAAGGTATTCACCTTTATAAGATCCAATAATGATATCTGAACCGACGCTAGTATTTAGATCATCAACAACTCCAATAGTTTCAGATGAGTCGTGGTCATTATTATCATTATTGGTATTATACAGATGATTGTTAACTTGATCATCATCGTTTTCTATGATGAGCCATTTGTGCGTTGAATCAAACATCGTATTAGATGCAGCCTGAAAATTGTGCAAAGTCTTATTTCTACGATAATGTAAATGAGCGATCAAAAATTTGATTCTTTTTTCTCGAATCAATCAATCAATCAGCCTATTGCAGTGGACTGCTAGACGTAGGCCTCCTCAAGGGCACGCCAAAGCGTTCGATCACCCGCTTTCCTCATTCAGCCACCACCAGCAACTTTCCTCAGGTCATCAGTCCACCTGGCAGGGGGGCGTCCCACACTACGTTTCCCGAGACGTCGTGGTCTCCATTCGAGAACCCGTCTGCTCCTTTCTCGAATATCTGCAGATTGTTTTCTTACTTACAAAATCCATGGTTTGTTTAAAACTCGAACATTCTGAATCAATTAATACACCAACTGACGTGAATTTTTGATATAAGCACATTTCTAGGTCGCTGTAACTAGTGTTATTATTGACGTTTACTCTCGAAACAGCAATCAAGTTCTGTGTAGCAATTTTTAGAAAAGAATGACTCCCTGAAATTAAATAAAATCCATGTTATTGCATAATTTATGGGGATAACTGTTAGAGCTGAATTAGGTATTCTTAAACATGGTATAGGACGGTTAACAGAAGTTTACTTAAGCTTATGTAATAAATAACTAATATCACAAATAAATTAACTTGTATATTTTTTGTGAATATCAATCTACAAATGCGTAAAAGTAGACACAAAGACGGTTTTACGAAAATATATTTTAGGATCGGACTCGACGTGGAGACATTCGATGTCCGACGAATCGACACCCGCTGCATATTTCGTATTATCTGGACATTGTTAAAAAGTTCAGTTTTCTATTTTACCACTAGCTGTCCGCCCGCGGCTACGCTTGCGTTGCGTTATATATTCTCTGTGGGAGTAAGTTTTCCCATAAAAAAATCAGGATACAAACTATCGCTTCGCGCTCGCTCGGTCAATTAGAAAATTAGCTACATATAATCACATTTTACTATGTCCTATTTGAAACGCACAAGCCTTTATAAGGACTCTGATAATAACATTTTAGTAGGTTTTCTTTGAAGTTATTACAGTCATTGCCCAGAAGTGGCAATAAAAGTCATGATATTAGAGCGGACATCATACGTGGAAAGGCTTGCCGTAATTCTAAAAGGTTGTTAACTGAAGAAATGGTCAGGTTATTACTCAATATGGCAGGTGCGAGTGTAGCTATTTAGTGCTATAAAACAACTATAACCATTATAAAACCTATAATGTTCTAATCGTTGACAATCAAGATATAAAAACCGACTTACAATAATGATCTTCGTCACAAGTCAACAAACAAACGAACTTAATTTCCCTGTAGGTGAAGTATTCAACCGAAAATTTAATCACATTTTTATGCAAACAAAGGCTCGAAGAAATAAAAATATTAACAAAAAAAGCTTTGATCCACATTTTATCAGAAATCATTTTGAAACTTCTACGGAAGCAATGGCAAGGAAAGTTGTAAAAGACGTCTTTTATACGAGTAAAACAGAGACCATTATTCAGTATCAATTGACTTGTCACAATTTTCCTTGCGGTCAAAGAATTGTATGATTGTGGCAGCGAATTCTTAAGAAATCGGTCTATTATATTGTAGATCTATAAAAAAATTACGAAGAAATTGTCTTTGATTATCTGCTACTGATAAAACGAATATTACAATGGGAATCGTAAATTATGGCGATCAAAGTGAATTTGTGATTTAAGCTTTAGGTTAGCCTTGCTAAATGATAATTTTTAGTAGAAAGAGGTTTTTTATAACCTAAATTGTAGGCGGCACTGACTTCCAAACCAATGACAAGTATTTCCTAGTTTGGGTGTAAGAGACATAATATTAATGTTGATTGCGAAATGTACACAGTTTTTTTTTGTATCAGTAATTCTTACAAATACAAAGGCTGCCTATCCATTGACGCAGAGCGAGGCAGCGGAACGGAGAAGCGAGGAAATACAAACCAATAGGATTGCATAAAATCTCCGCTCCGCGATCCTATTGGTTAATATTTCCTCGTTTCTCCGCTCTGCTGCCTCGCTCCGCGTCAATGGACAGGCAGCCTAAGACTGTGTTTAGAAAGAAAGAAGCACGTGAGTACTTGCCGTTTCTATTTCTATTTCCTAATGGGAAGGTCAAGTGGCTGCGTCAGCTCACGAGAGACCTTTCCACGGCACCCGTCCTTTGAATTTATTTCCTGTTCAGGAGCTACTAAGAATCCTTAGCTAGTCATGTAAATATATAAAACAAACAAAACTAATGTCGGGTTAGTTACACCGTTAATAACTCAAGAACGACTAGACCGTTTTTTATGTTCTTTGATTTGTTGAATTTATATCCGCTGCTCTATTAAAGTATCAGAAAAAGTCGTAAAAAATAATACGAGCAGTACAAAGTTTGCTGGCTCAGCTAGATTAAAAATAAAAGATCAGACCGAAATTAATTTGATTCATGTCCAATGTACCTAGATCAAAAAGCTCTACCAATTTTTTTGAGATTATGAGTACTTAGTAAGTAGGTACGTCTCAGGCTTACTGGAACTCCACGGAAGTTGTATTTTCGCATGATTGACTTACTATTTCTACCTTAACACGATCCTGTCTAATCCAGTTGCCGCCAAATAAAGTTTCTGCCAAAAAACCTCTTCCGAAAAACGCGAAAGAGGATAAATTGTACTCGTTTGATATAGAAGGAAGGGCTACCCATGGATCCGGTCACCTAAGGCCACCTCCCATGAACGCTTCGGCCATCTACGTAACCGCAGTTTCGTAACCGGTTTCGATGAAGGAAATTTTATTCCTTGTACGTAACGGTTTCGATCGAGGATTTTTTCTTCTTTTTACGAAACCGCGGTTTTGTACAAGGAAATTTATTTTTACTGAGATAATATCGGTTGAGAGAGCGAGACGGAGAAGACATAAGGAGAGAGGAAGCAGCTATATTTCGTTAAGAAAACTTACTCATAATAGTTCATACTCCTCTTAATGGCCACTTCCCTGAACGGCCACTTTCCTTCCCATCTATATAGCACATTTGACACGGGAAATAACTAAATATTTTTAGAAAATTAATAAATTCATAACTTTACCTCTCTTTCTTTCTCTCTCTCAATTAGTTCAGCAAGTTCACTATACCACATCCAATGCTTCCTATGATATTATTCATCCTCAACATTACGTTAGAAGTAGGGTGACTTTGAGAGCCCTTTACCTGGTCAGCCATTTTGTAAGTTGCACTTGTTTGAAGTTTATTACACAAATATTTTATTTTGGGCTTGAAATATGGCTTTTACTTATTTCTTCTTTAGTTTAAGTATTGTCTGGCCAATACTCAACGTTTGGCCCCACGTTTTTCGTTTTAAGTCCTACAAGAGTAATTACACCAATAAAAATCTCAATAAAAATTATTTTATACTTTTTAGTGAGTAAAAACGTGTTGTTAAAAACATATTTTTTACTTTATAATTTTTTTATTCAACAGTTTCTCACCACCGACAATCTTCCACAAACGTCTTAAGCTAACGTGGTACCTTTTTTACACAAGAGGAGTAAACAAACCCTTTTTTGAAACAAAGAGCTCAAACTGGGAGATGACGCGTGTGTACCTGAATACTGAGGGTGTCCTCACCTCTGTCGGGAATTCGTGACGAAACTTATTCAATTACATCCGGTACTCTCACTGGCAGTATCCGCACTTGTCCGGAGTACTGATACCATGTTTACTTAGTTTGGAAGAATTGTTCGTCATCTTCGCCAAATGTAAATATAATACTTTTCTTTTTTTTCTATTGTTTACAATCATCTGTGACTGTTTGTTTCTAGAATAAATAAACTAGTGGCTCTGTGAGCTGTATTCGTCGCGAGTTTGTATCTTTATATTTATTTTTCTCCACAAATAACCCCGACCCCTTGAAAATAATTTTACTCAAATATATTTTATTTTATTTTAATTCATTGAGAAATGTAAGGAAAACAGCTTCAGCGGTAGACCTTGTAAGCCGGCAACCCCCATAACTCCGTCATTTTTTAAATTTCCAAAAACTGACTTGACAAAAAATTTGATTAAATTATCGAACCTGCTCACAAAATTTCACGAGAATCGGTTGAGAAACGCAACCTGTAGAGTGGAACAAACAGGCAGACAGACACACAGACATACAAAAGCAATTTTGGCCAAGCTGAAACAGGGACGCTTCGCTCGCTTGGTCAATAAAATAGTCTGAAACGGTCTGATTGCTAGCTTCATTTGGTCGAGATTATAATCTAGTCGTGGAGACGGAGAATTTCGAAAACTACAACAAACAAGCCGTGGCGTAGCACTCGAAGATATTATGATATGTCTGCTACGGCGTAGCAATTTGCTACGCTAAATGTACGTAGCTGTCGCCAGCGGGACATTGTTTATAATAATATGTTAAGTTGGTCAAGTGTAGGTATGTCTTTGAATATTAGGTTATAATTATGAATGTATGAATGAATGATTGAATATACTTTATTCCACACACAGGAATAACAACAGAGTGGAAGTAAGAACAGGAAGACGTGTACAGGTTAGGCGGACGATGACGTAGTGAAATTACAGAAATATAAGTCGGCACGGCACTTCATACTTTTTTTACCTATTTCTTAAATAGTAAAAAGTAACCCGTTTGTTTTTAACTAAAATAGTTTTTTTATTTATATGTAATAATGGTTATTTACTGAACAAAAGTTTATAGAAGGTGATTGAGATTACTTACTAATGAAATAAGTTGAATACTCCACTCGGAATGTAAACTCCCAGGCTATCATAGCATGGTATCCACATTACATACCGGCTGATCATAGACTATCCCGAAAACCCTCAATCTATTATAGTAATAGGTTACTATCTTGGTCGTCACTGCCTCGTAACTGGCCTAGCCAGCGACATTATGCTGAGTCGAGACCTTTTTAACATAGTAGAAAATATTATTTGCATATTTGTTTGGTGTGAAAGTTTTATGTGATACATTAAATAAATGTTTTTCCATTCTATTCCATTCAACCCATGGTCACCGCCGCAGCGCCGTCGCAACAACGTGTCCGGCGCCGGTATTTCGGAAACTATGCGCGGCCGATCCAATTGTTCATTGATTCTGCTGTCCGTATCATTCCACGTGAATTTGCTATCTGTGCCGACTGCAGCTTTTGATGTTGACGTTATTGGATAAATTGAAAGTGAAAAAAGTTTTAGATATTGTAAAACAGTGCTTGATCAAGTGGTATGACGAGCGTTTTTCTATCATAAAACAAGAGGTGGGTTTGTTTTTTTTTTAATGAAGGTATTATTAGAATGTTTTTGGAGCTGAGGTAAATACAACGTGTTAGTTAATAACGCAAAACCTCAAAAAAATCAGTTTTTGTTCTACAACTTTTCAAAATTCTCATTTTTTATTTAATTTTCATGCAAATTCACTCGGCCAGGCTCACCTAATCATCATCATCATCATCTCAGCCTGTAGACGTCCACTGCTGGACAAAGGCCTCCCCCAAGGATCTCCACAACGACCGGTCCTGCGCAGCCCGCATCCAGCAGCTTCCCGCGACCTTCACCAGATGGTGCTAGCCGTCACACGATGAAAGAAACCAACCAGTAGGCAATGCAGCATGAGAAATGCAACGCGGTATTGCTTGACTTCGCTGCCGAGCTGAAGTTCGCGCTGCAACTTACTATTGGACTGAAGTCGCATAATATGTTAAACAAGAATCCGTGTTACTGAATAAGTTATTGATTATTATTGAAGTTAAACCCGCCTTCTTGCAAGCGAGCGCAACTTTGTCTTTTTTGCCTCCAAGGCGTCCAAGGTGCTAAATTAATATACTAGTGCGGCCCAGCAGCCGCCACAAAGCTGAGCACCACACGAAGTATGTTGTAGAGAATAAAATTATAGGGGGTGGCAAAAGAAACCAGGGTTCAATCCGAAAAGGTATTTATATATTTATATGTTAAATTACAGACACTGACAGAAAGTAAGATTGGTAGAAAAGGTATGTACTTTCGGAGATCAGGACATGAAGTGAGGAATTTGGCAGAAAAAAGACAAAATCGAAACGTAAGATATCTAAATTTGAAAATGAATTTAAAATAAAAGATAAAACTGCCAGCAAGAAAGGTTGCCAGTCATAAAACCGGAAAGAGGACGAATGCCTCGTTACACTAGTATTACCGTATAAAACGGCCACTCACCCAATCAGCGCTTCTTCACATAGGCCCAATAGGTGCCAATAGTTCGGTTGTTTTGTCCGGTACCTCATCGTATGGGTTGTAAGGTCGACAACAGACCTCACAAACCCTGGTTTCATAGAGCCACCAAAATCCACTGACTTGGCTCGTGAAACGACTAGATGTAGCCGGGACCAACGGCCGTGCCTTCCGAAGCACGGAATCATCTTTCCTTTCAGACAATCAGGTGATTCAGCCTGCAATGTCCTAACCAAACTGACAGTGTCCCCCACCGGGAATCGAACCCGGAACCTCCGTAATGGCGTCTCTAGTAGGGATCTCGACCACTCGGCCACGGAGGCTGTTAGCAGTCCAGTACTGAACTACTGCTTGGCTGTTTTGTATGGTACCGGGCAAAGTAACCGAACTGCTGGTACTAGGCACCCCCCCCCGCAATGCGGGTGGATGGACATCTTATTAGGTGCTATCGTACCGAAAGTTATGTTATTTTGTATGACGACATGAACTAAATGAGACGAACTTATTTTTAAAATAATCTTTATTATTGTATTAAATTAAATTACGATATAATTTTAAAAATAACAATATATTAACAAATAAAAATTACATTCAAATCTTAAAGTCAAATCTTACAAAAACTATTAACTACTCACGTTAAAAAACTTAATGAAAATCAAAATAATAAACGTAATTATAAATCTATGTAACGCAATGTCTAAATGATTAATTTTTATAATTCATTACGTCGTTTTTTACGATCTTGTAGTACTATACCAGCATCTTCGCACACTTTGCAGCTGGAAAAAGAAAACGTTGTATAAGTTTTTAGTACTAGAAACAAGACTACTTTTATCATTCCTTTTTTTTACCGCTAAGTAATACCTGTATGATGCGGAGTTTACCAACAGGTGGCGCTGTAGAAACATAATTATTTTTTAGATCCCATTTTTTAGGTTAGCGGAGTTTATATTTTAGGTGAAACTCGGGTCAACGTTTATGCTTTTTACAATAGCATACACACAACGTGTTAGCTAAAGGCGTGTCTCCTGCCATGTTTGGTCTACACAATACACATATAACAAACAAAAAAAATACATGTTTGTCTATAGTTCCTCTACACAAATACTTTATGAAATGTTTTCCATTTACGAAACAATGTTTTGGAAAATATCCAGGGTCAGTGGAATCAGTCTTCTAAAATAGTTTCTATGACAATCAAAAGGATAGTATTTTTTCAAAAATTACTATAGTACTCGTACATACATCAAATCCACTTTTATAACATCATTTATACAATTGATACTTGCGATTGTCGGCACTTGATGGAACGTGGTACACGTATTTAATAAAAGTCACTTTTACTAGTTCCACTTATATTACATTCACCCGACCGGTTCCGATCAACAGATCATCTTCACAGGGTTATTAATTACTTATTCTAGATCACATAGTTTGTCAATAACGACCGTCCAAACTAACATAAACAACAGTATTAGTTTGGTATTAGTATTATTCACAGGGTTATTAATTACTTATTCTAGAATAAGTAATTAATAACCCTGTGAAGATGATCTGTTTATCGAAACCGGTCGGGTGAATGTAATATAAGTGGAACTAGTAAAAGTGACTTTTATTAAATATATATTATTATTATTTTAATTCTTTTATTCATGTAAGGTAAAATACAAAAAAGTTGGCTATGTACTCCACTAAAGAAACTTAATGTAAGTTTATGCTAAGCGGAGCATCGCTCAAATACACATATTACAAATACTTATAGCTAATGAATATTACAGCTTGATTATAATCCAATGAAGTGACGTTTTAATATTTTTTTATACAAATTAGGTTTAGGATTTTGGACTAACTTATTTATAACATCATTTATCATTTATTATTTAATAATGTAATTTTTATCTTTGAATTACATCCTAGTCATCATCATCGTGTGGGGTGTAAAGTCGACTAGTATAAACTTACTAAATATAATCCGGCGAAAATTATAGTATTTTTTTACGAACGATCCTGCCATTAGGATTGTACATACTGAGAACCATGAAAATATAGGTTCAAATACGATATTTATTTATTTATTGTATCCGTACAATGAATGAATTAAATATACATGCCGGATCCAGGGTCCCACTACTTAGGCCCACCGCACCGGTAGGAAAAAAAAATGTTTGTGGTCCCACCAGATACACACTTGACTATTTTGTAGCGTCATGGTATGTAATCGTAACAAAAGATAATGGTGTCAGTCCACCAGTGGCGGTTTAATTATAGTTGACCTTGTCGAATAATTTGTCGGTTGGCCGACTAGTTTTGGACCTATCGGAGGTCCTTCACGACAGTTAGTTTCGGACCTATCGGAGGTCCTTTATCACGACAGTTTTAATAATTTGACCTTGTGGAATACTTTGTCGGTTGGCCGACTAGTTTCGGACCTATCGGAGGTCCTTTATCACGACAGTTTTAATAATTTGACCTTGTGGAATACTTCGTCGGTTGGCCGACTAGTTTCGGACCTATCGGAGGTCCTTTATCACGACAGTTTTAATAATTTGACCTTGTCGAAGTAACGTGCCTTGTTGAACAAAGATTACACCGAACAAACAGAGTGTCGCAGTATAATAGCATCGGTAACTGGTCAACGATGTAGTAATTTTCGCAAAATCAAGTTTTGATCTCACGTAGGTAACCCGACCAAGCAAGTTTCCGAGAACGCTTCGGTCTCCATTTCAGCTAGGGCGAATTCTTTCGTTGTCCAGAGGATGTCCTCCTGCAACCTGTAGAGGAGGCTGATCTCCTCCACAGGTCGCATTTCTCAATCGATTCTCGTGAAATTTTCTTAACAGGTTCGATAATTTAATTATAATTAAACTTTTTGGTCGATTAATTTTTTCGTAATTTTTCAAATAGGCGGAGATATAAGGGTTGGGTAAAAAACGTACTTAGGCCTTGTCGAAAAACAATAAACTCGCGAAGTCCACAGCTCACGGAGCCACTACTGTTTCATCATCTACCTGATGAAATTCAGATATTGAGTGTAGCTTATCTTTGTAAGTGGCTTTTTTAAGAAATACGTGGAAAATAAGACTTACTATTTTGGCGCGTGCTCTGGTTGCAACCAAAAGTGTCTGGTGGCGTCAACCGAAGACCGGACCTGTTTCTTGTCCCAAAGCATTGACTCCATCCTCCACTCTTCAGACACGTACGGTTTCGTCAGCCTCGGGAGTTTCAACTGGTAGGACATACATGCAGGCACAAAATAAATACCATGAACTGGTTGATTGTCGTTAAAGGGAGTGTTCGTTCAGTCCCCTGGAACATGGGGTAAAACGACAAAAAAAATTGTCCGTTCATGCAAAACCGCACGGGCAGCTGATCGATTTACTATGGGGGTGCAATTTATCAGCCCATTTTTCTTGGGAAAAGTTATTCAGTTAATTGAACTGAACACTCCCTTTAACAAAAATCAACCAATTCCCACACAATAAGAAGAAGTATGATTTATTCTTACTGGATTCGCTTGTATTGGGGTGTCAGGCAAAGGTGCTTTAACGTTGAACAAAGGTGCGCAAGCCTCTCTTGTCTTCATATTCATTACACTGGTGTAGGTGTCTTTGATGAGGATTTCACGCCCAAGCGGCTCCATGTCATCAACGCTGACAGCTGGCGTTATCACCAGGCGAGGCCGCGTCTTCTGGACCTTCTCTCGATCCAAATCTTTGATTCTCTCCTGGTGAAATAAAAGTGCAAGGAAGTCCAGAAAAATTTAGGTTTTGTAAGAACTCCAGAAGAAGTATAGAAAGCTTAATTTATGTCATTAAAATTATATTGACTTTCGTTGGCGTTATGCTTTTGTTATCTATTTGATAACGTGGAAAAAGACATAAAATAACAAACACTATCAGTATTTCAAGGCTCTTGTATTAAATTACATCAAAATTTGTTCAGTTTTAGCCGTGAAAACATAACAGACAGTCAGAAATACATTTGCATTTTTAAGAAGTAAAGTAACAGTGTATTTGCGTATAATAATATAAAAACACGCTTATTAAAATTTGGAAGTCTTTCTCTGCAATCGCTCCCTCGTGTCTGAGGATCGTGGACAATCGTGATCAGCTTCGGATTTGCTTGTGGAGCAGATGATCTACCTCCACCATAGGCTTCGTTCAGCGCGTCCCTTACGACTGTGTACAATTTGGACGGAGATGATTCCTTCAGCTGATCGATTCATCTTGTTGGTAAGTAAATACTTAAGTTTTGAGAGAGAGAGAGAGAGAGAGAGAAAAAGAAAGTAAAAGAAAAAAATAAAGAAGAATTTTAGTAGTAAGTGAATAAATACTAACGTAATGTTTTTGAGGTGTTTCAGGGTTTGTCCGCACGATCTCTTTCGGCTTCCACAGAGCATCGAATGGAATAGTAGCTTTCCAGTCCAGCATTGTACCTACAAACTTGACATTCTTATATGGTTTCCTCTGCGCTATTGGTCTCTCCTACAAAATCACAATTTTCGTTACGAAACAGGATAAACATTAATTATACCTACTACACCTACCCTACACCTACCCTAAACCTACCCTACACCTACCCTACACCTACCCTACACCTACCCTACACCTACCCTAAACCTACCCTACACCTACCCTACACCTACCCTACACCTACCCTACACCTACCCTACACCTACCCTACACCTACCCTAAACCTACGCTACACCTACCCTACACCTACCCTACACCTACCCTACACCTATCCTACACCTACCCTACACCTACCCTACACCTACCATACACCTACCATACACCTACCATACACCTACCCTACACCTACCTTACCCGCATTTAATGAGTTTTCCCGTAGGAATTTAGAGTTTTCCCGCGGTGAAAAGTAGCCTATGTCCTATTCCAGGACCTAAACTATATGTGTGCCAAGTTTCATCCCGATCCGTCCAGTGGTTCAAGCGTGATTGATCAACAAACATCCAAACTTTCGCATTTATAATATTAGTAGGATATAAAACTGAATGTTTATCCTTTTATAACTAGAGAACGGCTGCACCGATTTCGGTGTGGTTTGTACCAATCGATAGAACAGATTACTGACCAGGTTACAAGCTATTTTCTTATTTCTTATATTTCATTTAAAATCTTTTTTGCGATTCATTAATATATTAACTTTTGGGTGTTACATTTTTTTTTGGGTGAGTTCACTACACGATGTGCGGACTCTGTGGAGAAGAACTCACCAAAGAAACTCCACATGCGTCGCACCTTTTGTGTTTCTTTTTTTGTCAAATAATAATATAATCATTTATAATATTTATGCATGTTTAAATAGCCTGTCATTCAAGAAATTTATTCCTCTTTTTAAATTTAGTCCTCTAAGTAGTCAGATATTCTATTAAGCTTTTTTATATAATTTTTGCTTCACAATAGCTTTGAACTTATCTAAAGGTAATCTTTTCAAATAGGTAGGAGGGACTTTATTGTAAATGCGTATAAAATTGCTTTTATAAGAATGTGTTCTACACAGTCGGCAAAATGAGCAGCCAACTTATCCTTATTTCCAGTATTAAAATTGTGTTTATCACCGTTCTTTTTAAAATTACTGATATATTTCTTTATACATTACATACACAAGATTGTCTTAAATACAATGAGACACAAGTGGAAGGATAATTATTTCTTTAACTTTTCGCTCAGTGACACTCTAGGCCCCAATTTATAAATTGCACGAACGAAATTGTTCATTCTGCAGAATAAATGGCTGGCAACGCGTTGGCAACCCCCCTGGTGTTGCGAATGTCCATGGGCGACGATGACCACTTACCACCACTGTGGCTCGTCCGCTCGTTTGCCTGCTTAAATAATATTAAAAAAAAAAAACATTAGCATTCGCAGCGTGACCCCACAATAAAATACCATAACTAAAGTAGACTAGTCTAGCGGTGTCTACGTCGGTAAGAGCTCTGATTTTTTTAACTGCGAACACTGCTGTACTCAGTCGGTTCGACAATTTATTAATATGAGGATCCCATTGTACCTAGTTTGGCATCTAAAGTAATGCCCAAAAAGACAGTCAAATCTACAAGGTCCAATCTCTGTCCTTTAATATATTTGTAATTAAGTTACCGGTTTCACATTTGGTGATACGAATTTAATACATTTAATTTTCTTTTCATTAAGTAGTCCCTAGTAAGCCCGTTCACTACCAGTGTACGTTCACTGTGGAGAAAAACGGCCGGAAGAAACTCCACAGGATTCGTATATTCTGCACATTTTTTTTAATGTAACAGTAAAAATATTTAAATATTTTTCTTTAATGTTTCCTGTGCCGTGCATTTAAATAATCATCTTACTTATAATAAGCCTTATTACAAAGCGTCTGTTTTAAACTATTTTGTTGTAAAACTAAGATCTCATCTGGTATTTTGTTATAGCAGCGCACACAAATAAAGTACTAACTTTAGCTAGTCTACAGTGAGTATTAATTAGTTTATTCTTATTTCTTGTATTACGACCGTGAATGTTAGAATATTTACTAAACTCATGGATATTTTTACTTTTTTTTTTATTAGAAAAATATATTGGCATGGAACCGTCAATATGTCTACGGCCCCACACCAGGATAAGACATAAGTAATACTGTGAAAGTAGCTAAAGTATAATCTAGAGTTACTACATCTGTTAACATCTGTCTTATTCTTCTAACTGTATATTGATCAATTTTGTCAACATCTGGCCATGGGATTCGAAATTTAAGTTCAGTCTCGGGTTCGCTTCCCAGTCAGTTGCGGTGTTTGACGCATTCTTGTTTTAGCAGCTGAACGGGCTGGTCAGAATCTCTCACGTTGAATTGAGTGCTCACCTGTTTCTGCTGAGGAGTGCTTTCCCTTAGTAGTTACGCTTTACGCTACCCCGCCCCTGTCGTTTTTAGCATCAGTGCATACGTGTTTATGAATATACCAGGGGTCCGCCCGCGGCTACGCTTGCGTTGTGTAAGATTTTCCCATGCGAATAAGACTTTTTCCCGTAAAAAGTATCCACATAGGATAATCCAGGGTACAAACTATCTCTATTCCAAGTTTCATCCCAATCCGTTCAGTAGTTTTTGCGTGAAAGAGTAAGAAACATCCATCCATACATCCATACTTACAAACTTACTTGAATGATAAACTATAAACGTATGTTTGCCTTTTATAGCCTTGCTGGCTGGCGGCCGTTACAGTACTCACCCTACACGGAGTCTTGACCAATGGCGGAATCGTGCTCTCACTGAAATCAGTCCGGTAAGTGGTCTCATAGTTGAAAAGCGTAGGTTCGCAGAACGCCCGCTTCGGTTGCGATCTCGACATTTTCACAACAAAAAAACTTTTTTGGAGGGAATGGAACGGAAATAAATAATGTACTTTGATTAAGAAATAAAATAAATTAAAAAAAGGAATTTCAGACAAAAATATTTTTTGACTGACTGACACGTCCTAAAAATCAATGACATTTATGTTTTTTTTATGGTAGGTACTAGATTAACTTTGTGCCAGTGTCAAGTTTGGAGAACTAAACGTGAATAATTTGTAACAGACAGGACAGGGAGGGGTAAGGTCAGGTACTTATTAGTAAGTAAATATCTATAAAAGGGAAAATAGTTTTGACGTCTTCAAAATAACTTCTGTAAACCCAAAAAGCTTGAACAGACTCGCAGCGCGACGCGGCACGCTTCATATATCTTTGGGAGCTTTTTGGGAGTACCCTCAGAGGAAAAAATTACGATCGCTAGAGCGCTAGGCGACGTGCGTGCGACAGAAATCTTTGAGAGTACCATAATACCTGTATACCAGAGAAATAGAAGGTCGCAAGCGCAAGGCGACCCGTGTCCGATTTCTTTATTTAACGCCTTGTGCTTGGCGAGCAAGGAAGTCTTTATTTCTTTGTATGTTTGGTTTAGCATGGGGGTTTAGGAAAGCTAAATTATTATTGTCGAATTTCAACAGGTCGACGCCGATTTATCGAATGATCAAAAAGTGGGTGGTTTTTTTTTTAGTTCGGATTAATCGCTATTTCTACCGCAGAGTAGTAATACAGCGGGCACAAAGAAAAGGTATACCTTTTGAAAGAGATAGATCAATTGGTATACCTATTGAAAATGTCATAAAACTAAAGGGTCGTCAATATGGAATAGCTCTCCTTGGAGCATTGTTTTTGTTTATCTAAACTTTTTTTTTTAGATAAGGTAAGTCTTTATTTGCCAAAAACACGGTATAAAGGTGGTAAAGTAAAAAAATTGGTAAGTATGTTCATGTTTTGCCACAAAAATATATAGCATGCAAATGCAAGTAAAACATTTATTACTAATTCCAAATTATTTCAAATAGTAAACTAAACTACAAGTTGTCAAATTATATCGCTTATGTCATAAAACCCTTGGGACCTAGCCATTCATACATTTTTTCTTTAACTTTTAATTTACGCACTTTAATAGCTTGTCTGAATATGATGTGTATGAATGCGTATTACTCAATTGGATTATCATTTAAAGGTTGCTTGCTTTACTCCTAAGGATGGTCACTGGTCAGATCAAGGCGAAGACTTAAACAAACCAAAAACTTTTTGTAGCAAATAAATACTTTAATAATGTAGTAGTAAGGTAATAAATTCAGCTACATGACCACCGAAGCTGTGGCTTGCAGGTGCTGATTTCCCTGGCGACCTCAAGGGTCTTGTCACGCATGCGCTCTATCGGATTGTAATCCTGTTACGTGTATCAACGGCTTTAGGTAAAGGTTACAGGAGTAAAGATGACACTAGCGTCAAGAAGTCAAGAAGAAAAACACGTATTTTCCTATTTTCGTTGCTGTAAAAAGCATTATCTAAAACCGTACATATATCTAAAGGGAGGTTTCAGCAAAGCTTTGCACTATTTCTTACATAGAACTTTGAACGCGCGAGTGAATACCTCCTTTTATATATACGTCCCCACCGAGGGGCTCGAGCCTACCCTGAATTAGGGCGATTAGGGCTTAGTTGACCACGCTGGCCCAGTGCGGATTGGTCGACTTCACACACAATCTTTGAATTTCTTCGCAGTGTACAGGTTTCGTCACGATGTTTTCCTTCACCGTAAGAGCGTCGAATAAACGCACATATGAATTCAAAATTCGAAAACACATTGGTACGTGGTGGGGATCGAACCCGCATCTCTCGGACGGGAGGCAGCGGCCCTAGCCACTAGGCTGTAAACTGGAAATTAAAATATTATTATTTATTTATTTTTCAATACACCTTGCTCGAAAATTGAACTTACGAAGGCGGTAAACTGTGCGGTAAATGCGTTTTACCGCACTAGTGCGATTTTATTACAATTATTTTTAATTCCTACGGTCTAGCCAGGATCATTTTGACAATAAAACATATTTAAATCGATTCATACAAAGAGAAAAGTATTATAAATTTTCGTATTTTAACAAATTGTATCAAAAATATTATCAGCCAGTAATATTTTCATTCTAAAAATAAAATATTCTCGATTTAACTAATCATTTTCGTAGAGGCTGAATGTCCGCCAGAGCCTTTTCTCCGTAATTGTGCTTATAAAAAAGAAACATACTATCGTTAATATCGTTTTGTAGTTGGCGCCAAGTTTGTAAAATTTTCATTTAATTGTTTTACATTGAATGTTGTTTTATGAGTGTTTTAATGTTGATATTTAATGATAAATGTGAATAGTAAGGATACTCAAACGGGGCGCGATATAATAAAGGTTATAGTTTTTACGACTTCTACATGATCAATTTTACCTGTAGTATCATAGCTTTTGTAGGGTACTATGTACCTTTCTAAACCATTTCAATTTCTTTATTTACTATCAGTTTTCTCACAAGTGTATTGAAAAACGTCGTACAACACACGGATCTTAGGTTTTATAACAAACTCGTGACATTATAAACCCTCGCCTGCGGCTCGGGCTTACAAAAGTCACCTCGTTTGTAATATGCCACCTACGATCCTTGTATCGTAATGGACTATTTTCAACCTTAAGTAGGAGTAGTAAATACTAGTAATTGAAGCTACGTCGTGTTTTCTTGTTTCCCTAAAAATAATCGCTTGGCGCTAGTTCCACCAGTTCTCCTATAAGTGTATTGCAATAAGAACAATATCCGAAATTTCGAAATTGTAGTGTTCCCATCACGTCGCGTTCAGAATATATTACACGTTATCGCCGTTGAAATCGCGTGGATACTCGTAGATATGCCGACACGCGGTGTGTGTGTCTTTCTTTAAAGTGTATTCGGTTCGGTTATTCGGTTTACCTACGTAGATACACTTTGGGATCAGAAATCAGAATTTTTTTTTTTAAGGACATTCCATCGCAGAAGTTATTAAAAACAAATCTCCAAATAAATACAATGGATACAATTTACAAGTTATAGCACCGTTGTATTACGGTTCCTGTATTGCGACACTCAGCAAAAGCCGCAGCCAAAAATGCCACAAAAAGGCGTTCTGGCTGGTTTTCAGTGAGCCCTGTAGATGACGACACGGCCGACTAACATTCTACTTTTATATTATGTAAAATATAATATTGCATAGAAATAATTAACTATTTTATTTATTTATTTTTAACTTATTTTTAACTGCTGGGCAAACGCCTCCCCTCTATTTTTCCACCGTTTACCATCTTTAGCTGTCACTGTCACTGCCTGTCAGAAACGTGTCCAGGTCATCTCGCCAACGTGTCCGGGGCCTAACCCTTCGTCAGCGGCCATTGTCTGGCAACCAATCTGTGGTCATCCTCGCCCGTCTATCAGGATGCATACGAGCAACATGCCCTGCCTAATCCCACTTCAGCCGCGCGGACTTCATCCCGACATCCGTTATGCCAAATATAACGAATTAACGAATTAATGAATTATTTTCTTTTTTTGTTTAATTTATAATAGAAATATTTCCTGAAATTAACAAAATAACCAATAGGGGATCGGACAACTTTTTTTTATTTTATAAATCCAAACGGCTTTGTTTCTCAAAAAAATCAAAAAATCAAATATTGGTTATTACCATAATATAAAACATTTGCAACAATTATAACAGTGGACCCCGCACTAGGCGAACCTGTATCGCGGGAGTCCAAAAGCGAATACTAAAAATGTAAATAACATGTTGGAGTCGAGAGAGATTACAATTCAAAGGTAATGTTGCAATTAAGCTAAAACATATTTTAACACTAAAATTGTCACAAGTTTCTGGTTTGTTACCACGGTTAGCATAATGATAGTGAACAAACACGAAAAACTTAAAACATATAAGACATATTTTTGTCCACAGCAAAAGAAAATGATTAGGAGCTAAATTAAAACAAAAATTGCAATATAAATGCGGATAGATATAAAAATAGTATAAAATTATATAGAATAGATAGATAATTTGCATATATAATATTAATAATAGATAATTAAATAATAAGACAAATACATAAATAAGTTATATACTTAGTACAAGGAAAATAAATATAATATATTCCTATAAATGAAAAAAAAAAAAAAGAATGAAATACATAAACAAGATTATTCTGTACAAAGAACTTATTTTTGAATTTGTAAGAGACTTTCCGCGTCGTCGTATGATAGCGAGAGTAAGAATTTATGCATTCGGGACTTTGCTTCACGCACGATATTCTAAATTCGAGATGGGGCATGCTTTGTTTACTTGGCTGTAGATAGAAGGGAACGAAAATGAGTTAAAGCGCTGCGCAAACATTGAGTTAACTTTAGGAATTCGTATTCTAAGGCGACGGGAATGTTTTTGATGATCTTCATTAAGACTTTGAAAAGTGCAGTGATAAGACATGGCAGCCTTTAAGATGTACAGTTGTCTCACAGAAAGTACCTTCGCCTCCAGATAAAGAGAGCGGGTGGGAAAGCGGAAGCGTTTTTTCAATATCACTTTTAAAACGGACCTCCTTTGAGCTCGTTCTGCGCAGATCATATAAGTTTTGGGCGCAGAGCCCCAGGCAGAGATTGTAACGGAACCAACCTGGGTCCGTTAACAATTTCACAAATAAATTCCAAATCATTATAACTACTAATCGATTACATCTCTTTCTCTAATACAAACGCTAAATAATCACTAACGATCATTACTCAATACTTCAATTAATACGACATTCAGTTATTTAATATTAAAACAAGTTAAAAATACAAGGCTCTGCTTACTCCTTTACAAAATAAGTTCACTTAAAGTAAACATGAATTTACAACACCAAAGAATCTAAAAACATAATAAAAATAATAAATAAAGCATTAAAATAATAAAACATCGAATACGGAACACTAAAATAATAAGGGATAAATTATTGTATTAAATTGTATGGAAAAGCTAACAATTTGGAAATTGAACCCTAAAAATACGTTGGCCTTGACGCCGATACTCACGTTCAGGCACGCCCGAGCTTGAGTCCGAGTCTCAACCGGGAGGCTATAAATACCGATTGCGCGAAGTTCAATTAGTCAGTATTCTTTCGATTATCACTCAGTGCAGTTGCCTTGTCCGTCGCGGTAAAATATTTTCTTAGAGTTTTCTGTGGGGTTTTTTGTGTGGGATTATTAGATATTATTAGAAAGTTTACTTTCTTTTAGTATTTCTTAGTCCTTGGGGTAAATTTTAATTTAAATTCCTTTAAAGTTTTGTTATTTAAATGTTTTGTAAAGTTAAAGTTTGTTTCGTAGAGTTTGTGGGCAAAGGGGTTTTTTTTTTAAAGCTTAAAGTTTTGATACGTAAAATTTGTGGGAAATTTCAAATAAGTTTGGGAAGTTGTAAAGTTATAAAAGTTTCAGTTTAAATTGATTTTTGTTTTATTAGTACTCGTTAAAATTAAAGTATTTTCAATGGGGTTTTTCTTTACGGCTTGGCATAAATCTGTATCTGATTTAAATCCAAGGTTTCCGAACTTGGTGGCTGTTTTTGGCAAATGGTCTGGTTCTGTTCTAAACGTTCTCCGGAACAGTTAGAAAAAGAACGTAGTTTCGTCACGTATTGTAGTAGCTGGTATCTTGGAACGGACCGGTGGTCGCTTTTACTATCAGCGACTTCAGTTCCCGGATGATTTGCTTTTGTGTAACGAGGGCAAGGTTTCGTTGAAGAGGAACACACAAACTTGCTCTGTTGCACAGGATCATTTCTTCTGTCCCAATACATGTGCAGGGAACGGGTACCCTCTTTCTCGATCTTTGCGTATTAGCGCGTAGAAGGAGAGTACAATCACACGTGGCTTAGAACGTAGGCACTCACTGGGTCTCGCCACAACCCGTCTGGTTAGTTCGTTTCGATTAGACCTTCTTCTCCTGTGGAGTTGGAAGGTACCACCACACATCACACGATTAATTATAAATGTGAGGTCTTCCTCTAGCTTTTGAAACTTACGGAGAATAGGTAGGATAGTTCGATACCTAACGGATGATAGAATACTTACGCATTTGCTTCGAAAATCAGCTAGACTTTCAATGTAATGTGAGATATTTAGGTAATATCTCTAGTTTTGCCTACCCATATGTAAAACACTTAACTAGGAAGGTAAATTCAATAGGGAAACGGATGTCATAGAACTTATTTGGGACCACTTATATCAAGTCAAAATATATAGGTACTCTATCCGGTGAAAGAGAGCTTACCAAAACTGCTTTAGAAACTATTACTCTTCGTTGCTAAATAATATCAAATACCAGTAAGAAACAGCTTACCTCTATAAAACTCAGTATAACCTAAATAAACTTCACTGCTAAAAGATATAAATTGCAATAAATTGTTTACCCAGTTAAATAAATTAAAACCTACTTTTCTTTGTTAAATAACAAATAGTAAGAAACGCTTTACCTTTATAAAATTTAAAGCCTAAGTAATCATCATTAGATACTTACTGAAAGGTATAAAATGACAATAAATAAACCATCTAAGTTACATACTAAAACCTTCCTTTTTAATATTAATTAGAAAGAAATACTTTACTCATACCTAACCTAAAAATAATCATCAATGGAAAAAGTATTAAATTGCAATCAATAATTCACTTGGTTAAAGTATATTGAATCTTCCATAATCACTACTGCTAAATAATAAATAATTTACTTAGTTCAAATTCCATAAAATTGACTAAGTAAACCTTTCAAAGATAAGATTATAATATCAGTTGATTCTCTCTAAGATTTAAACTTCATTCTAATAAAATAACCAAATAAATAAATATCTTGAAAGTACCAGCCAGTCGTATATGGTCCACACAATAAGAAGAAGAATTTGTTATTTTGATACAAAGGAATGATTTTTGTCAATTACAATCAATTAGCTCAAATTGCATTATTATTTCCTACGGTAATAAAATTATTCAATTTCAATATTTACCTACTCGAACCAAACCATAGTTTGTTGATATTTGGATCTGTAGGAAAAGCAATAGCACTCCGGTGGTTTACTTCCATACCAGACGGATTGGACGTCCCACCATATTTCAGATTGATTCATCAACGGCTTACTTTGTATTTGCACTATATGAAAGGCAAACTGTACTAAATGCTAAGACATCGAGAAACCATATAAGATTCTCTTCTATAACTACAATCTGAGTTATTAGACTGGAAAGATAAGAATCATTCCTAGGATCTTTTATCTTTTGTTGTAATCTAAAGTTGATAATTTGAATAACCTATTTTATAAAGGAATTAATTGTAAAGTCATTATTCAATATAATGTTTATCTATTTTTATCAATAAGAATATAAAGAAATGAATCTTGTTTACTTTGTGATAATGAATAAAGCCAATATGTCAAGTCACAGTTGTCTATTTTCAAGCATAAAACCTAGATGCTAATAATAATATAAAATAATAAATCTTATTTACTTTGTTGTTCTAATATTAATGAAATATTCCCAAAGGGTTTCCAAGAAGGAAATCTGGAATGACGTTGAATATACTATATAAAATTAATACAGTCACATTTGTTTTCAAACATAAAACTTCAATGTTAGTAGAAGATAATCATGGATTGTTCCTAAAAGATTTTCTGGAAGAAAATCTGGAATGATGCAGACTTAACTATAAATTTACATATTTAAAGTCTCACTTAATTGGTTTCAAGCATTAAATCTTTAATGCTAGTAAGAAGATATAAATAAATCTTAATTGTTTTGCTATCCTAATAATAATGGATTGTTCCTAAAGGATTTTCTGGAAGAAGATCTGGAACAGAGTAATTTTGGTTGGTTATACCCCATCCAGGATCATCAATCCGAGGAGCCAACCCTCTTGAGTCCTTGTTCCTAAAGGGTTTTCTGGAAGAAAGTCTGGAATGACGATGTCCTGAGTGGGTCGGGGATCTTCTACTAAAAAACTATTAATGTCCATTATGATTCTAATTCTATTTATTTACATAAATAGAATACCACATTTACAAGATTATTTTAAATGTTTATATTCTTATACCCTAACTATATCTATTTATTATGATTAATTTGCTAAATCATTTCTACATTTTCTAGCTAAATAAATAATTTCTTTATGATAAAAGGTTTTTGTACAAATAACAATAATGTAATATTATGATAAAAAGAAACTTACTGCACAATTAACATTAAAACTCTTCCAGGAAGCATGCTAAGTTAAATACTTGTTTATGTTCGGTAGGTAATTCTTAGGGTCTATCTTTAGTTCTCACTAAAAGTATCAGGGTTACTAATGAGCGGTTCACAATGTAGAGTTTTTACCACTAGATGATTCACTTGGCCATATTTAAGTTAATTAGCGTTTTAAGTGTACCTACACAGAGGGGTTAATTAGTTATAGAAAGTAGTTAGAGCAGATTAGAGTAGGCTAGGAGGGGGGGTGTTACAATGGTGGCGCCGTTGATCCAGGATTGGAACTAGTAGTATTTTTAAGGTTTTAAAATTCATTTTATTAAGTCTTTTTACTCTAACTTTAGAACTTGATATTGAGATTTTGTTAAATAATTGAGTACAGGTAAATTTATTTATTGCAGAAATAAAAACAACTTAAAACGGGTCTTACCTTTTAATTTCACAACTTAACAAAAAAACGGGAATAATTAATAATAAATAGGTAGCACAATTACAATATTTCACAATCTTTTTTTTTCACTTCACACAACGTATCTTCGGGGAAGAGTCAGGGCCTTCAACATCCGATCAGGGTCATCTCATTGTTAGTCAGGGTCTTCCAAGACCATAAGTCGGTGGTAGATTCCTGGAAATGCAATAGGTTACATTAGTTACGGTTCACGGTTTCTAGGCAAGGCAGTGAGTTGCTAGTAATAATAGTTCAATGAGACAAGGTTAGATTTGTCCAAAATACTTATGTGGGTTGAAAAGAAATAGGGAGAGTACTTATTTATTGATTTGCAGGGATAATTTTGATTAATGTAACGTTATAGTACTTATACTTACTTGTGTCTTGTTAAATAAAAAGATCAAAGTCATCTTCGTAACGAACGAACGGCAAAATATTTGAACGGTAGCGTCACTCGGTGGCATCGCGAATCGATTCGAGCGGTAAATCGAAAGAGCTAGTGAGATAGCGCTATAAAATTTAAGTGTGAGAGAAGGAGACGTTTACCTTAAATTACGGGGCGCGTTCCGAATCAGTCTATATACGCCGTCAGCGAAAAAAAAAAAACACGACGTGATCTAGTTTCATTTTATGCAGAAAAAAAAGGAGAAGATTAAATATAGGTTATCGATGAGAAGTAATAAAAAAAAAACAACAAAACAAAGGGTTTGATTAAACATTTAGAATATGTATGTATGTACCTAGTTAGTTATTTTAGAAAAGAACTTGTGTTTCAAAATTTATACGATCGTCTGGTAATAAAGTTAATGACATATAAATAAAATAAATGTCTGCGGAACGGAACGTTTCGTTAATGATGGGGTACGTTCGTTTCCATGATTTTAGTTTTGAACATCATCTTTTAAAAAAAATAATTAAATAATATTGTTTAATTTATTTAGATAGGTACAAACTGATTTTATAGTTAAGTTATTATAATTAATTTGAATATAAAATTAAGGCGTTGAATACTTAGGGATCATTATAGGGAAGTGACTGTTTTTACGGTCACAATTTGTTGTTTGTGAAATGGAAAGTGAGAACTATAGGTAGAAATAGAATAGTATTAATATAGGGAAAAGGTAGCTTTAAATATTTAAATGAGGTTATAATTATTGATTGAATTATTTATTGATTGAGTATAAAAGTATATGTATTAATTTATACAGATTTACCTATTTAATAAATATATATATATAAAAAAATAACAAACAGATTTGATATTCGCATTGTTAGTTTAATTACTTACATACCTAAAAGTTTTAGAAACGGGGGGTTGTACGACTTTTAGAAAGCGCATTACGAATCAAACTTTCAACGCTGTCAGCGTTCAGAAAAAAAAACGAGTTTTGACAGCTGATAGTAATTTGGAACCAAGTTCGGAACACGATTACGGGTGCTTTAATCAATTTCAGCGCGTCTCGGAACGCAGGGTTAATCAATCAAAGTGGTACAGCACTAGTTACATTTCGTTTATTTTTGTCAACCATAAATAAATATTATAATATAAAATCATTATCTATCATTAATACTTGTTGCGAAACATCTAGTATTTTTAATTTATCACCTTATAAAAATACAGTAAACAATTTCCAGATGTAAAGAATATATTTTTTTCAAAATTACTTGAGTGCGCCCTCTAGCTGTTTTGATGAATACTACTTAGCCCTCTTCTTTGGGTTGGCTTTCGGTTCAAACTTTTAGTTTCTTTTCTCTCTGACAGGTGGCGTTTTATTAACAAGAGTAGTTCGGAAAGTCTCGAGTTCGATCTTTGATAATGTCATATACAGTGACATGTTACTATGTGGACGGGGCTTCGATTTTTATGTAGTTAATTAATATGGTCGTTATAATATTTCTACGGAGAAGGAAAAGAATGAATCGAAAATAAATAGACGTAAAGTGCAATAGAAAATATAGTAGTTTGTCAAACAGCAATAGAACTGAACTAGAAGTAAGGTAGGGAGGTAAAGGTTTACTTCTAGTGTACGACGTCGTCAGAAAGGCTAACAAACTATTGAAAGATTATTAATTATCAAACGTTGGTACATACTATTATTAATTCTGTAATGTTACTAGTCGAATTAATCTTACAGTTCTCAAGGCTTTCATTTAATTGTTTAGCGATTACTTTTTTTAATGATGATCAAGTTACTTTGCGTGCTACACTGATTTAACGTACTTTTCGAAACATGGAAAATGTTTAGATTCAAATTCAAAGTTAATTAAATAATTATTAGAAGACATTGCATCAGCCATATTGTCGTTTCGTATTATTAAAAAAGAGGGGGTTTTCTAATTTTTAGCAGAACGTTATATTAAATTAGAGAGACGTTGCGATAGTTTGTTCATGGGTTTCGTACGATGTTATAACTTAGTAATATAGGTGTGTGTATGTCCGACCGTGGTTGTTAAAATTACAAACTTAGGAGTATAGTAAAGCGGATTGATGGTTTTTACAAAATAAAGGAGTTAAAAGTTAGGTCTCTTGTTCAGCTTTGGATTGATTTAAGATGATGAAGGTAGGAAAGTTAGTTATTATTACGAAAGAAAGATAATACCTAATTTTCTAGACTAAGAGAGTAAAGCTAATTCTTTGGTATTATATTAATTCTGTGTCAAACGGTCAAATATGGAGTCGGTCCTTCCAATACAAATCGGTTTTAAATAATATCAATATATTCGTGAACGGTTTAATAAAATCGAAACAGTTTAAATATAAAGTAACTAATTGTGACATCAGGAAGCGTAGCGGATTGTAGCATTGTAAATAAATTGAGATAAATAAAAAATAAAACTTTCATAAACTTAGCGTATGTTCAGAGTCGATGTGAGAAAAAAGATTATAATAATAATAATTGTAATACAATAATAATCATAATTCTATACGCTGTTTCACTTGAGTCGATTCCCTTTGTTTTTATATTTTATAATTTTCTTGTGAACTAAAAATTCTACTTTATAAAAAAATTTAATAAAAAGGATAAATAAAATTCGGTGGAAAAAAAAAGAAAAAATAAACTTTCAATGTCATAGCTTATATTCAGAGTCATTGCAAGAGTAAATTAAAAATAATAACAATTGAAATAAAATAGTAATATAAATAATTCTATTGGAGGTGTTTGTTGTGTAGTTTTCTTTATGTTACAAATACAAATTTATATAAATAATAAAATAGATAAATAGATTTCTACTTTACAAAAATAATATTTAAGAAAAAGGAAAAAAAAATATTTGCTGATGAGAAAAAGAAATACAAGACTGTATCATTTAATAGAATAGATTCGTAGTAGTTGTAATGCTATTTTTTTTTGGATAATTTTAGAGAGAATTATGGGGAAGAATAATAAAATTAGTTGATACAAAAAGTACATACTGAAATCTTGTTAATTTTAGATACTTAACATTTTTAAAATTAGAATATTTGTGCAAAGGTTTGGTGTTGGGCGGGGTCAGATTTTCAACTTGTAATTAATTTTAAAAGTGATTAAAGTTTAGGGCTAGTTTACCACTGAAATAGTACATTGAGACGTTTCGTGACAGAATGGACACTCAAAGAAAGAGGAGTAGAAAGGTTTATGTAAAGTTGTAAAGTTGGGAGATTTGAAAGGGTTTTGATTATTATATTAGAAAATTTTTTTTATTGTGATGAGAGAATTAGGAAGAGCATGGAGGGTCACAGTGTTGCAATGATATTCAGTCAGTGGAATAAGTTTATTAGCTTTTAACCCTTTACACCACACTTAACAAGCGAGTTATTTATAGATTTGGTGTTAGGTTAAGATAAGACGTTTAGTAATAAAATTACTATATGTCTAAAGTTTTGAGGTTTTATACTCTCTATAAATAACTACGGACTCTACCAAGCCAACTGGTATGTTACACTGCGGCAACTACACATGCTCCGAAGGTAGAATGAATACTTTGTACGATCAGGTTTTGAGCTAGGACATTCGGCATAGGATAATTATATTGGCGTGACTTGTCACCTGAGGGGTCTGCTGATTTTTGGAGGGGATATGTTGTTAACTCCATGTAAATGAAAAATTGATTTGCTCAGGAGGGGATGACATATAGCCACTAGGGCTGGTTTAGCCTCACAACCTAGATTCCCTTGTAGGGCAAGAATTAGTATTCACCGCGTCCCTTAGTTTTATGTTATGAAGGATTGTCAGTGGTTCAAAGTTTTGGTGTACAGTTGTGGACACTTTAGTCTTTGGTTTAAAACTTACACTACATCAAATTACATAATATGGGTTAAATAGTTGATAAACTTTTAGTTATTTATTATTTGTGAAATTAAATATTATAGATTTTGGGAAAATTAGCTCCGGTTACGCTTAAGCTTCTGCGCAAATATTGGGGGTTGACTGTAACGGAACCAACCTGGGTCCGTTAACAATTTCACAAATAAATTCCAAATCATTATAACTACTAATCGATTACATCTCTTTCTCTAATACAAACGCTAAATAATCACTAACGATCATTACTCAATACTTCAATTAATACGACATTCAGTTATTTAATATTAAAACAAGTTAAAAATACAAGGCTCTGCTTACTCCTTTACAAAATAAGTTCACTTAAAGTAAACATGAATTTACAACACCAAAGAATCTAAAAACATAATAAAAATAATAAATAAAGCATTAAAATAATAAAACATCGAATACGGAACACTAAAATAATAAGGGATAAATTATTGTATTAAATTGTATGGAAAAGCTAACAATTTGGAAATTGAACCCTAAAAATACGTTGGCCTTGACGCCGATACTCACGTTCAGGCACGCCCGAGCTTGAGTCCGAGTCTCAACCGGGAGGCTATAAATACCGATTGCGCGAAGTTCAATTAGTCAGTATTCTTTCGATTATCACTCAGTGCAGTTGCCTTGTCCGTCGCGGTAAAATATTTTCTTAGAGTTTTCTGTGGGGTTTTTTGTGTGGGATTATTAGATATTATTAGAAAGTTTACTTTCTTTTAGTATTTCTTAGTCCTTGGGGTAAATTTTAATTTAAATTCCTTTAAAGTTTTGTTATTTAAATTTTTTGTAAAGTTAAAGTTTGTTTCGTAGAGTTTGTGGGCAAAGGGGTTTTTTTTTTAAAGCTTAAAGTTTTGATACGTAAAATTTGTGGGAAATTTCAAATAAGTTTGGGAAGTTGTAAAGTTATAAAAGTTTCAGTTTAAATTGATTTTTGTTTTATTAGTACTCGTTAAAATTAAAGTATTTTCAATGGGGTTTTTCTTTACGGCTTGGCATAAATCTGTATCTGATTTAAATCCAAGGTTTCCGAACTTGGTGGCTGTTTTTGGCAAATGGTCTGGTTCTGTTCTAAACGTTCTCCGGAACAGTTAGAAAAAGAACGTAGTTTCGTCACGTATTGTAGTAGCTGGTATCTTGGAACGGACCGGTGGTCGCTTTTACTATCAGCGACTTCAGTTCCCGGATGATTTGCTTTTGTGTAACGAGGGCAAGGTTTCGTTGAAGAGGAACACACAAACTTGCTCTGTTGCACAGGATCATTTCTTCTGTCCCAATACATGTGCAGGGAACGGGTACCCTCTTTCTCGATCTTTGCGTATTAGCGCGTAGAAGGAGAGTACAATCACACGTGGCTTAGAACGTAGGCACTCACTGGGTCTCGCCACAACCCGTCTGGTTAGTTCGTTTCGATTAGACCTTCTTCTCCTGTGGAGTTGGAAGGTACCACCACACATCACACGATTAATTATAAATGTGAGGTCTTCCTCTAGCTTTTGAAACTTACGGAGAATAGGTAGGATAGTTCGATACCTAACGGATGATAGAATACTTACGCATTTGCTTCGAAAATCAGCTAGACTTTCAATGTAATGTGAGATATTTAGGTAATATCTCTAGTTTTGCCTACCCATATGTAAAACACTTAACTAGGAAGGTAAATTCAATAGGGAAACGGATGTCATAGAACTTATTTGGGACCACTTATATCAAGTCAAAATATATAGGTACTCTATCCGGTGAAAGAGAGCTTACCAAAACTGCTTTAGAAACTATTACTCTTCGTTGCTAAATAATATCAAATACCAGTAAGAAACAGCTTACCTCTATAAAACTCAGTATAACCTAAATAAACTTCACTGCTAAAAGATATAAATTGCAATAAATTGTTTACCCAGTTAAATAAATTAAAACCTACTTTTCTTTGTTAAATAACAAATAGTAAGAAACGCTTTACCTTTATAAAATTTAAAGCCTAAGTAATCATCATTAGATACTTACTGAAAGGTATAAAATGACAATAAATAAACCATCTAAGTTACATACTAAAACCTTCCTTTTTAATATTAATTAGAAAGAAATACTTTACTCATACCTAACCTAAAAATAATCATCAATGGAAAAAGTATTAAATTGCAATCAATAATTCACTTGGTTAAAGTATATTGAATCTTCCATAATCACTACTGCTAAATAATAAATAATTTACTTAGTTCAAATTCCATAAAATTGACTAAGTAAACCTTTCAAAGATAAGATTATAATATCAGTTGATTCTCTCTAAGATTTAAACTTCATTCTAATAAAATAACCAAATAAATAAATATCTTGAAAGTACCAGCCAGTCGTATATGGTCCACACAATAAGAAGAAGAATTTGTTATTTTGATACAAAGGAATGATTATTGTCAAGTACAATCAATTAGCTCAAATTGCATTATTATTTCCTACGGTAATAAAATTATTCAATTTCAATATTTACCTACTCGAACCAAACCATAGTTTGTTGATATTTGGATCTGTAGGAAAAGCAATAGCACTCCGGTGGTTTACTTCCATACCAGACGGATTGGACGTCCCACCATATTTCAGATTGATTCATCAACGGCTTACTTTGTATTTGCACTATATGAAAGGCAAACTGTACTAAATGCTAAGACATCGAGAAACCATATAAGATTCTCTTCTATAACTACAATCTGAGTTATTAGACTGGAAAGATAAGAATCATTCCTAGGATCTTTTATCTTTTGTTGTAATCTAAAGTTGATAATTTGAATAACCTATTTTATAAAGGAATTAATTGTAAAGTCATTATTCAATATAATGTTTATCTATTTTTATCAATAAGAATATAAAGAAATGAATCTTGTTTACTTTGTGATAATGAATAAAGCCAATATGTCAAGTCACAGTTGTCTATTTTCAAGCATAAAACCTAGATGCTAATAATAATATAAAATAATAAATCTTATTTACTTTGTTGTTCTAATATTAATGAAATATTCCCAAAGGGTTTCCAAGAAGGAAATCTGGAATGACGTTGAATATACTATATAAAATTAATACAGTCACATTTGTTTTCAAACATAAAACTTCAATGTTAGTAGAAGATAATCATGGATTGTTCCTAAAAGATTTTCTGGAAGAAAATCTGGAATGATGCAGACTTAACTATAAATTTACATATTTAAAGTCTCACTTAATTGGTTTCAAGCATTAAATCTTTAATGCTAGTAAGAAGATATAAATAAATCTTAATTGTTTTGCTATCCTAATAATAATGGATTGTTCCTAAAGGATTTTCTGGAAGAAGATCTGGAACAGAGTAATTTTGGTTGGTTATACCCCATCCAGGATCATCAATCCGAGGAGCCAACCCTCTTGAGTCCTTGTTCCTAAAGGGTTTTCTGGAAGAAAGTCTGGAATGACGATGTCCTGAGTGGGTCGGGGATCTTCTACTAAAAAACTATTAATGTCCATTATGATTCTAATTCTATTTATTTACATAAATAGAATACCACATTTACAAGATTATTTTAAATGTTTATATTCTTATACCCTAACTATATCTATTTATTATGATTAATTTGCTAAATCATTTCTACATTTTCTAGCTAAATAAATAATTTCTTTATGATAAAAGGTTTTTGTACAAATAACAATAATGTAATATTATGATAAAAAGAAACTTACTGCACAATTAACATTAAAACTCTTCCAGGAAGCATGCTAAGTTAAATACTTGTTTATGTTCGGTAGGTAATTCTTAGGGTCTATCTTTAGTTCTCACTAAAAGTATCAGGGTTACTAATGAGCGGTTCACAATGTAGAGTTTTTACCACTAGATGATTCACTTGGCCATATTTAAGTTAATTAGCGTTTTAAGTGTACCTACACAGAGGGGTTAATTAGTTATAGAAAGTAGTTAGAGCAGATTAGAGTAGGCTAGGAGGGGGGGTGTTACAAGATGCAATAGGAGACGAGCGACTGACATATTGCTAGATAGACAAGATTCAAGATTTGTTGACAGGCTCCAATACGTAATAATTTCATAGCGTAAATTACTTTCCTTACGCGTCCTGATAGAGCCATTAAGTGGTTTTTAAAAGTCAGTCTCTCATCCAGTACTACACCCAAATATTTTAGAGAAGCCGTCCTACTAAGATCCGCGCAGAAGCATCTCGAATCCCTCACTCCGACTGAGCAAATGTGAAGTTTTAACTCCATTGACGAAGTAGGAGCCGATGCTTTTGTCTTGTGAAAACACATGAACTGAGTCTTTTGAGTGTTGAGAGTAAGGAGATTAGCATCAAGCCATGAAGAAACCCTAGTGATGCCACTTGCGGCTTTTGAGAAAACACTTAGCCACGAACGATCACGTTCATAACACGAACATAACATTCAAAATAATGGACCATTACGACCACGTATAAAATTTCTCCCCATTTATTTATTTATTTTTTCATCCCAGTTAAGAATACTCATTTAACTTTATGTTTCCTATGTGCTCCGCTCCGTCGGGTAAATATACTCCTCGTTTAATATCACTAGTCTATCCTGGATGAGCCAAAGCTTGAATAATGTGTTGACCCAAATCAGGGAATCCCTGATTCCTGTTATTTTTAGGTACCCACCTACGTGGTTTCTAGATTGATTCAAGGATTTTTCTTCATCTAACTCATTCATTTATTTACTCTATCATTGAGAACTGTTGCCAAAAATGTACAATGTGGACACTTTTTAATTAGAGATGTAAAATTACTAAGTTAATTGTCAATTTACTGGTAGGGCTTTCGCCTACATCATGAAGTGATATTATTAAGGTTAATGGATGACGTTTGGTATCCTACTAATATTATAAATGCGAAAGTTTGGATGTTTGGATGTTTGTTGCCGAATCACGCTTGAACCACTGGACGGATCGGGATGAAACTTGGCACACATTTAGGTTAGGCCCTGGAATAGGACATAGGTTACTTTTAACTGCAGTAAAAAACTTAATTCCCACGGGAAAAAATCATTTAACGCGGGTGAAACCGCGGGCGGAAAGCTAGTTTACACTAAATAAAAGGCATAGCGCCGCGCCTGTCTAGCTAGCTAGACCATACAATAACATCATCATAAGGCCTCATACATCTTATCAGATGATTTAAGCAGCGTCAGTTTTGGAGGCAACGTCGCTCGTGGCTGAATAATCCGATCCTTGAGCGGCACGTTCGTGCGCACTTGCGGCATGTAAACTGCGAGTCCAAGGGAACCTCTCCGCGAGTGTGCCTTTTCGCACGTTTTTGGGCTAGATCTTCAAACCAGGCATCATCATGGGTTTTGCAACCCTCGGTGATTGTTTTCCTCCACTCATCGCGGTTGGATGCGAGATCTTCCCACAGAAGATGATCGATGTTAAATGCGATCATATCACGTTTGGCGCAATCTTTAAATCGAAGCATGGGACGTCCTACTCTGCGCTTTGCGAAAGCTACTTGGCCCATCAATACCTGCCTGGGCAAGCGAGTACTGTTCATACGGTGCACGTGCCCCAGCCACCGTAGCCGTCTCTGTTTGAGAAGAGCGGTGATACTGGGAAGCTGTGCGATTTCCAGCACTCTCTCATTTGTTACCCTATCCTTCCAAGTTATGTTGAGAATGCTCCGAAGACAGCGCATGTGAAAGGCATTCAGTCGACGTTCCTGCTTGGCATACGACGTCCAGGTTTCAGCTCCGTACAAGAGTATACTCAGGACGCAAGTTTGATAAACTATCATCATGGTCCTTACTGTAAGGTGTTTGTTATTCCATACTCTCGTACGCAACCTGCCGAACGTTGTGGCCGCCCTGCCGATGCGGATATCGATCAAGGGAGAGATTGCTCGACACGGTCGACCCCAAGTAACAGAACTTGTCAACTACCTCTAAAGGAGCACCGTTCAGCAAGATGGTTGGCTGACAGGTGTAACCCTGCGCTAGAATTACGGTCTTCTTTGCATTGATGGACATGGAGAACAAGGAACAGGCGTCACTGAACTTGTCCAGCAGATTTTGGAGCTCCTGAGGAGTTTTTGCTACAAAGGCTGCGTCGTCGGCAAAGAGCAAGGTGTCAACAAGCAAGTCCTCGCGGCTACGACGGGACTTTAAAGAAGCAATATTAAAAAGATTGCCGTTTGCTCTTGTGTGTAAATGAACGCCTTGCTGCGTGTCACCAAAGGCAACTTTAAGCAGCAAGGAGAAAAATATGCCGAACAAAGTGGGTGCTAATACGCAACCCTGGCGTACTCCTCTTCGCATCTCAAATGCTTCAGACGTCTGACCTTTAAAAACCACACTGCCTTTCATAAAGTCAAAAAGTCAAAAGTCAAAATTTTTTATTCGAATTAAGATTTTTACAAATCATTTTTCGACGTCAAAGCTATCATGGATGGCACGTTCACTACCAGTGTACGCCCTCTGTGGAGAAGAACGGCCAGAAGAAACTCCACAGGAATTGTATCTTTTGTACTTTCTTTTAAATATATAAAGAATCATACATGAGTCATAATTACAATCTACTCCGTTGATTTGGAACAACAGTTGACCAGACGTTTTTATCATCTAAGTAATCATTTATCGTATAATAGGCCTTAGAACATAAAATAGTTTTAATTTTAGCTTTAAATTGGCTATCGGACAGATTTACAATATCATCTGGTATTTTATTATAGAAGCGAATACAGTTCCCCATGAATGAATTATTAACTGTGCACAGTCTAAACTTTGGGTGCGCTATTTTATTTTTATTTCTAGTATTTATATTATGTATATCAGAATTCTTAGGAAATAGCATTGTGTTCTTCCGGACATACAAGATGTTTTCAAATATGTACTGTGAGGATACTGTGAGGATATCAATTTCTTTAAACAATTCCCTTAGGGAATCACGACCACGCAATTCATATATGGAACGTATCGCCCTCTTCTGTAACACAAAGATATTATTTATGTTAGCAGCTTGACCCCACAATAAAATTCCGTAGGACATAATGCTGTGAAAATAGCTGAAATATACAAGTCTGGCAGTAGCAACGTCAGTCAGTTGACGAATCTTTCTGACTGCGTATGCCGCCGAGCTGAGCCTTGCGGATAACGCATTTAAATGAGGGTCCCATTGTAACCTTGCGTCGATAGTGATCCCCAAGAAAACTGTTTCATTTACATATTGCAAATTTTCGTTATTCAAGACAATAGCTAAGTTGTTGTTCCTTACATTAGGCAATGAAAATTTTATACATTTTGTTTTCTTGGGATTCAACATTAAATTATTTGTCGTAAACCAATCATGGATCTGGGAAAGAGCGTCATTTACTTCGTCAATATCTTGATTATGTCTGCTAGCTTTGAAAATTAGAGAAGTATCATCAGCAAATAACACTATCCTAGATCGGTTTTGTACCATAAAAGGCAGGTCATTTATATATACTAAGAATAGGAACGGTCCAAGAATTGAGCCCTGTGGCACGCCGATTTTGACTTTAGATCCCAGTGACTTCGTGCTGTTTATTTGAACTCTTTGAATTCTATTTTCTAGATAGGAACTGATCAAATTTAGGGCTCCGTCTCTAACTCCATAATGTTCCAGCTTTATTAGCAGCGTCTCGTGATCGACGCAGTCGAAAGCTTTAGATAGGTCACAGAACACCCCAATAGCATCCTGCGACTCCTCCCAAGCCCCGTACACGTGATGTAGGAGAGCAACTGCAGCGTCGGTGGTCGAACGCCCCTTAGTAAATCCGAACTGTTGATTATGGAGTAGATGGTTCAGATTAAAATGAGACAGCATTTGATTAAGTATTATCCTTTCAAAAATTTTACTGAGTACCGGAAGTATAGACACTGGCCTAAAGTTACCGGGATCCTTTTTATCTCCTGACTTAAATAAAGGTATTATTTTACTATGTTTCATTAAATCTGGAAATACACCCTGATCAACACAAGAATTGAATAAAAATGCTAGGTAAGGTGCCAGAGTTTCGATTATAGAACTACACAACTTAACCGACATACCAAATAAGTCTTCAGTATCTTTTAGCTTTAATTCCTTAAAAGTTTTAATCACTACCTGCGGGTTTATATGCCTAAACTCAAACACAGTTGGGCACCTTTGAACATTAGCATTCAGCAGATCGCGAGCAGAAGAAGGTGAGGAATTAAGCGGCTCTGTAGTTTTTAATGGAATGTTTGTGAAAAATGTTTCAAATTCTTGAGCAATATCTTCATCTGCAGTAATGATACCACTAACAGTATTTAATGAATGTCTGTTGTCGTATAGTTTAGCTTTTCCCGTTTCGCAGTTTATCACCTTCCAAATCGTCTTTACAACATTATCAGCCGAAACTATTTTGTTTTTAATATAGTTGGCCTTTGCTAATGCACAAACCTTTTTAAAAGTTTTTGAAAAAGTTCTAACATATTCAATGAAGATTTCACTATGGTTATACGCCTTTTCAGCATATAATTCGAATAACCTATCTCTACTAATGCGAATGCCCCTAGTAGCCCAGTCACTAAATCTGAATCTAGGCTTAATGTTAATTGTCTTAACTTTAAATATATCCTCAAACTCACAATGTAATAAAGAAAAGAACTCTTTATAAAAACAATTTGGATCATTCAAATCATAATTTGGAACAGGCAGTTTATCGCATAATGCTTTATTGTATTTTTCAATTTTACTCGCGGTTACAGATCTTTTCTTTATTGAAATACTCTCTTTTTTTGGACTAATAGGAAAAGTCACTGCTTGTCCATTGTGATCTGATTGAAGAGAGTTTATTATTTGTTTGCTGGAATAATTACAATCACAGTAAAAATTATCGAGACAAGTAGCCGAAGTCGCTGTGATTCTTGTTGGCTCTAGGAAAATGTTAACCAAATTAAATGATTTAAATAAACCAAGTAGCCTGCTTTTATAGGTTGAATTTACTAACAAATCTACATTAAAATCTCCGCAGACTATGTGAGATTTATTATTAGACTTTACTATTAATTTTAATACATCTTCCATAATTAACTCAAAATTTTGAAAGTTCTGGTCATAAGGGGGTCTGTAAACGCAAACTATAATATGTTTTTCCAACTCAACAGAGGACAGTTCAATACAACCTGCCTTCGAAAGTCCAACAATATCTTTGCGCTCTTTAGATTTTATGGTTTTCCGTAATAATATAAATGAGCCTCCACCGTCGGACTTTCGATTGAAGGTACTGGCAATATAATAATTATCATAGTTAATAATCATTTGATAGTCTTTCAGCCAGCCATATTCTCATGAAAGGATTTTATCAGCTTCAACAACTTTGGGGGACATCCTATTTTCTCAAGTGCAATGTAGAGCCCTTCTCTGCTGACTGTGTCGAAGGCCTTATTTAGGTCAACAAACGCAATCACCAGGGGGGTTTTCTGTTCCCGGCACTTTTCTTGAAGTTGCCGAAGGGTGAAAATCATATCCGTGGTCGAACGCTGGGAGCGAAAGCCACACTGTGCCTCAGGATACACGCGCTCGGCGAGGCGTTGCAGTTTTGTCAGTATGACTCTTGCAAACAATTTGCCGACAATGCTTAGTAAGGAAATTCCGCGGTAAGAGTTACAATCGCCGCGGTCACATTTAAAGATAACATAAGTTTTAATAAAAAATCTTTTTTAAACACAAGCTTTTAAACTGCTGAGAAGTTTTCGGACAGATTGGAGCACGGAGTTTAACTCACTTTCGACTCTCAGCAAGTCCTTACATTTGATACCCATATTCTAAGAAAGCATAAAATTCTTAATCCGCCATCTTTCAAGTTGGACTCAGAGTGACGTCACTTTATTTTTCGAGTAATTCTCAGCAAGCCATTTCATTTGATACCCATATTGTAGGAAAGCATAAGAAAACTTAGTCCGGCATCTTTCAAGTCCGCCGTAATGGATTCAAAGTAACGTCACTTTATTTTTCGAATTATTCCCAACAAGCCCTTTTATTTGGTATCCATAATGTAGGAGTGCATTAAAAATAACTAGTCCGCCATCTTGGTTGTTCCGCCATATTGGATTTAGAATGACGTCACACGGCTAACCATGCATTGTCATCCAAACTAAACGTATATACATATTTTCAGCTCAATCGGTTGGAGATATCTGCTTCAAAATTGAGTTGCAAGATTCCACTCGAACATACATACATACATTGCAAGTTAAAAAAAAAAGCTTGTAAAATAGTAGTGAGACCTCCGCACGGATCACAAATGACAAATTGTATTTTAATATCCTTATTGCAAATAAAAAAACCTCGCGTTGCGGTTGCATTAAACATTGACCGTCCGAATAAAACTACAACAAAATATTACACAAAACATATCACACAGTGAACTAACCAAAAACTCCCAATTAACAAGCACGAAACATCCGGAACGAAGGCTAACAGAATATACCACAAATGTTACTGGTTGTGTCTCACAGAATAAATGAAATAAATGCCTCACGATCCCGGTTCAGCCCGGGCATTACTCACAGCAATCCCGGGATTTCGCGGGTCCCCGGGAATCTCCTTACATTACCGTTGAATTGTTTTTTATACGTAGAAAAAACGGTAAAAATTTTAGTTTTGGTTAGGTGCAAGTTGCGCCGCAAAATGACTGCAGGGCTAAATGTTTGCGGGAGACTTAGGCGAGTTGAAAGAATTTTTATAGAGGAAGATTCTGACTGCGTTAAAGTAGTGACCAAGGCCGCTGTCTCCCGTCCAAGAGATGTGGGTTCGATCCCCACCACGTACCAAGTACATTTAATTCGATGCTCTTACGGCGAAGGAAAACATCGTGATGAAACCTGCACACTCCTGCGAAGAAATTCAAAGGTTGTGTGTGAAGTCGACCAACCCGCTCTGGGCCAGCGTAGTCGACTAATGCCTAATCGCCCTAATTCAGGGTAGGCTCAAGCCCCTCGGTGGTTACGTATATGAGCTGTTGATGATGACGAAGATTCTGACTGCGAGCGTCGTTAATAAAGTGGCCAGGGCCGCTGTCTCCCGTCCAGGAAATGCGGGATCGATCCCCACCACCTACCAATGTATTTTCGAATTTTGAACTCATGGTCATTTAATTCAAGTACATTTAATTCAATGCTCTTACGATAAAGATAAACATCGTGATGAAACCTGCACACTCCTGTGAAGCAATTTAAAGGTAGTGTGTGAAGTAGACCAATCCACATTGGGCCAATGTGGTCGACTATGGCCTGATCACCCTCATTTATAGGATAGATTCAGGCCCCTTGGTGGGGACGCATATATATATATATATATAATATATGATTGATGATGAAATATACTATATGATCCGAACCGATTTCGACTAACGTGACCACTGTTTTTTTAAGTCCATTCGTCCGGTAGTTTTTTTTTTCGTAGAAGGCAGATGTTTCAACTCGGCGACAACGATGTCTCGCTAATATCCTGTACAATGAATTCTAAATTCAAAAACACGCGTGTGGCAACAAAGTAGCAACCAATATACTCGTATAAGTATTTCACCAGCAGCGCTCACAACACAGTAGTATAAAAGCTCTTAAGTTGTGGTCACTGACGGCCACTTCAAACTCCAGACTCTACACTTATCTGCAGCCCCGCACCACAGCTTAAACTTAAAGTAGACGACTAATTCACAACAGTACATAAAGCAGGTATTAACGCACAGATACTTTTAAACTGAATTAGGGTCAACCAGGATTAAATCGCCACTCCGCAAGGAGCTGGCGAGACCTAACCACTCTAATTTAGGGAAGACTCAAGCCTCTTCATGGGGACTACGAGTAGTTGATAACAAGGCGTAAGTCGACCACGCTGTTGGTCTAGAGCGGGAATATCTTCGCAGATATGTGCAGGTTTCCTCAAGATATATTTTTTTAAGAACATCGAATTAAGTTACATATTGAAGTCGAAACTCCATAGCACATTGATACGGATCCGGTCACTTAAGGCCACTTCCCTAAACGGCTGTACAATCTGTACATAGTTACCGAGCTTTTTTAAAAAAATTAGAGACAAGTAGATGACATCTACTCGATTCATTGCTGATCAATACTCATATTTTCTATAAGTTTCACAGTTGGCAAATTCAACCTCTTAAACGTACAAAGTCTTACTGCTAAAGATGCCCTACTGTTTGTGAATATTCTGGTTCCTGTACTAAATTTCTACGATTCACGTCCCGACACTCGATCGTCGCCGCTCTCAGGTGATTTTAAAATTGTCTTCGTAGATTAATGTGGACTACCTAGTATGGAATGTTGGTGGTAAAGATTGGGTGTGAGTTGTAGCGGGAAAATTATTATACTTACCAATATATTATACTAAACTTAGTCAGCGTACACTCAGTGCTGGAGTAGGGTCCCAAAGTAAAGACTTCGCAGTCGCAGTAAGCGTAGAGCCTATAAAATGAGCCGGAGAACTGGTAGCGAAGATCTTCAAAGAAGTCAAATGTCCTAAGAATCGTCATCTTTTCTGCTTAGATGCTGTAATTGATAAGATAAAACACAAAAACGCTCCAAAACGGAAATCTCTGAAGCTACACAGGCTACAAGTTGAAGTGAAACTTGGCTGGACATGTCTTCCGTTAGCCAAATGGACTAATTGCTTAACGGCTAGACCAATAGGCAAAGCAGACTATCTTGAAAACACAAACACATAGGCGGAAACGTTGAGGACCTCTGCAGAAGATGGCAGAACGAGCTTGACTACTTTAAGGATTTTTCTGGTACCAAAAAGAAAAACCAGGAAAAAAAGAAACTTTTGTCCTTCATTGGGACAATCCTAGTTAATTAATGATAAGGTTACATTAGGAGGACCGGACAACTATGCAACGTAAGTATGTCCACCACAAGGTGGACTGGTGACCTCGTGAAGGTCACGCGAAACTGCTGAATGCGGGTCAAGCTGATTAAACAAAGACCTGTCGATGTGAAGATCCTAGAAAGAGTTTATTTCAGCAGTAGACGTTTTTTCAGTCGAAATGTTGAAGGTAAGACTCTACCACTAAGACCCCACAACATCTAAAAGCTTGGATTTTGGCCAGGCAGGGCACCTTCGGGCTTTGCGCAGTATTAACTCATCTCGGCCTGGATGAGGGCACGTACTTACTTGTCTCGTCTCAACCGTATATTGTTTCCTTAGGACGTGTTTCCTACTGAAATTTTAACTCGCTAACATAAACAGAAACAATTTATACTTGACATCGCTGGCATTTGGTGAAATTCCATCATAATATTCTATGCAAATGTTACATTATTGTTATATTGTTATGAAAATGTTAACTAGTTGTTTTTGTGGGACACCTAGAATAAAAAAACAAAGAATGTAAAAAAATACTGAAAATAGGAAATGTACTTAATCGGAACAAAGAAAAAAACATTTTTCTAAGCTCTAAAAAAATTAGCTTTATTACTCGAAAAAAATTTAATAGATTCTTGAAGAATTTAACAAATTGAAAAAATGGTAGGTACTTACCTATTACAAAGCAATTTTGTAAATCGCCTTATTACGATCACAGCTTAAGATAACTAGAATCTTAAACGAAACAAACTTAGAGCTCGTTAGACGAACTGCTTTTGAACTGCGAAACAACCACATACCATTTGAATGCTATTTGCAAACTGTTTATGACTATAAAATTTTCAGCTTTTTTGTTTCATTCGTCGTGTACATTAAAAATGCCAATATTGTGGCATTTTGCCTGTGTTCTTTCATTTGGCCTCTCAATCTTCTGTTCTGCTTTTTACCTACGATGCAAGCAAGTTTAAGCAGAGCTGTAATTATTTTACCAATATTCAATAATTATTATTTTCGATGAAAATATTATCATCCTCATCTTCGTTCGCATGCCCTTGTCCCATCATTCGGGGTCGGCACAGAATGATGATGAAAAAAATATATATACTTATCTAATATCAGCAGCAGCGTCCGTCTAGTGGAACCTTTAATGCGGTTCGCACTATGCCCCGGCACGGCGACGCGTAATTTGTTTGACGAGGCTCAGAGGTGAAACACGCTTCGAGACGTGCCTTGCAGATAAGGAACGCGTAAAATTACCGAACTTATAGCTTTGGAAAACATTTTTACGGATAATATAAAAAAATACTTTTATGCTACCTATTCAAAGGACATGAAAATGTATTTTTCCGTTTTTTAACATCTGTTTCATTACACTTATTTTCAAGTCAATGCTCCAAAGCTCGAAAAATTAAACGAGAGAAAAACTTTTGGTAAACATTTAATGAAGTTCTGTGTGACATTAAATTGACTGAAGAACCTTGTCACAGCAGCAGTAATAAAATTAGAATTAGAAGCATTGACTCATGAATGAAAATGAAATCGCCGATGAAATAGACAGAGTTGTCTATACAACTAATATAAACTTCGCACAAGTGAAAAATAAAATACGGCAAGAACTTCAAAACGTTGGTCAACACAGTTCCGGTTACACAGTTAGGTATGAAGAACAGGGTAGGCTCGAGCCCCTCGGTGGAGACATATATGAGCTGTTAATGATAATGATGATGAAGAACAAATATCATGCAATTTATGAAGTGTAGTGCTTCGAAAATCAAATAATGGCTCGATAAATAACAAAAGCTTTCAAAATAAAAGAACTTTTAAGTACGAGTATTTATAAAGGGATGGTGTTTCCATGGGACAGGCTTTTAATTACAAATAGAATAATATGGAAATTTACGGACAATCTCTAGACTGAATGGTGATTTAGTTTACAATGTCCTAGACAAACCAGTGATAGTCTCATATAAATAGATTTTTGTTTAAAGGTGTCTCCACCAAAAAAATCAACAAATCAAAAACCAACAGCCTCCGCGGCGAGATTTCGGCGCCCATTACGGAGGTTCCGGGTTCGATTCTCGGTGAAGACACTGTCAAGCAAAAATCTCTTTGTGAGACTTTCCCCAGTTTGGTTAGGACATTGCAGACTGAATCACCTGATTGTCCGAAAAGAAAGATGATTCCGTGCTTCGGAAGGCACGTTAAGCCGTTGGTCCCGGCTACTATCTAGTCGTTACATGAGCCAAGTCAGTGGCCTTTGACGGCTCTATAACACTGAAACCAGGGTTTGTGAGGTCGGTCGTCAACCTTACAACCCACATGATGATGGCGATGATGACGATGATGACCAAAAAAAATCATTACGAATTTGTCCAGTTGCAGTGGAAATATACAGGCTAAAAGCGTGCGTACGCAAACGAAACATGGTAAACGAACCTCTTTTTAATTTAAAACCCAATAACAGATCAAAACACAAACTACTAATAACATCGTGCTTACAAACTTTGCGAATTCGTTTTAAAGAAATAAAAGTTACCGGCTGACTTATCTGTCGGAGAACTCTGAAAACCCTTCAGCGGAGCAATAAAGCTGCGGAGGAAATGAGTTCCGCTTCAAAGTTCGCTCCTAGATCCGGATCCGCTGACCAACTAATAACAGGAGAAGACTTTGCAGTTGATCATTCATTAATTATATTAATACATGCGTGAGTAATAAGGATACATGCATTGTTTCAAAAAAAATCTTATCGAAAATAGTATATTAATTCAATATTCTTGATTTTGAAAACAAAAGAGCAAGTAGGTACGTTTTTTCGATACTCGCTAATAGTTTCCTATTTATATCAGCTCTACTTAACAGAATTCAGCTATTTCTGGACGAAGATTCGTAAACATCCCGGCGAATCATCAAGTATGCACTGTTATCAGGTCTTTCCAGATCATAGTTTTGTGGTTCCGGATAAAAGTTTTATTACAACTCAACGCCAATATCGGGTTGAGCTCCTTTTTTAAAGCGTTTGATTCTGAAAGACATCTTAATCTAAGTTTTCGTGGCATAGAGTACTAGACCGGAGCTCTTCTCCACAGATTCCGCCATTGTGTTAGTGAACTCACCCAAAAAAAATGTAATGACGGATCTACGTGATGTAATAACATCCTATGGAAATAAATAATTTTGACTTTGACTTTGACTGCCCTCATCCTGATACAAAAAAAGGCTTCAGTCATGTGCTCCGTGCACTAAACATATTTATTTGACATAGCTTACATTATTTATAATCTGGTTTCGCTACGGGATAAAATCCGAAACGAAATCATCCGGCAGGGGACCAATGTAGTTGATAACGTTGATATCGTCCAGAAGTGCAGCTTCGTGAAGTGGCAGTGGGCTGGCCACGTCTGTCGCAGAACCGACGAGCGTTGGAGGGTTCTCAAATGGAGACCACGTCTCGGGACACGTAGTATGGACGCTCCCCTGCCAGGTGGACTGACGACCTGAGGAAGGTTGCCGGTGGTGGCTGGATGAGGAAAGCGGGTGATCGTCTGCTTTGGCGTGCCCTTGGAGAGGCCTATGCCCAACAGTAGACTGCAATAGGCTGATTGATTGATTGATTGATAAACTGGTGGACACAGGTCTCTACTCAGTTGCGTCATTTCCTTTGTTTTGTAATTGATAAATTAAACCAGGATTCTTTCGCTTTTTAAACTTTAATCTTCCCCTTTATAGAATTATTACTTAATTTTCTCACCCGAAAATAATTTAAACAAAATCTGTGAAGTTAAATCTGAAAATTCACATTATTCCGTAATACAAAACTCAGTGAGCAAATTATGGCGCCATCCACGACGCGAACCGAACAAAGTAGGTGTTTTAAAATCTCAGATTATACGCACAATGGACAGGAAAGGGTAGCCCTTAGAAATGGAAAGAGAATGGAAATGGTAATAATAAATTGAGATTGAAGTAGTATAAGAGGCGATCGATTTTTTTTTTTATTTGGCCTTGTGGCAGATTTGAAAACGTCGCGTCGCCATCTTTTCCGATGCTTTTAGAGTTTATTTTGTTTTTTTTTTATTTTGAGTAAGGAATAAACTAAGAAAATGTATAATGTTTTAAGATGACAATGACAATAACAATTGATTGATCGATTCGATTTTTTTTGTCGTGGCAATTTTGGTGTTAGAAAATTTACCATTTGACGTATGTGACGCAGTGGTTATTTGAGTTTATATAAAAAAAATACCTAAAAATATTTAAAAACCCTTTTTTTTAAGTAATAAATTAAAACGCAAGGACAGAAAATAAAGCATCATAAAAAACATTTCATTTGATTGTATCGATATCGTTATCATAAAAATAAAAATACAAAAAAAATACAACCTTTTCAAACATTATTATTATTTTCTAAAAATTTCAAAACATAGATAAAAATATAAAACAGTCTATTAATTACTGTGACTACCGTTAGGTGACTTAAACTTTAAATAATTTCACTTCTACTATGACATTATATTATGTCCTTATCCGTGCCTTTTTCCCTAGAAATCACTTAGCCCGAGAAGGGTTTTAAATAAATATTTTAAAGGACCCCAATTATTTTGGGTGCCGTGGAGTAGGAGTGAAAAATAGAAAGGGTCTGTGTGAAGGCGAGAAAATTTTGTGTGATGTGAGAATGCGTGTGATGTAAAATATATAATAAAAGATTAAAAGTTTATAGCTAAGTTTGAGTTTCTGAAGGGAGATAATTTATTTAATCTGCCCGTAATGTATATTGAATTCCAATTTACCTCTTTATACAGCATTAACAGCCCAGCAAGTGATTCCATGGAAAATCCCTTCGGAACACGATAAGTTATTTTTCTCCTACAGTAAATTATTAAAAAAAATAAGATATGACAGATTACATTTTGTAACTTGTGATAATTTAATAGAATAAGATATTTCAAGATCCTGTAGTGTAGGTATAATAGGGAGTAAGCGTTTTTACTTTACCTATACTGTAACAATATATGCGCACGTATTGTCAATAAATATTTAGTATTAATTCAGCATTTGGTTGTTTCATTACTCTCCAATTAGGCCCATCTACACATGGCGACCCATGCCATGCTGTGGTAAGCCTTTTGGGAATATCTGACGTTCAGTTGCGTAATTTAAAAATGTTTTGCAAGTAAATTAAAAACAGTTTTTTCTACAACAAATACGCAAAAATGTGTTAGTCCAAAGTGGAAAAGGAGGACGTCTTCATCACCCAAACTGCCCTGCCCTGGGAAGTACGAATGCTGCCGTGTCGGATTTCAAACAGGATATAACCGTAATGAAGATTTTGCAGATCGTGGTTTGCGTGCTTGTGGCCATAGCAGGAGCGTACGGATTGATTAGGCCGTACAAGAGATGCCACCGTGACGGGATGGCCAACCAGATAGCGCTGTATGGACTTCAACGTTCCTTTCATCATAACAGGGAGCCGCGTGTCGTATACGGATGTCGACAACCTCACGTCGCAACTGAATGAATTCCCGGAGGCTTCCCAGTGAACTAGAAGAAGAGGACAACTCAGGATTTTTCATTTCAGGACGTTACAAGATTTAGCATTTTTTTTTTTAAAGAAGTGAACGTGATAAAAAGTGTTGGAAAACTGTAAGTACTAACCCAGTGCATCAAATTACTTAAAAATCGCGAGTGTGAATTGATCCAACTGGCCATGCGTTACCTACACGTGTCGTATTGCGGTCCGATTTTATTGACTAAGAGACATTTATTAGAATAATATACCTAGACATATTTTTTTATTATTAACAGGCCTTCTAAAACAACATTGTTTCAATGAAATAGTAGAATACATACATACCTATAGTATATTTTATTGAGTAAGGCAAAGTAATTTTTCTTTAAGTTGAAATAGGTAATGGCATTAGAGTTGCGTCAAATCTATGAACATATACAAGTAGTTAAAGACAAGTTAGTAAAATTAAGTTACGATAGAAGAACGCCAGAAAAATTAAAATTAATTTTAAATGAAGCAGAAAGTTTGATAGAGCGGTATAACAGCATAATTAAAAAAGTAAGGGAGCAAATAGAAAAAGATGAACTAAGTAGTCAAGTTGCTTTAGAAATAAATGAATTGAGGGGTAAAACAGAAAAAATATACCAAGAAATACAAACTCTCTGCTCCAAAAATTATAGAAAGCAAATATTTTTTGTACGTAAGTAAAGTTTAATGAATTAAAATGATACAAAAAATTCTGAAAATACATAAAAGTATATTTCCCATTAAATTTTCCTTGAGCGATCACAGATTGGAAGACGTAGACTAAATCTAGTGAAGGTCGCGGGAAGCCGCTAAATTTGGGCAGAGTCTTGGTGTCGATACTTGGGGGAAGCCTTTGTCAAGGAGTGGAGGTCTTTCAGCTGAAACGATTAAAATGATGATATCCATACTCAATATTCCTAACATTATTATATCGTATAAAACAACAGCAACACGCCAATCGATGACCGACGTCGCGTCATAAACCATTACTATTTACGAGAGGCGCGTAAAAATCATTGAGTGATTGTGTACGGGCCATTAGCCTTAGAACGATTACACAGTTAACTTGCTTTGTTTCTGTTACCATGTCGCATGTTCAGCTTTTATCCAGTGTTGCCATTTTAGCGCTTTTGTCGCTAGATCTAGCGCTTTTCTAGACCCATTTTTTTTTAAAAAAACGCGCTAAAAAGTTTGCGAATCTGGAGGAAAATTTAAAAATGTACTGGCAACCTCCAATTAGGCCAAAAATTCAGGATCCAGAGCCGTAAAACTTAAGAAAAGTCGTTAATATTACCAAAGTCCTCAACAAAATTTACCAAATCTGTCAAAAAACAATCTCATTTGGCGGAGGCATATATTATAATCATCTGCTCCTGAAAATGAGGTGACCACGTTTGATGGAGTTGTTAAACCCAGCTGATTTCTGAAATTATCATCAAGTCATTAAATATGATTGAATTTCTTATTTTATTAAGGGCCGAAATTTAGTGGAATTTAACTGTTTTCTTAAAGTCCGATTTTCAAAATATAGTGCTTTTTTGACAAGAGTTTAGTGGATTTATTTTTCTTCGAACGGCAACACTGCTCTTATCCGAAGAGCGCGCTCGTACGCGTGGACGTACAACATTAAACCGGCATCATAAAAACTACAGCTTTATAGATAAGTTCGCATGCATAGTGCATATTAAACAACTGACGACAAAGCGTGTACTTTCGTTGCACTCATGCGCAAAAGCTATCTTATCTTTTAGTGATCTCTTTCTGACATCTTTTGGGTTGAAAATACTTATAGAAAAGACTGAAGTAATGCAGAGCATGAGTAATAGTATATGGCAGTAGAATAATTTATAATACTCGTAGAAGAAATATGTGCAACATGAATATCTTCTGCAAATTATCGCTCCCCATAACTTTAAATTTACGTTGTAACAGAAGATTTTAAGATTAAATTACTTCTTTAGTAAAACCTCCACCATCCCTTAACTTATTCATAACTCATCCCACTTAATAGATTCTCTCAACGTATATTATGCTCCTTACCTGCCCTGACACGAGCAGCGAGGGAGTTAATGTTGGTCGACGACGACGTGCAGTGGCAATCTGGTCTCCTTAAATTATTGCAACGTGGTGTAGTTTACGAGCTTAAGCGGCAAAGTTCACAAGAAATTGCGCTCGGTAACATGGCGGGGTCCACGCCCGATATAATTTTCAAAGGTAAAAATAGCGATTAGGTCTGTTAAATTAAATTTTAATTAAAAATCCTTTAAACTGCTGAGAAGTTTTCGGACAGATGGAGCACGGAGTTTAACGCGCTTTTGACTCTCAGCAAGTCCTTTCATTTGATACCCATATTGTAAGAAAGCATAACAAACTTAATCCGCCATCCTTCAAGTCCGCCATATTTGATTCAGAGTGACGTCACTTTATTTTTCGAGTTTTTTCGAGTTGCTGAGAACAGCAAGCCCTTTCATTTGATACCCATATTGTAGGAGTACATTAAAAATAACTAGTCCGCCATCTTGGGTGTTCCGCCATGTTGGATTTAGAATAACGTCACACAGCTAACCATGCATTGTCATCTAAACTAAACGTGTATACGAAATTTAAGCTCAATCGGTTGAAGATATCTGCTTCAAAAATGAGTTGCAAGATTCTACCCGAACATAGATACTCGTACATTGCAAGTTACAAATAAAAGCTTGTTAAAATACAGGTGAAGCTAATAAAAGCGTGTTAAAATACAGGTGAAGCTAATAAAAGAGTGTTAAAAAGGCGCTCGGTTCTAACCAAGGACCGAAACCGGTACCGCAAATACCGGTATTATTTGGTAACCACCTTTATTTTTATGCCGGTATTTTAAAAAGGTAAGCTTTTGGCGTATTATACAACCGGTACGTAATACCGGTAACCTTATTAAAATTACCTTTATTTCGTGAGATCTCGCGACACCTCGGCACGCGCTATGACGCGCTGTCTATCTCACTCGCACCCGTCGCGTCGTTTCGTCTCGGTCGTCAGTTGGTATATTCAAAGAGCGACCGGCTCCTGTCTTATTTGTTAGTAAGTGAGGAGGTCGCCCGATCGCGGTTAGCGTATCTTTCTTTTTCCAGTTTCATAGCGAATTTTGGATAGTTTGGTCTACCCGAGTGTCATAGTTCTACTAGAAATATTAATTAGTCATGAGACGGACTACGTTTACTTTAAAAAAAAAATAATGATGATGATGAAAATAATATACACTAAGGAGACGAATACCTCAAAATGTAACATCGCAAATTGTAGTAAAATGTACGATTTTCTCCGTAAAAATAGGATCTTTTCCTACAAAAAGTATCCTATGTGTTAATCCAGGGTACAAACAATCTTTATTTCAAATTTCATCTAAATCCATCTAATAGTTAAGGCGCAAAATCAATACAAATATAAACATCCAGACATACTTTCACATTTGTAATATTTTATTATTATATCTTATTAAAGTGTGATAAGACGCATACGTATGAAAAAAAAAAAACGCATTTCGTTATACTTTTATAATTGATATTTGTTATGATAATAAATATTTTTATATATATTATATTATATACTGAGATTAATATGCTATTTAAAAAAAGAGCACGTAAACTTGTGAAATTCAAAATAGCGCCCATGATATGTTTATGGACCGATTTTGTTGAAACTTAGTTGGAATAATATTTTGACATGCAATGAAATCCGTTTCGTAAATACGATGATACATAGACTAGAAAAAATCAATAAAATTAAAATATCTCGAAAACAATGCGCCGTAGCGAAAAAATAATGAAAATTTATGCCCCCTTAATAACCTTGAACACGACCATGGTCGTTCTATATAACGACCTTACTTGACCTTGACAAAGTTAAAAAAGTGAGTGTCAAGGTCAAGTAAGGTCATTATATAGCATGGCCATGGTTGTGTTACGAGTTATAAAGGGGGCACAAATTTTTGTTATTTTTTCGCTACGACGCATAGTTTTAGAGATATTTGAATATTATTGTTTTTTTCTAATGTCTGTCTGTGTGGCATCTTATTTGACAAATTGATTTTCATTTCATGTCAAAATATTGTTCTAAACCAAGTTACAACAAAACTAGTCCATAAACATTCCCAAGCCAAGTTTTAACAAAATCGGTCCATGAACGAAATATAGGCCGACATGTTTGATTTTTGTCATTTTTAACATTGCTTCGTTAATAATTGTAACTATCTTACCATTCTCAATCAATCAATTAATGTTTACAGGACCATTAAGATATATTTTTCACAAAGTTAAAAAAAGTGAATTTTATGAAGTCTTTAAAAGGAAAATTACGTCATTAAAGTTTGCTAGACAACAAAAAAACACAAAGATCTTATAGGCCGTATTTGGAGAAATAAAACCCGACAGCTGCCTTTGCAAAAGTTAAATAGTTTTATCATGGACCCATTTTCAGATCTTATCCAAGACTAGACGAACAGGGAACCAGACGAACGGTACGGAATGGAAATAAAAAAATAATTAATATTTTTATTTTACCATGTTATTCACAATGTGTGCTTCCTGTGAGCCAGGCCAACTAGAACTCTGCTCATGCCTTTAGCGAATAAAGCGTGACTCTGTGTAACTACTCGCACATGTTGTCTGCTTTAGATCTCATCAAGTATAGGCTTTAATAAAATTTTTACATCCCAGAAATTTCGGATTTGAAAATTTTTGTTTCAATCTTTTATCCTTATCGAAAAGATATTTTTGAAAAACAAAAATTAGCTTGAATAGAAAATAGCAATAGCAAAAAGCCAACATTACGTGGTGTTCCCAGGCGGTCACCCATCCAAGTACTGACCACGCCCGATGTTGCTTAACTTCGGTGATCGGACGAGAACCGGTGTTTTCAACATAGTATGAACGTTGGCGACTGAACAACCTAATTGTATGATGTCTTTAAAAAAATAAGTCTTTTTATTTGGAAACAATAGATATAAATAAAAAAAAACAACATACAAGTGACAGTTATTTCATTTATTACAGAATCTGAAATATCAACATTGTTAGTTTACGTATGTTACTAAACGTGGTGTGGTAGTAGTGAGTGCTTCCTGTTACCAGGCCAACTAATGCTCTGCTCATCCCTTGAGGTATAAAAGCGTGACTCTGTTATGTACAGTATGTGTATGTATGTTTCCAGTTAAAATTATAAATAGATCTTCAAATTAAATCGACAAAAGTTAGTTTGATATTAAATAATACAATCAAAATTTTGATTCTTTCTTGTCTAACCAAAAAGAAATAGCTAAAAATAATTTTATAAATAAATAATACGAAAATAGCAAAAAGCCAACATTAACATTACGTGGTGTTCCCAGGCGGTCACCCATCCAAGATGTTGCTTAACTTCGGTGATCGGACGAGAACCGGTGTTTTCAACATGGTATGAACGTTGGCGAATGAACACCCTAATTGTATGATTCCTTAAAAAAATAAAGTATTTTTATTTGGAAACAATAGATATAAATAGAAAAAACAACATACAAATGACAGTTATTTCTTATTATTACAGAATCTGAAATACATATTTATATTTTCCTTTACCTATGTTACTAAACGTGGTGTAGTGAGTGCTTCCTGTTACCAGGACCACTAATGCTCTGCTCATCCCTTGAGGTATAAAAGCGTGACTCATTTATGTATAGTATAACATGTGTATATATGTATGTTGCCTGTTATAATTAAAAATAGATCTTCAATTAAAATCGACAAAAGTTAGTTTGATATTAAATAACACAATCTAAATTTAATCTTTAGCATGTTAGAAATTTTGGTTCTGTGTTGTCTTACCAAAAAGAAATAGCTTAAAATAATTTTATAAATAAATAATACGAAAATAGCAAAAAGCCAACATTACGTGGTGTTCCCAGGCGGTCACCCATCCAAATACTGACCACGCCCGATGTTGCTTAACTTCGGTGATCGGACGAGAACCGGTGCTTTCAACATGGTACGAACGGCGACAGAACAAGCGAATTTGAAGATCTTTTTCCTACTGTTGACATGATGGATTTTTGTAATTTTTAACATTGCTTCGTTAATAATTGGAACTATCTTACCATTCTCAATCAATCAATTAATGTTTACAGGACCATTAAGATATATTTTTCACAAAGTTAAAAAAAGTGAGTGTCAAGGTCAAGTAAGGTCTTTATATAGCATGGCCATGGTTGTGTTACGAGTTATAAAGGGGGCACAAATTTTCGTTATTTTTTCGCTACGACGCATAGTTTTCGAGATATTTGAATATTATTGTTTTTTTCTAATGTCTGTCTGTGTGGCATCTTATTTGACAAATTGATTTTCATTCATGTCAAAATATTATTCTAAACCAAGTTACAACAAAACCAGTCCATAAACATAAAAGTTGGTCGCCATCTTGGTATTTTGACATTTATACCATACCGCCGTTAATCTCATGTCCCAATGGTCCCAAGTCCAGTTTTAACTAAATCAGTCCATGAACAAACAAGTTGCCCACCATTATGGATATTTGTTATTTTATAATTCAGTTGCTATTTTCTTTTCAAAATAAAGTATCAAACTGAGTTTTATCGAAATCAGCCCATAAAGAAAAAAGTTGGCCACCATCTCGGATTAGCTTCACCAATGCGTAATATTAGATGAATTTTAAAATAAATTGCTTGCTAAATAGATTAATAAATTCACATTTTGATCGTAATCGATAGTATCGAAAATACAGATAGCCTATCGATACTATCGATAGACTATCGCTATCGCAACAACACTAGCTGGCATTAAGTTTTAAATTAAATAACTACGAAACTGCGAGATCGCAAAGAATTTATAACTATCTACATTTTCGATAGTTAGAGAATATACAAAATCTAAAGAAAAAAACCAAAATATAGTCATGTTCTCAACGTAGAGGGGTATATTTTAATTATTTCATGCATAAGCAACAAATAACTCTTAAAGTGGCGCGGATGAAAATGGATTACTTCCCAATACATTTCTAATTTTCCCTGACTCCGAGTAGACCCACCATTAATCGGGCTAAGTTGTGACCACAATGCAATGTGGTGTTTAAAAATCTCACCGAGTATATATTGACAGTTAAATAAGATCTAATTAATAGTCATTCCAAATATATTAAAGTACTAACGGTCACTACCCAGTTTCTGTAGACAGGATGTTTTTTAATTTAAAAAATAAAGTCACTTTATTAATGCAGATGAGTATATTTTAATAATTGAATGCAAAAACAACAAGAAAATCTTCAAATTACGCGCCATTACGTTGCCATTATTAATTCCTTTCTAAATCAAGGACCTTTTTCGGTAACCGATATTAACACCGGTAACCAAAGCTAAAGGTAACACGTTTATAGGTTTCGCTAACCCAAATATCGGTTACCTTTATCTAAAATGTAACCTAGAATTTCTACCTTTACGGCATACCTTTACCGCAAATTTTAAAGGTTTTCGGACCCTGGTTCTAACGGAGGTTCCGGAGTTTGAAATCCGGTAGGCACGTGGATGAAACAAATATGCACGGAAAATCACATCACACTTCACACTAATATTACTTACTCCGCTGGCTCAGCGATCCAAAGTGGACCACACACACACACACACACAGTGGGTCACACTAATATTATAAATCTGAAAATATATTTGGATGTTTAGATGTTTGTTCCACCTTCACGCTTAAAATACTCAACGGATTTGAATGAAATTTAGAATGGAGAGAGTTTGTAGCCTGAATTAACACATAGGATACTTTTTACGGGAATAAATCTTATTCCCACGGGAAAATCTTAAACAACGCGAGCGTAGCCGTGGGTGGACAGCTAGTAAAAAGATTTAAATGGTTAAACGCTACAAATGTGCTTGTTTGGGGAACTCTTTAAAGTCGTATACAATTGCTATGCTTTAAATGCTACGTCGTAGCCCAAGGTCGTAGCATCCTCCTCGTAGCAAATACGAATAAGATTTTGAGCAAGACGACTTTAAATAATTTCTTTTTGTTTTCTTTTATCAATATTAGAGCACGATAATGGCGTCGAGGTCATGCGAAATGCCCCTCATCATCATCATCATCATCATCGTGTGGGTGGGTCGACAAGATAACCGACCTCACAAGCCCTGGTGTCAGTGTTATAGAGCAGCCAAAGGCCACTGACTTGGCTCATGTAACGACTAGATAGTAACCGGGACCAACGGCTTAACGTGCCTTCCGAAGCACAGAATCATCTTTCTTTTCAGACAATGATTCAGCCTGCAATGTCCTAACCAAACTGGGGAAAGTCTCACAAAGAGATTTTTGCTTGACAGTGGCCCCACCGGGAATCGAACCCGGAATCTCCGAAATCTCGCCCACTCGGCCACGGAGGCTTTTATTTTATTACAAGTCAAAATTCAAAATTCAAAAATTATTTATTTCCATAGGATGTTATTACATCACTTAGATCCGTCATTACATTTTCTTGGGTGAGTTCACTAACACAATGGCGGAATCTGTGGAGTACCATTTACGTCCTTATCACTTTCTCCATTAGTCTACTTGAACTAGTTAAAGCACGGTTCTCACTAGCGTCTACGTTTCTTGCTAATTACTGCTTCCCTCGCTTTTTGTGTAACAAAACTTTCAATTTAATTTAAGTTATGGTAAACTCAAACTGCTTCGAAACTTGCTTTGTTTGGAAGCAGCTGTATCATGCTGTGTAAATGGTAAATAATTGAAACTTAATTTAAATTAGTTTCAAGACTGAAATTACTTTATTTTTATTATGGTTTGTGGTCTAACGGTCGTGGAGTTTTTCGGCTCTTGATTAGATTCGGGGGTTCTGGATTCAAACCCAAATACTTCCAAACTCTTTGACTATTTCCCCTTGGAGAGACTAAATTACCTCAATGTCAAAAAAATTTATGATTCTGTGCTTTTCAAAGTCAAAGTAAATTTTTTTTATTCGAATTAAGATTTTTACAAATCATTTTTCGACGTCAAAGCTATCATGGATGGCACGTTCACTACCAGTGTACGCCCTCTGTGGAGAAGAACGGCCAGAAAAAACTCCTTTGAAAGGTAATTTGCTGAAGGTCCCAGACAGTAGCTACGGGAGTAGGTTACACAATTTTTTTCTGTTTTTTAATATTTATGCGGAAGTAGCTCTGTCTGTCTGTCTGTCTGTCTGTCTATTACACTATTCGTACTAACCTGTAGAAAAATACAAAATATTTTATAAAAATCATTAATAATTGCCTAAGATTTCATCGTTTTTCGCGACCCTGGATACATATCTCTGCTTCTTATGTGTGTTTTTTGCCTTCACTCAAGTATACTAATATTTTCACAATTTGCGGGTTTGTCAAGTATATTCTATTTTATTCTTTATCTTAGGGAATTGACTGTACCCCATAAATATAATTAATTACTGAAGCCGATTCACCCTGTATAAGCAATCCACTGCGCCAGTACAAAAGGCTGAGACAGCGGCGCGCGCGTCGCATGATTTACTGTAACAACAGCACTGTTTGTACGAAGACAGTTGGCAGTTGGCTCCCCGCCATTCGATCTGCGAGAAGCAGATTAGAATGTTAATGTGTCGTTTCCGCACAGGGCCGGACTTGGTGCCTCTTGAGATATCCTATAACCTACAGGGATGAAGAAAATCGCTATGTTCTCTGGAACTGTGTAAGCCAAGCCAAGCTTCTTGTATGTCCTTTAAAAACGACACAAGAGCTTATACAGACAGGTTACATTGGATCAGAATAACGGTGGGTACGTATATGAGCTGTTGATGATGATGATGATGATGATGATACATTTTTCCATGTTGTGCTCGTTTTATCCGCTTCTTGTTTTTTTTATTCTCTCTCTTCCGTTGGTTTACCGGAAGGTATTTTCCTTGAGGCCTGTTGTGTCGTTTTTCTGTATGTTTTTGTCTCTTTAGTGTTTATTGCGTACAATAAATTGTTAAATTAATAAATCAATCAATCAATCAGTCTATTGTAGTCCACTGCTGGACTGCTGCCTCCCCAAGGGCACGCCAAAGCGCACGATCACCCGCTTTCCTCATCCTAAACCTCTGGATCCGCCGCTATCCACCACAATAAGTTATTCAGCATACTGCGAGCGCCATACTTCAGATATTAAGTTCGGTATTGTTGCGTGGTGCCGCCGCGCCGCATAAAGGCTGAGGTTGTACACGAACTTGGCACAACAGTGCAAATCTACCTACACAATAACACTATACTTTTATAAATTTATACGGATTTGTGGCACCAACGGTAAAGATAATCGTCATCGAAATTTCAGTTTTTCTTACAACGTCTATTCTTATATTTATTTAGGTATAAAAAACCATAATATATAAACTAAAGTCACATTTAATACATGCTTCTACTAGCAACAATTGAAACCACTCTAGAGAAAGCTTGAAGGTCGTTAGAATGCAGCACAATCGGTATTGGCTTATCGTCTACATAAGCACTTACAAAGTCCTCTCCATCAACTTGGACGACTATTTTATTGTTATTGTTTATTTTAACTTTTGGCGTATAGCATCACTTATAGCCTCGTAATTATTTCAAGGTTTTTTTAACTTACCGTGTTAGTTAATTGACCGAACGAGCGCGAAGCGTCTCCGTTACAGCTTGGACAAAATTGCTTTTGTATGTCTATCTGTCCATCTGTCTGTCTGTTTGTTCCAATCTACAGGTCGCGTTTCTCAACCGACTCTCGTGGAATTTTGTGAGCAGGTTCGATAAATTAATCAAATTTTTTGTCGAGTCAGTTTTTGGAAATATTAAAAATGATGGAGTTATGAGGGTTGAAAACGTAAAACTAATCATAAATCAGCCATTAAAAAAAAATTATACTCGTGAGGTCTACAGCTCACAGAGCCACTAGTGTATTTGGTAGGTTGACCCATCTTGGAAGCTCAATTAAAATCACTTCCTCTCGACTTTCAACTGTTAAATTTTGCATACTTGTTCAATCCTGAAAATACATTAAAATTGCCTAATGATACAGCCAAGACCGTCTTCTGATGAGGCAACACCTCAATGGTTAGTAGCAAAGAGTTTGCATTCATGGTAGCCTGCTTAAAAGGGTACTCTTTAGCGGTTGAAAGCATGATTGTGTAGAAAAAGGTTTTTTAATGAAATATTACTTGTAGTACTCAGCTTGCTTCCAGATTATTTATTCTGGAAGCAAACAGACTATTATTATAACGTCATAGATAATGACGCCTCTGGTCTCAATTCCCTAACCAAGTTAGTGCGAACAATAAATCTTCGGCGTGTCAGGAGTCAGGGCTAAGTTGTTGGGTTTTTACCCGACTGCTTTAGAAGGAGGGTTATGTTTTTCGAGTGTATGTATGTATGTATGTATGTATATTTCTTTGGCACGCTCTACAGCCTAAACGGCTTGATGGATTTTAGCTAAAGAGGTATCGTTAGATTCGACTTACTGGTGAGAGTGACACTGGGTACATCAAATTTATAAAAAAACCAAGATGGCCTATTTTTGGCGCCAAAAGTTTTAAATTTTTCATGCAGTCGGGTTTTTTTTTTTAATAGTTTATCTCAGACCCAGTGCGACGCTCCATCGAATATAACGTCCAAATTCAAGATGGTCGACAGCTCATGTACGTCCCCACCGAGGAGCTCGAGCCTACCCTGAATTAGGGCGACTAGGCCTCAGTCGACCACACTGGCCCAGTGCAGGTTGGTCGACTTCACACCTTTGACTTTCCTCGCAAGAGTGTGCTGATTTCATCGCGATGTTTTTGTTCACCGTAAGAACGTCGAATAAACGCACTACACATGAATTTGAAATTCGAAAACACATATTTTGTACGTGGTGGGGATCGAACCCGGACGGGAGGCAGCGGCCCTAGCCACTAGACCACCGACGCTCTACGGATGGCCACGAGCGTGTTACATTCATAAAATCGATTACAGTTTCAAAGTATCAGTATGATAACTAACGATCATTGGTGTTGAAGCGGCCCAAACGCAGCAACGTGATTCGGAATATTCACTAGATCTTATAGACAGATGTAATCGTTTACGCTGCTTAATAACAACCCAAAAATCAAACTCAAACCACCACCAGCGACCTCCACCAGTCCACCTGGTAGGGGGGCGACGACGTCCTTACTATTCTCTCGCAATTCCGAACAAGACGACTTCTACAACCAGTCTAATTAGGTCTTTCTATACTAATAACATTAATAGCGTCGTATATCAACTTACACTAGATATTTGTTACCGATGCTGTTGCTCATTATTACAGGGCGGTACAGTCGACGAAACGTTAAGATAACAATTACATTAAACAATCCACCTTACTGCTTATGAATAAAGACGCTCTAAAAGTCAAACTGTGCCGTTTTACGTGCGTCTGGCTGTACAAGCGTGACTGACTGTATCACTAATGGAATCTGCTCCGGTTCGTTAGCGCCGGCAGCTTTGTGAGACCCTATATCACATCCTGTATCAGGGGGTTAGGTTTCCGATAGGCACAAACTTTAATTTATTATCCTTGCTGGCCGAAAACGGACATTCATTCTGGGTAAAAGGGTCGATTTCTATCAATTCACAGCTAGAATTATTATTTACTATTGCTGTGTGTTTCCCGGCTTCCCGCAGATTTATTAATTGCTGCTGAGCGGTTCCGGGTTTGAATCCCCGTGGAGACACAATCATACAAAAATCTCTTTGAGAGCAGTGAAAAAAGAAGAGGAAGACTTTTGCCTAGCAGTAGTGGTACAATGGCCTCGATTCGCGATGTCGTGCTCTAATTCTAATTTTAAAATCTAGCTATCCTTTTCGTTTTTATTACCAATGAAAGAGAGGTGATGAACGAATGACATTAATTTGAACGAATGATAACCTAAAATAAGAGCATAGCTGTCAGTTTAAGAGATTTTTAAGTCGCATGTTTTAAGTGCTCTCTAAAATTGTGCAATCGACACGGCCATAAGATTCAAATTCGATATTTGACAGCTTTAATATTAGAATGGCCATCTCCTGTCTCTTTTCAATCTTTAAAAGGTAAAAAGGACAGACTAAATTAAATTAAGGATTAGAGCGTGACAGTGTGAATCGGGGCCAATGTAGACCTAAAAAGTTAAGATGACTTTCTCCAGTTCGGTTACATCAAAATCCATTAAAAAAAAAAAAACAAATCCAAATTTGCACTTGTCGGTTATGTTTTTTATTTCTTCTTTTGAACAATTGTAGATGAAAGTCCTCTTTCCTGACGTCACTAGTTGTTTATCATCCACTTTTTGTATATTTAAATTATTTTCTGACATGAATAATAAATATAAACAACAACAACAATATTGAGTGAAGTTTGGCAGGCAATGCAAAAACAAGATGGCGTCACGCTGGAATGCAACTGCTAATTCGTGACTAAGTTCACTGTCGGTGTACAAAACCAATTTCACTGGATTTTTATTAATCATCAATCATCAACGGCCCGTTACAGTCCACTGCTGGACTATGAGCCTCCTCCACTTAAGTGTTTGGTTTTGCCATAATCTCCACGCTTGGCAGGCGGGTCGGAGATCGCAGATTAAAAGGTTACTGTATCAGAGAGCGCTGCTGCCCGTTCCCTGTTCAATGTGTAGTCCCTAAGTCGCCTCTTACGACACCCACGGGAAGAATAGGGGTTGGTGACAAATGTATTCTACTCTGCCGTCACCACACGGCGATTTTTATTAAATAACGTATTATTACTAACGTATTATTTTTTTGTTAATTCAATCACACAATAACTTCCGGTGTTTGTGTTCTTCGTCGCCAATTTGGTATTCATAAATAAAAGCTAAGCGCTTTGGAAGGTACGGTAAACCGCGTTAGTGGCCAATAAATACTTCACAACAATGATATGGTTTGTGAAGTTAGTTAACTTGTCGACTTACAACACGCACCATGGATAAGAACAAGAAGAACAACTCATGCTGTTTAAGTCTCTACCTGTACTCCGTGACTTGAACCAGGGTTCTACGAAACACGTTAATCCTTGTTACACTTTGTCTATGACGACTCATCGAACACTTATTTAAACCGCACTTCAATCAAGCACATTAATATATATTACAGCTTGTGTTCGTTTTATATAGGTAGGTACCTTTATAAATAGTAAATCGCTACACTTGCTTGCTACGCCACAGAGGTTATCAATCAGTTGATGAAGAAAGTCAATCGGATAATCAAAGTATATTTATATAAAACAGAAACGGTTTATTTCTCAAAGAAAAAGGTATTTCCTCATCGACTTTTTCAATTTCATTTCAGGTTCTTTCAGTATTATTTCGCGTTGAACGCCTTAACTTTCATACCGAGCAAACTAATTACGAATATCTTTGCGATATTGCTTTTAAACTTCATCAGGCGTTTCCATTTTCAGCTGGCAGCACGCTTGGATTGCTCTTAGCAATAGATCCGATTATTTGTACACAAGAAAACTGCTTATTATTTAGCCAAATTGCTTGCTTTTTACTTGAACTCTGAGCATCGTAGTTCCAAAACGAATTACTGAAATGCGTCTTTTTATTATTTCATTTGAATGCATGACTTATCGGGTTTTTTAATGACAACAACTTTTCATTTATATTTCAATATGGAGAGAAATGAAACCAAGTACCTATGTATATTTACTTTTTAACGTGTGGATTTCATTGGTTTTCCATGCATTTCACTTTTCCTATCTTGATTTTGCCCTTAAGAATAAAAAAGGTAAAAGTTTGTGGCTCAGCGGCCGCCACGGAGCTGCCGAGCACCACACGAAGAGTGTTTTAGTGGATATTTTAATAAAACGTGGCAAAAAGGGTTCAGTCCGAAGGAACAGGTATTTATCTACACTCATGTCGTAAATCCTTCATTTACTTATCAGAAACGCTAAGCAAATGATATACCTTTCGATGGAGCCGTGACTAAGGATCCATACAAATTTCATTTCGTTATCGCAAAGTTGTAACAAAATGAAGTTTTTTTTTTAATTTTTACGCAGATGCTTGCTATTTGAGCACACTAGCGTGTTTCGGAACGCAACCTTGGCGGCGCGCATGCGCGGTGCGATATTACTGCAAATTTATTTTCGCGCCATTAACGTTTGTAATGTCAATAATTATTACAATAAACAATGATTACTTTATTTTGTCTTTAATTTAAATTTGTTGTATGAGTGTAGATAAACTATTGTATGCAACTGTACATAATTAGTATTTAACACTCGTGTATACTTTTATGAAACTCGCTGCGCTCGTTTCATAAACCACACTCATGTTAAATACCCCTCATTATGCAACAGTTGCATAAATAGCTATTATTTATGTATTCATATTTTTTTTATTATAAAAACTGGAAAATAGTAGCGAGGATTCGAAATAGTAAAAGGATAACTGAGCTTTTCACTGTTAGAGATCAGGACATGAAGTGAGAAATTTAGCAGAAAAAAGACAAAATCGAAACGTAAGAAATCTAAATTTGAAAATTAATTTGAAAGATATAACTGCCAGCAAGAAATGTTGCCAGTGGCGGTTGAAAAGAGTTTTGTAACGAGGCATTCGTCCTCTTTTCTGTTTTATGACTGGCAACCCATCTTGCTGGCAGTTTTAAAACAGAAAAGAGGGCGAACGTCACATGTCTAGAGCAATGTATGCGAGCTTTTTCTATTGAAAAAATTGTCTACAATCGTGTTTCTGAGATTGCACGACTAAAGAAAATACTCCTAAACGGAAGACAACGGCTCTTACCGCTACACCATCGACGACGCTCTAATTAGCATTTACATAAAAGATTTAGTACAGTCATTCACACAGCAATATTTAAACTTTGGTCAAATATTCGAATGAAGAAGCAGCCCAATTTATACCTTCGATCTGCGATTGACCGTACATGCCTAGTTTGTTTTATCAATATTTTTATACCAAAACAAATGATAATCGGGTTAAAGGGCGCCGACCACCACAACATTATAATGTTCCAAATATACTGAGAAGTGTTCTTAAGAAACACGTGTGTAGTGTAAAAATATAAAAATGTGGGAAAAAGTAGTGTTACTATGTTTTCTTGGGTACACCAGCTCAGTAAGTGTATAATTCATCCATTTTACTATCCATATTATACAATTTAAGTTAACTACAGATAATAAATTAAAACAAATGTCATAATAACATTGTTTATTCATTTGTTTGTTTTCTGCTTTGTTGGATCCTGGTAAAGGCCAAACGACATGATGATGATAGCATTAACATGAACCTCTCGATAGTCGTCATTAATTATGAACCTCACCGAGGGGCCCAAGTAGTATAAAGCATTTTTTTAAGTCCCATACGATAGTTAGTTCGCTGCTGGAATGAATGAATGAAATAAACTTATATAGCTCTTCTACGCTAGCTCCTAAGAACGAATAAAAGTGGTCCATGTCTATAGATTATATATCTAGGTGCAGATAAGATTCAAACGACATACTTATAGGTATTATAAGTGTAAGGAGGCATTCGTCCTCTTTCCTGTTTTATGACTGGCAACCTTTCTTGCTGGCAGTTTTATCTTTTATTTTAAATTCATTTTCAAATTTAGATTTCTTACGTTTCGATTTTGTCTTTTTTCTGCCAAATTCTTCACTTCATGTCCAGATCTCCAACAGTAAACTTATCCATGTTATTATTTTCCCGTCGTTAGTTATATAATATAAAATAAATAATATATAAATACATAAAAACCTTTCCTTTGGACTGAGCTCTGGTCATAGCCACATAACCCTCTACAACACTCTTCGTGTGGTGCTCGGCAGCTCCGTGGCGGCTGCTGGGCCACATAAGTATATATTATATAGGTACGTGTTAGGCAGAAAGTACGTTAAATAAATCGATCATCATCATCATCATCTCAGCCGGAAGACGTCCACTGCTGAACATAGGCCTCCCCCATAAATAAATCGATGTAAATTCTAAAATTGTAACCTATACAACGTGTTACAAAAAATACCAAAAAAAAGAATATTTTTATCAAAGGCATTTAATTGAAATTTTCCCATCTCTAGTGATCAGCTGTGTCAAAGAATATTAGGACCAGATACGTAATTTTAGATCAATGTGCCTATTTTTACCGTTATGGTTAAAAATGTTTACGTACCTACTACTTGTACCATAACATTCACATTAGAACAATTAATTTTAAAATGAAAAAAATACAAATAAATAAAAAAAGCTTTGTTAAATAATTGTTATAAAATAATAAATTAATGAAATAATGAACTTAATATTTCAAAATAAAATTTATGTTTGTAAATACGTAAACAAGATAATTAAGACAAAAAAGAAAATGTTTTCCAACATAAATTGATTTAAGTTCATCTCTTTTAAAAATGTAGGCACAAATGGTGTATAAATACTTTTCCATTCTGAGTCTCGAAATTCTATATTTTAGGTGTCAATTGACACTCGAGATGGGGAATTTTTAATTAAATGCCAGTGATGAAGAATATTTTTTGTAACACGTTGTTTTCGATCACAACTCGGAAAAAAAGATTTCTCCTCTTCATTTTGCTTGCGGTTACATCAAAGCCATTCCTTTCCAACCTACTTTGTCATAGGCAATCATCATCATCATCATCGTGTGGATTGTAAGGTCGACAACCGACCTCACAAACCCTAGCGTCAGTATTATAGAGCCGCCAAAGGCCACTGACTTGGCTCATGACGTAACGACTAGACAGTATAGCCGGGACCAACGACTTAACGTGCCTTCCGAAGCACGGAATCATCTTTCTTTTCGGACAATCAGGTGATTCAGCCTGCAAGGTCCTAACCAAACTGGGGAAAGTCTCAAAAAGATATTTTTGCTTGACAGTGTCCCCACCGTGAATCGAACTCGGAACCTCCAAAACATAAAAAGTATTTATTTGCTTTCATAGCACACAGCACAATAACAAAAAACCCTTGCCTCCATAGACTGGCACGGTTTTTTGCCTTACTGCCTTCACCTTACTCCACTGCCAATCCACGACACAAAGCTACATTTCCAACTAGCATCACCAAAATATATCTTCTCGCTCTCCAGCAGACCACATCCTTCGACGTGAGTGGCATCATCAGCGGCAACCGCATGGCAGCGGTTCCCCTGGGCAGGTCCTTGGGAGACGGCGAGCTGGACGTGGAAGGGATCTGCTCCAAGGCCGGGATGACCTGCCAGGACTGCAGTAAGGCTATCACTTGTGTACCCCTGCCGATTGGCTGGCTGAAGGTGAGAGTTGTTTTTTTTTTGTTAGGTTGTCACAGACGACAAAAATAACAACTGAATTTGTATTACAATGAAACGAAGCGGTTTATTAAGTCCAAAGAGTTAATCTATGATTAAATCTAAGGCCCGGTTTCCACCAAAGTAGAGAGGAGAGGAGATGTGTTTGAATAACCAATCAGATTTCGTTATTTCCACATCTCCTCTCCGCTTAGCTTCAATAACGAAATCTGATTGACAAACATAGAATGGATATAATGTTAATCATTAGTGCTACTGGAATGTGCCGCGACGTCAAAATAAAAGGACCGCACTCAGCTTATGCCGCGATCGTGAAGACCGCGACGCTGGTATTCTGTGGGCCCCTTGTGGTGGATGTAGAGGGCGATAAAATCAATAATAAAATACACACATGTATATGTATATATATATATATATTTACATAACAGATACATACACATATATATTTTAATCTTTAAATACATAATATATTTTTTAAATTATAATTCATACAAATAATATGTAATAAATAATAGATACCATAAATAAACATAAACGTATATAACAGTGTAAAATAAGCTTGTCAAAAATAATAATAAATAAATAAAAATGAAAGACCTTGATAGATATACTCGTACTTAATAAATTCGATCAATTTCAATTCAATTTAATTTATCAAAACATTTTTTTTTTAACTTACTTTAGTTTGGGCTGCCAGTAGATGTAGTTTATATTTAATTTTAAACGAAAATTCCGACTTTAAACTGCGAAGAGGCAGCGGGAGGTCATTCCAGCACCGGGTAGCGGCAAAGCGGAAAGAGCCCCGAAAGCCGACAGTACGGTGGTGGTGCAAAGACATCGCCCAAGTCGATGAGCGTGTGGGAGCGATGAGGGTGTGGACGTCACTACACCAGACGAGCTTTTCCTCTAGATAAGGCGGCGTTTTATATTTAACCAAAGAAAACAATAAACAAGCTAAATGTAAATAACGTCTAGAGCTCATTTTCAATATGTTATTGTTATTAAGATAAGGGGTCACGTGAGTGCGAGGCGGTATGTTGAAGCAAAAGCGGGCGCAAGCATTTTGAACTCGTTGTACAGCCTTCTGCGTGCGCACCAAGAGGCGAGGACCATATGCCACGTCTAAGTAATTGAACTTTGACAATACTAACGAGTCGCAAAGCTTAACTCTAGTATTGGTGCTTAGCGAATTCCGCACTTGATACAGCAATTTTAGTCGGTAGAAACAGTTACTAGATATTTAGGCAATGTGTGATCCAAATCTCAATTCTTCATCCATTATCAAGCCTAAATTTCTTGCTTCTGTCACTCGCTCAACTTCCTCATCCGCAACCACTACTCGAACCTGCGACTCGCCATGACATTTATTTGTTGAGGTGTACCAAGAAGCATAAATTTAGATTTACGGCCGTTCAGTTCTAACGCATTAAATTTGGACCATTCGGCAATAAGATCGAGATCCTCATTAAACTTATTGGTAGCTAAATCTATTTCGCCAGGTTTACTTGATATATATATTTGTAGGTCATCGGCATATATGTGAAATGTACAATGGTGTATGTGCTTGATAACGTCTGCTGTATATATGATAAATGATAAGGGCCCTAGTATCGATCCCTGAGGGACCCCACGTTTCACGCTTTTGGATTGAGATAATTTAACAGTTTCATTTTCCATTGTAATTTCAACGTATTGTGATCGATGTTGAAAATAGCTCTGAAACCATTCGACTGTTTCGTTACTCAATCCATAAAATCTAAGCTTTGTCAGAAGCAATTTTCTATCAATACAGTCGAATGCCTTAGAGAAGTCCAACAGCGCTAAAATTGTACCCTCTCCAATGTCACTTGCAGCGAGAATATCATCCACTACATTCAGCAAGGCGGTAGTTGTGCTGTGATGTTTTCCGAACCCCGACTGTGTGTGCGGTAGTATTTCTTTCGCGTCAAGACCTGACCCACGAGCACGTCCGTGTGCCTCGTCACGCCGCTTTGGTGGAAACTGGGCCTAATTCTCGGTATGTTCAGTAGGTTCCAGTAGGTTTCCTTGGTCAAATGACCTGACCATCTACCATTCGAACGTCTGTTTACTTTTACGTCCTTTTCATGAATGTCCATTGCTTGAACATGTTTTTCCTCAAATGTGCATTTCATGAAAGTCGAATTCTTCTACTATATAGGATTATTTCGGTTGACCACTAGCTGACAGTTCTTATTAGGAACCAGTTTGCTTCTTTTAGTAAAAAAAAACGACAAAACAAGAAGTCACTAAAGAAGTCTTATTCGCTACTCACTCATGATAACTATTTAATAAATTTTTCAGAGAGGGGGGAGCCAGGAGTTCATAGCACAGGGTATCCTAGTTTGGGCTCCTGACTCCCACAAATTATATTGTATTGTACTATGATATTATTATGATTAACTGTATTAGTTGTAGTACAAAAGTATGTGGGAGTGAAATAAAGCACATTATTATTATTATTATGAATATACCTTGGAAGAGGAGACAATAGTGTAGGTATCAAAAAGTTTCAAACTTGGCATTTAAAGTTCACCTCTATTGCTGAAATTACTTAGTCAACAACTTGTGCTAAAGAATTTGGCTTCACCTTCAACATATTTTTTTGTTTCGGTGGTGTATTGGTAAGGCCCTTGCCTCTTGTTCGGATGACGTGGGTCCGAGCCCCACCACGTATTAATATTTTTCGAATTTCGGATTCACGTACGTTTATTCGACGCTCTAGAAAACATAATGGGGAAAGCTGCCCGCACGCTCCTGTGAAGAAATTGAAGTCCACCCAGCTCGATTCAGGCCTGATCACACTTCAAAGTAGTGAGTGCATATGCCTATGGTGAAGTCCACCCAGCTCGGTTCAGGCTTGATCACCCTTCAATGTAGTGAGTGCATATGCCTATGGTGAAGTCCACTCAGCTCGGTTCAGGCCTGATCACCCTTCAAAGTAGTGAGTGCATATGCCTATGGTGAAGTCCACCCAGCTTGGTTCAGGCCTGATCACCCTTCAAAGTAGTGAGTGCATATGCCTATGGTGAAGTCCACCCAACTCGGTTCAGGCCTGATCACCCTTCAAAGTAGTGAGTGCATATGCCCATGGTGAAGTCCACCCAGCTCGGTTCAGGCCTGATCACCCTTCAAAGTAGTGAGTGCATATGCCTATGGTGAAGTCCACCCAACTCGGTTCAGGCCTGATCACCCTTCAAAGTAGTGAGTGCATATGCCCATGGTGAAGTCCACCCAGCTCGGTTCAGGCCTGATCACCCTTCAAAGTAGTGAGTGCATATGCCTATGGTGAAGTCCACTCAGCTCGGTTCAAGCCTGATCACCCTTCAAAGTAGTGAGTGCATATGCCTATGGTGAAGTCCACCCAGCTTGGTTCAGGCCTGATCACCCTTCAAAGTAGTGAGTGCATATGCCTATGGTGAAGTCCACCCAGCTCGGTTCAGGCCTGATCACCCTTCAAAGTAGTGAGTGCATATGCCCATGGTGAAGTCCACCCAGCTCGGTTCAGGCCTGATCACCCTTCAAAGTAGTGAGTGCATATGCCCATGGTGAAGTCCACCCAGCTCGGTTCAGGCCTGATCACCCTTCAAAGTAGTGAGTGCATATGCCTATGGGTAATTATTTTTTTCACAATAAGGTGGAAAAAAAACAATTAATAAAAGAAAACATTTCTTCTTTGATTGAATCAATTACGTAAAATTATAATGTGTAGTGTAAATAGTGTAATTTTTCTAAAAGCTCTACACCTCCACCCATTTCTTTCTTACATACAAATAAGTTTGAACGGCTTGTAATGGTCATAAGAGCCCTTAAGAGCAAAGTAAGGGAACGTCTATGAACAAAGTCGCGACCTTGGAGTAAGTACAATAAGGAAAATGAATATGCTAAGGGAAGCTCTTGGCACAGTTATGTATGGTTGCGAACAAGTTATCCTGTGTTATTTCATATGTGGAATTGTTTTATTTGCTTGCTAGCTTTGGCTCGTGTTATGTTATTCCTTAGGGGACAATATTGTATAGGTATGCATGAGTAACTGATTAAATTGTTGGTCGTCGGGTTCTACTGAAGGACATACTATTATTCCTTGTATTTTCAGCGATAATTATTGTAATTATGCCTTTGTTTGTACACAAATGTAATATTTACTAGCTTTCCGCCCGCGGTTTCACCCGCGTTATATGAGTTATTTTACCGCGGTATAAAATAGCCTATGTCCTATTCCAGGGCCTAGCCTAAATGTGTGCCAAGTTTCATCCCGATCCGTTCAGTCGTTCAAGTGTGATTCGGCAACAAACATCCAAACATCCAAACTTTCGCATTGTAGGAAGCCTGATAGGAAGTGTAAATCATTTACATACTAAATAATTAGCACCACACCATTTATATACTAAGCTGATCAGAAAAAGGCTTTACTTCAAAAGCAATAAGAGCTCAAAAGACGTAATTCCGACCGAAGTTTCAGTCCATGAAGCGAAAAACGCTTTTTACTCTCTTATTACATTGACATGGCATGAAGCTCTGTATGATCGGCTCATGCACTGAGTTTGGTGAGTTTGGGGGGAATTTTTATATCTTTCATAAACCTTGTCATGCATAAAAATACTACAAGGTAACTGGAACATTCCTATGTCCTGTACACCCTACGACAACATAAACTTACAGAATGTTTATCTCCTGCAATATAAGGTAGAGTTTTACGCGTTTTTGAGGAGCCGATAAATAATATATCTCTGCTCGGTCGGTTGACTTTGACCTAGTACTCTAAAGTTGTGATATGAAATATATGAAATTTTAATGTGCGTAAAATTGGGGATACTTCAATCTTGTGTATCAGTATTACGAACAATTAGACTATTATAAGAACAATGCTAAATGTTTTGTGGTAGGTAGGTTAGATAGATCTATATATAGATCTCGTTTTGCAAAACCCATCAAGAAATGTAGTCAGCATTGACGGTTCAACAATTTTGGTTTGTGGACCAGACCTTACAAACCACAGGATAAAGAAAAAGAAGAGAAAAAAAGCACGATGAATTGTCTTATAATTCCAGGTGCCTCTCCAGGAGTGTGGTGAGGGTCTGACCTGCAACGCCCGCGAGGGCAAGTGCTCGAACAACAGCGTGCCAGAGTGTGACGTCATCACGCAGAAGTTCCAGCACACCTGCGAGCAGGTATAATACGTCATACTTGTTATTTTACTTTATTCGGAAAACTTACAGCTAAATAATACAAACATAAATTATAAAAGTAGATATACACATACCCATTAACAAGTTAATAAAGACTTCAAATATTGGTTCTGTTAAGCTGCTATAGTTCTTATTAAATTAAAAATAGGCGCCTGCTTCTCCACAGTGTGAACTCACCTAAAAAATATAATGACGAAACTAAGAGATGTAACATCAAAAAGTTAATAAAGTATTCATTTAATTTCCTTACTTTTACGCGTGCACAATTTTAACTTTTATGAGTAGCCTGAGAAAAACATCGCTAATTGCTCGAAAGAACTAATTGCTATAGGAATTTTGAAGTTAAATTATTCACTCCACTCCAAACGCGTAACATTTTCCATTCTCAACGTCTGACTTGGTTAAAAAATCTAAATGTTTTGTTTACGCAATCATAGCTTCGTATCAATAAGTTGTAACAATAACATTGCGAGTTATACCATAACAGATGGTTATCAGAAACTAATAATAAAGATCAAGGCACTTTTTGTGAGCTGTGCATTAAGATTTGGAGCACTTCCTGAATAAAAAAATATAAAATCATTATAATTACGAACAAGGAACATTTACGATCGTATAAAATAAAATAAATTGCAATTGCAATTTGAATTCCTTTAAATATCTAAAACTGTATGTTGGCCGTTGAACATTGAATGCCGCCGTCTCTATAATATAAAATAACGACATAATTTTTAATACGCAAAGTTACGCATTTAAATTTGGAAAATTATATGTAGCTTGGGATGCGTAATTATTTTAGTCGTACGAGTAATTGAAACTGTTATTGTCTATAGTTACAACATTGAACGAAACTAATTACATATAAGTACGCAAGTCTAAACGTTCGCTTGATCAAACGCAAACGCTACGTCATAATCTCGGACGTCATAATATTATAATTATTACAACAAAATTCTGGCACCAGCCCGCACAACCCGTAGAATTGAGTTTTTAACTTAAAACACTTTGAGTACGTAATAAAATTATGAGCTTTACTTTTTTTCCAGGTGGGAATCTTCCCCGACACCCACGATTGTAGAAAGTTCCACCTGTGCTCTCCTCCCGAAGGTCTGCCTGACGGAAGACCAGCAGACCACAGAGCAGCGTTGTGCCCCAGACATTATGCTTATGATCCTCAGACTGCCCAGTGTTCTGTAAGTAAACTAGAATTTTATGTGGAGATAGTTACCTACCACCGTTTTGCCAAATTTTGTCAGTTGGGGAGTGCTATGAACAAATTCATCAAGTTATTTAAGCAGTTATTTCAATATTGACATTTTATAGCAATATTGACATTGTAATTTTCATATTCATTGTAGTTTCGAAGATATGGCGAGTGAGTCAACATAACCCTCTCTCAAACATAGCCTACAAAAACAGTTTGCCTTGCAGATAAAGTTACCCCACGGCCAATGCGAGGAGAAGCCAGTGCCTGCTTGCACCCTCGTTGGTCAAACTGAGGTTCTGCATGCATCTCCCAACCATTACTACGTGTGTCTTCTGAAGCTCGGAGCATTGTACCCTCAAGTTTTCATCTGCCCTCATGGATGGTAGGATTTTGGCTTTTTTAATTAATAAATGGAAGCAGGCGTATATTTTTAAAGACATGATTAAGTAATAGCTATTGCGTTGTATATTTTTTTTGGCCTTGATGCGAGTATGTAATTATGTAGATAAAGCCAAAGCAAAAAGGAAACTTTGAAACGATCTTACTTTCTTCAGGTTCTTCTGGGACGGTTTCTGCCGTCCTGAACCCCAGCCGTGCAAAAAGGAAGGAACAACTCCTAAACCGGAGCAAAATACCGTGAAAGACAAGGACAACACTCCATCCACGACTCCACCTTCAGAACGTACTATGACCAGAATAGAAAGCTTCTTCTCAACTGACAGGGCGACAACGTATGCTGCCGACTCATTTTTGGCGGATAAATTTGACTTAGCCAACTATGAGACCATAGACGACATGGCGCCATCTAGCGATAACTTCGTAAACTCTTTCGAAAGTGAGAATGAAAATGAGTTTTGGTGATTATTTTTAATTTACGCCATCTATTGTTGCTTAAACCAAAGATAGATAGTTTTCAAAAATCTTGGAGGCATCGTCCAAGTCTTGGAGCTTTGTTATAATTATAATAAAATAAACTGGCATCTAATGACCAGCAAGAATGAATTAGCCAATTTTATTGCACATCCATTTGCTCTTCTCGTATATAAAACCAAAGATTTATTATTCGACATCGCCGATACACGCCGATAGATGTCAGAGGTCACGACCCCCCATAAACCAAAAGGTCTTAGAAACCGCACCGCATTACCTTAATACCAATGTTTATGAAGTTTCTAATACCTGCATTAATGTGTTGAAGTTCGCTGACTATGCCAAGACCTTTTATAGCTTCATTCGCATGCCTGGTCTATCTGTCACACTGAATAAATAAACAATCAATTTTTCAAGGACTTTCGGGTATCCAACTAAACTGAAAAGTCTGTGTAACTAGGTGACCATGGTTTTAGTCTGATGTGGAGCCGGCGGTACCTTACTAAACTCCTCAATCAAGTGTCTGTGTCTATTGGATTTGTCTTGACAAAAATCTTAGGAGCTTTCAAGGCTCTATGAATCTCGAAAAATCACTTCAAGATTTTTCACAAGGATGGAGATAAAATTTCAAATTTGGTGAGAGATGATGATGCAATTGGTCATTTAACATAATACTATAATATCTACGAGATCAATCCCGTTCGTGTAAAACTACTTAATTAAAAAAGCAATCTATGCTTTCTTCACTAAACAATGCATCCTCGTTACCACGCTCCGAATGCAATCAGATCTATGATTCCCAGTATTCAAACATGTTGCACCTGATTCTGGAAATACGGACTAATCTAGCGGTTTTAAGCTAAAGCATGGTCGCCGAGCAGAAAGAATTTCGTACGTTGACCTGTCTCTGTTACTCCTGCGTAAATATATTGCCGTCCCACTCCTACAGATGCAATGCCCGAGTGGGACGGCAATATATTTACGCAGGAGTAACAGAGACAGGTAATAACAGGTCAACGTATGAAATTCTTTCTACTCGGCGACCGTGCTTTATAATAAGAGTCAGTAGGATCAACATCAACATCAACGGCCCGTTACAGTCCACTGCTGGACTATGAGCCTCCTCCACTGGAGGGTTTTGCCATAATCTCCACGCTTGGCAGGCGGGTCGGAGATCGCAGATTAAAAGGTTACTGTATCAGAGAGCGCTGCCCGTTCCTGTTCAATGTGTAGTCCCTAAGTCGCCTCTTACGACACCCACGGGAAGAGTAGGGGATGGTGACCAATGTATTCTACTCTGCCGTCACCACACGGCGTCAGTAGGATAAGAAGAACCAATTCATCACTCCTGTCAATTTAAGGTGTCAGTCCACTGATGGACGTAGCCCTCAGCGTAACCCTGTCTCATTTCATGACACAGGATACTAGAATCGAGAAAGAGAGAGTGTTTTTATGTTACGCATAAATCACATTACATCACATCACACTAATATTATAAATGTGAAATATAGGTATCTTTGGATGTTTGTTCCGCTTTCACGCCTAAACTACTAAACAGATTTGGATGAAATTTGGTTTGGAGACAGTTGGTAACCTGGTTTAACACATAGGATACTTTTTGTGGGAAGTAGTTTTATTCCCACGGGAAAATCTTACGTAGAGTGAGCGTAGGCGCGGGCAGATGTAAAAATTGCAGAATTAAATAATTTTGGCTCGTGTTAGTCAGAATTGGGAAACAATAGTCGTATAACCGTCTTACAATAGTGGTATAGCAGTGGTACAGCAGCCGCACAATCGGACCCGACCTTTGTCCGTTCAGTCTGAGACTCGCGGCTTATCGCGGGATCTGCACCTCCCAGACCCGCGGCTGCTGATGTGGTCTAAGAATCTGCTGGTTTTATAGCCTAAGTATTGTTTAAAGGGCGTTGAATATAAATGTTATAGCAGCTGGCGGTTCAAATCCCACCCACATGTTTTCGAATTTCAAAGTAATGTCCACGCGCGATCTTCATGCAGCTCTGATTATTATATGTGATGTGATTGCATTTAGATCTCGCGCGAATCATCATCAACAGCTCATATACGCCGAGGGGCTCGATCCTACCCTGAATTAGGGCGATTAGGCCTTAGTCGACCTCGCTGGACTAATGCGGGTTGGTCGAAATTAAAATATATTTTTTAGCACATTTCAATTCAACACGATGTTTTTCTTCGATATAAACGTACATATAAATTCAAAATTCGAAAACACATCGGTACGTGGTGGGGATTGAAGTCGCGTTTCCCGGACGGAAGACAGCGGCCCTAACCACTATCCCACCAACACTCTTATATATTATATTATAATCATTTCAGAGTCCGCTGCCTCTACCGTCCTCGATTTGAACCACTCAGCTAACGGTGAACAAAAAACGAAAACCTCTGACATTAGAATTGTACTGTACTCGGTACTTGCATTGCATCACAGTTTGGGATCCTCCGAGCACTCGTGGGAATCTTACCTATACAAGTATACACATATACATCTGTATGTTGGCTTCTATAGCGCACGGGCTGAGCTGGCGTGGAGGCGGACTTGATATTTATTGTTCCGCCCGCGGCTACGCTCGCGTTATGTAAGATTTTCCCGTGGGAATAAGATTTTTACCTGTAGAAAGTATCCTATGTGTTAATACAGGGTACAAACTATCTCCATTCCAAATTTCAGTCAAATCCGTTAAGTAGTTAAGGCGTGATAGCGGAACAAACATCTAAACATCCAAATATATTTTCACATTCATAATATTAGTGTAAGTGATGTGATTAATTGTAGTGAAAGGATTCAGCTTAGGTAGTATCAGTTGGTAATGTGATGATATTTATGGTAAAAACGTTGTTTAGAAACGATATCACGTATAAAAGTATAGCACACACAGTTTGTGGGCACATTTGGGCGGGGGGCGTTGCTGGGCGGACTTTTTAATTAGTTTCAAGTTGACTTAAATTTTATGATTGGTATTTTCACATTTATAATATTAGTGTGATTATATTTGTGTGTAGCACATTTAATGAAGTTATTTATTTTGAAATAAAGAACTGTTTTACAGAAACTTAAAACTGTTATAATATGTGTTTAAGAATTTATGTATTGTATTGTATTATTCGAATACATCTTAAATGTTAAATAGTATTAGGCTATAATTCGACAGACGCTGCGGTCGTCGTCGTAATTTAAACTTATGGCCTGAGAACCTTTAATATTGTAAATACCCAGTAGTGTGGAGATGGATTTAAACAAATACTTGATTTAGAATTATACTACAAGTGCCAAGTTTCTGTGGATCTTTCTCTCACACGAAAATTAAAAAAACCCATGTTTTTAACCCCCGACGTAAAAAAGTTTGACCGCTATGTGTGTCTGTCTGTGTGTCAAGGTATTAACTTTTTAAATGTTTGCTGTTATGGCTTCGGGGGTTTTTAAATTTTAAATTTATATTTTCTCAAATTATCGTAAATAAGTCGCAGATATTCAAAATGTGATGCAGTATCGATTTCGAGTTTACCTAGACATAGTGATGAAGTCAGACCAGGTGTTATTGGTGGGTGATAAACCACTTTTAAGCTCACCTAAAGTGGTCATCATCACAAACAACCTGCGCAAATGCTAAATAAATGATTGCGCTCCTCAACCTCATACCAAAAAGCCTTAATATCTTTGAAAAACTAAATAAAACATCATACACTTCTCATTAAAAAAATCGTAACACCTTGCAAGTTTATGTTTTGTAAGGAATAACAGAAAAATGTGTATATTTAGGAATATATGTCAAATGTCGTTCAATAGTGAGTAATATGAGGTTTTCAAATCCTATGTAATCATTCATTACTCACTATTAAACGACATTTGACATTATATCGTTGATTTGTAGTAAATCAATGCATTATATTCCTAAATACTACACATTTTCATACGGTTGCCTGGAAGAAATCGCTTAAAGCGATAAGGCCGCCAATTGCCTTCTCCTGTATCGTCTGTGTTTTAATGAGTGTTTTTTATGTGCAATAATGTTTGATTTGATTTTTCAAAACATAAACTTGCAAGGTGTTTCGATTTTTTTGATGAGAAGTATATTATTTATCATACTCTGCTGGATATAGCCTTCTGCCAATAAAAAAAATCTAGTTCCTTTGTTATTAAATTAATTATTAATTAATTGTTATTAAGTGCGACTGGTCGATCGGGGCTGGTCAAGACCTTTGCAATACAATACTTCCTCGCTGTGACTAATTCCTAACTTTATAGCTCCTAATGAACTATGTAGTTATTATAAATAATATTATACAGGGTCTTATATTAGTACTTCCTTACAAAATGTGTTTTTAGGAAAAAATCGGACTAGGTTGTGGTTTAGATTTAAAATATATTTATTAAAGTTCCTTGATGTTAGAACGAGTAATTTCAAGATATCGATGACGAGAGGCTGAATAAAAAAACATGATCAGAGGGGTGGCAAAACGGCTATTTATTTGGCTTTGAGTGGTAAAAGTTTTTTCAACAATGAGATAAACAGATCTAAAGTTAATCCCTATTGAGATAATTTTTAATTTCTCTAAGCCAGGTAACCAAACCATGTAAACAAGTAAAAACAATAAAGTGGAGTGTTTGTTTGCATCCTGTATAGAGTTGGTAACAATGGTGTAAATAAATCACACTCCACACAGCCGTAGCCGAGCCACACTAGCATTTGTCAGCCGAAATGCCAGGCTGATTCGGTGCGAATCTACGGAGCTCTAAGTGCGGACCGCTATGCCATGTACAGCGACCTGCCGCTCTTGGTGTTCGGGTAATTCAAAATTATGTCATTGCGAAGATGTTGCAGAGCGTATTGTCATTGGTATTAAGGCGCATTCTGAATCAGACTTTCAGTGCCGTCAGCGATCAGAAAAGCAAAAAAAGTATGCGTTTTGCCTGCTGACAGTAATTCGATACGCGATAACGGGTGCTTTAATCGATTTAAGCGCGTCTCAGAACGCAGGGTTAGTATGGTATATTTTTAATTGCATCTCAGTCAAAAGTATTTTAAATCCAAAGAGAACACTTGTCCAGGTACTAGAAAAAAAGAAAGAAAGAAAATAATTAATTGAACCTTATCACAGTTATAAATAAAATTAATCTATAGGCTATCTTACTCACTAAAACTTAACCTAGGTGTAATAATAACTGTAATGTATTAGAATGTACATTTGAAAATTAAACGAAAGCAATGAAAACATTTTACGTGACATTGACACTGGAGCCCTGTGTGATGCTTGCTTACGCGAAAAACAAAGTTTCGTCAGATTTAGTTTAGTGTATTCAGATTTCTAGTAATAATTTATAAAGCAAAAAATATGAAAAAATAATAATCTACAGATTCCTAGCTATATTTTTTCAAATTATGTATAGCAAACGAAAGGTCAGTTTGACACCATGTTTTCGGATACACGTAAGAAGCAGAATTTTTGTCTGGTTTACAAATAATTAATTTAATTAATTAATTAATTAATTAAGTACAATACTTTTCACAAAGCTGGAATCTAAAGTCTCAGAGATCAGATTTGTCAGTTGCAGAAATCCAATCTCAAATCAATTAAAATTTCACAGATTTTAAGAAGTTATTTCACTGAATAAAACTTCAACAACTTTCTATTGAATTGAAAACTTTCAAAGTTGGGCGGCTTTGTCCAACTCTTTCAGATCGATTCATTGTCACATAAACTTTTGGAGCGTTGGAACTACGATCTTGGAACGGCATTTCTAGTTAAAATTAGCTGGATAAGAAAACTTATGAGATTTTATTAGTACGCCTAGAAAGTTTTATATTCACGTTAGGTACTACGTAAAAGAAAACGGCGTAAATACTTGGATGGTCGCGAGAATCTTTAACATCGTAAACAAGCATTTTCCAGATTTTCCCTTTGTACATATATGAAAGTATCAAGCCTTCACGCTCCCCCTACAAGGCACACATTTACCGACGACGCAACGAGCACCTCACTGCGAGTCATTCATTACTCGCGGCAACACTAACCGCTCCGTATGATGCTCACGCGACACTAGCTGTTCCAAATTCAAAATTTTTACTTTTTCTATCCCGCCCGGATTGCTGGCTGCAAACAATCTCCTTTGACAGCCTGTCATTTTTTCGCGCCAAATCCGTCATTGTGGTTTGTGTTTTGTTTTTTGTGCACGCGCTTTTAAGTTTTCGGCCAGTTTGGTAAGTTTAATTTTCTTTATTATATTTTGTTTGTGGGTTGTCTGTATTTTATTGGAAATCTATCTCGTTCCGTCGTTCAAAAGATGGATGTTTTAATTAACCACAATTGGTTGAAATTATGAACGAAATTTAATACAACACTGCGCAATAATGAATTGCGTTGCGGAATTACAGCATGTTCAGAGAGCGGATTCATGCTGAAATGTTGAATTCATTGAAATAAAGTTGCTCTATCATTGATTCAAATTCCATTTCATAATGTAATTTCTCATGTTTCCTTTTAAGTTTCGAATTTGCGGTGTTTTTACTGTGGTTACCATATTATTTTGATTGATAATATACCACGCGTTTAGGGAATCCTGGTTATCAACTTTTTGAAAGTGAAATTATATTTATCTCAGAAATATTCTTAAGATTCAGACTACATGTTTAAAAAAATAAATTATTTATTTTTCACAAAATCGTGGTAATCATTTTATTACTTTTTATAATATTAGCTAGGACCCTTTTTTATCACAATAATAGCTCAATAATTTTCTTGAGCACATTTGGAACGCGGATCGCAACCCCCTGCGAGATCTTGCAATATTTTCCCGATTCTACTGCGAGCCTCTCAGCGGCAGTCGTAAGACCCTGTATTTATGGAGTCACACATACAGGGTGTAAATTATTGCGCTCGGCAAGTTTTAATTTCACCCCATTGCGCCCGATTCCCGAATGCTGCGAGCGCGATAAATTTTGTGTGGCCACGAGACGGGAGGATTACTGACGCATGTCTATTATAAACTGTCTGTCTAATTACTAAATTAAAAACTGTATCTGCCATTACTTCTTAGAAACTGGGCAAATACAGCTAAGAACTGTAGCACTGCCAAGACAGGACTGCTGGCCGCACGATGTTAGATGGTAGTTCGAAGGTGGTGAAGATGCACGGAAGAAGATGAGATAGAAGATATAAGTAGTTTTAGAGAAATAGCGTAGCAGAAGAAAACAGAGTTCAGTCCAGATAGTTGCACATCAACGACATCAACGGCCCTTTACAGTTCGCTGCTGGACTATGAGCCTCCTCCACTTAAGTGGAGGGTTTTGCCATAATCTCCACGCTTGGCAGGCGGGTTGGAGATCGCAGATTAAAAGGTTTCTATAGTAACCTGTTCTATGTGTAGTCCCTAAGTCACCTCTTACGACACCCACGGGAAGAGTAGGGGTTGGTGACAAAAGTATTCTACTCTGCCGTCACCACACGGTGGATAGTTGCACACACGGTTTATTAGTATAAGAAATTAACGTAACACTTTTAAAAGCTTACTTTCAAATACAATCAATAAAATACGGTTAATAAGATGATCACAGTCTGACGACTTGAGGTGGATTGATGAAATTTTGATGAAAATAACAAAACCGAAACGGATGGATTCGAAATTTGAAAATAAATTGAAAATGAATGATGAGCCCGCCAGTACTTAAAAGTACTGAATTGCCAGAAACAAAATTGCAGAAGAAGGTAGGATAGCAGTACTGCTACACTCGTAACGTAACTAACTCTTTGATGTGTGTCGAAAGGAAAAAATCAACAAAGGCGAACAGATAATGAATGAGGATTACGACACAGACGGCATGCAATTCAACTTCATTCTAGCTTTCTAGCTGCATCATCGCAGTCGAAGAAGATAGAAGGAGCTGGTGACCTCTCGTTGCCTAGAATTTGTATGCAGATGACGGCCAACCATAATGGCGACACGCAGCCGCGACTGGCCATGTTGCTTGGCCGTGTATAGTTTATAGTTTATATCCAACGAGAGATCACCAGACAAAGAATGCATTTCAAATGCAGTTCTTTCGTTTTACTTTCTTTTTTCATTATTATATTCTTCACTTCATTTTTTAACCTATTCAACCAGCAAAAGACACTGAACACACACAGAACTGTAATGCCAATATATATCAACAGTTCATTTACATCCCCACCAGACTTGAACCTACCCTAAATTAGGGTGATTAGGCCTTAGTCAACCACGCTGGCCCAGTGCGGGTTGGTTGACTTCACACACAACCTTTGAATTTCTTCGCAGTGTGCAGGTTTCATCACGATGTTTTCCTTCGCCGTCAGAGCGTCGAATAAACGAACATATATGAACTCTAAATTCGAAAACCCATTGGTACGTGGTGGGGATCGAACCCGCGTCTCCCGGACGGGAGGCAGCAGCCCTAACCACTACTAGACCACCGACACTCTAGGGCGCATTCCGAATCAGACTTTCAGCGCCGTCAGCGATCACAAAAGCAAAAAAAAACGTATGAGTTTTGCCAGCTGACAGTAATTCGGTATGCGATTACGGGTGCTTTAATCGATTTCAGCGCGTCTCGGAACGCAGGGTTATATTACCAATAATATGCATTAATTTAAACAAAAATCTTGAGCGTCAACCAGAAGTAGAGTAAGTAATATATTTAATTAAACTGTCTGCATTTTTCAAAACCGGTTGAGTCACTGCACCAGATTGTAAATGTTGATATATAGCAATGGCTTAATATCTTTTTAAATATATACTACTGCAGGTTTACAAGTTAACTTGATGGAAAAACGAGGGCTTGAAGTTTAAAGAGAAAAAATAAATAAGATGAATATTGTGATGCTCTTATTTGAATGAAAGCACAGCGCAAATGCGAGCATAATATTTGAAAATATTGTATTAGGATGTATGATTATGACATAAATATTATAATATTAGATACCTATATCTTCATCATCAATAAGTCAGCCAGAAATAAACAAAAAACTGTAACGCACTCATGTCGTGAAGATACAACTCTTACAGTACGTACACCCAGCTGGACTGATGAGGTGGACCACAGGTTGGGAGGGTAAAGAAACACTTTTCACCCTACAGAAATACCTGTGATATACACAGACAAACACAGATGTAGATAGATAGATAGATAGATATAACTTTTTTTTAACGTTTATGTGTGGTATTAAAAGCGAAAAAGATCTTTAAAATCATCATTGAATCATTTGCCCGACGACTGTGGAGTTTCTTCGGTGAGCTCTTCTCCACAGATTCCGCCATTGTTAGTGAACTCACCCAAAAAAATTAAATGACGGACCTAAGTGATGTAATAACATTCCATGGAAATAAATAATTTTTGATTTGGTTCGAATTGAACCCAGGACCTTTGCACAGAAGCCAGAATATACCAATGAATTCGGAAGTGCTTCGCCGTGCAGTGACCTCTAATTCCTCTGACATTACCCTTTTGGACCCCTAATATTGTAAAGAGAGAAGTCCATACCGCTGTTGATTGACTGACTCATTAACGCAGAACCGAAACTACTAAAGCTAGAAAAACCAAATTTGCACAGCAAGCAAGCCACAAGAACAAGCAAACAACGACGAGAAGCAAGAATAAGAAGCTAATTTCAAAAAATCCCTAGAGGGGGAAAAAGAGGAATTGAAGTAACATCGTATGTTCTCTAGCCCCACGGAGCTGTGACAAAATTGTGCGGCACAAATATATTGTTTTATCGGCTATTAGATTTAATTGCACCTAACTCACCACTTATTGACCAGCTTTTACGATTCCACCTACGACTGCTATAACTTAATCTGGCCGCCATATTGATATCTTAATGACGTAGGTATACTTAAATTAAATGCCATAAGAAACGTTAATCGCAAAGCAAGATAAAGACAAAGTTCCACATATATATTCATAAACTAGCTGACCCGGCAGACGTTGTCCTGCCATTTTTCCTACCTCTACCCTACTCTACACCTACCCTACATCTACCCTTGACCATTTTGTATTGGAAAACTAAATTGTCGATTTTTTTTCTGTTACTTATTATTTGCATGCTGTTAAAAGTAAAACGTGAGGACATAATTTGTTTATTTTAAGATCTGTATAAACCATGTTTTGAGCAAATAAATATTCATTCATTCATTTATGTTTCTTACCGTTTAAACCTTCCCTGAACTTCCACAAATAGGTATTTTAAGATCAAATTTAGCCAAATCAGTCCAGCCATTCTTGTTTTAGCGATTTTTAAATTTAATTTTTAAATTGCTTGACATAACATGCCTCTAGACAGAATATCGCAAAATTGTTTTAAATTTTTTTAGGAAAAAAAACAACGAATTGATAATTCGTTGAAAAAACATATTATAATTTATTAAAAATCAAGATTGATTACAGGTTGTCTATTTTCTGACAAAAAAAGAACACTTTCTTGAATATAGCAGTCTTCATCAAGTGGAAGATTAGCCATGTCGTCAGTCCAAGCTTTCTAGTTCAAAGACCTGGAGCTAGACTTTCTCCACTGCCATGGTCTTGATGGGAAGATACCATTGAATACACAATAGAAACCTGATAATGATAATGTTAAAATTCAATATAGATTACGGTTTTAGAAACGACATTACATTTGATTGTGTATTTGGTGTGACGTAAGACAAAAAGATATAAAAAACTCATCTATTGAGCTCGTGCGGTCAATTTGCAACAAAAGGTTTACCCGTGATAAGAAGCCAACAAATCTACATTTTGTAAAAAGTTGATCAATCCGTTGTATGTACCTCTCACGCTCACATCAACGGCCCGTTACAGTCCACTGCTGGACTATGAGCCTCCTCCATTTAAGTGGAGAATTTTGCCATAATCTCCACGCTTGGCAGGCGGGTTGGAGATCGCAGATTAAAAGGTTACTGTATCAGAGAGCGCTGCTGCCCGTTCCCTGTTCTATGTGTAGTCCCTAAGTCGCCTCTTACGACACCCACGGGAAGAGTAGGGGTTGGTGACAAATGTATTCTACTCTGCCGTCACCACACGGCATCTCTCACGCTCTCACGCTCGTCTCAAGCCTTTTTATTGGGAAACAAAGATTAAACTACAAAAATATATGTACCTATAGTTGTTTATGCAGTTCCTACACCTCGTTCTGATATGGTAAAAAAAATTGAGGTATTAGTCGCATATCATCTCATTCAGAACTCGTCCCATTCGCAGCTTGTCCTTGAGAGTTCACTATCAGACTACAACGATCATTGTGACATCTCTTTGCTGCTTGCCCCCTTTTCATTTCTATTGTTCCAACGAATTTTTAAATTCCACTTACTTCCATTAAAGCAAGAAAATAAATAAAATTGTTTTTCCAATCAAAAGGCTTTGACCCGTGAAAAGCAATTACACTCTAATGATTTAATCGCAGTGAGTAATCTGAATGATTCACGACCTATCAAGGACTTGGAGACTGTCACAAAGAAAGCGACGTGATGACGGAGACTGTTCGTCATGTCGGAAGAGATAAGACGGCTATTTAAGTATAATTACTTTAATAAGGGCTTTGATATTACCCAAACAAAAATATCGATGACGAATTAAAAAAAAACAAGTTCAAATATTTTTCAACTGCTAACATTTTCCACGTTTCAATACTTCCGTTATCGAAAACGATCATCATCGTCATGTCATTATGATCGTGTGGGTTGTACCAGAATGATAATTCGATAGGGTATCGCTAATTCGCTACACGGTATCTACGTAATGGGGATAGCTCCTATAACTGAACATTACTTATATTACACAATCTATAAACTCCATAGGGATCGCACATTTTACATATTTTTTCTTCTATACCCTTAAAGGCAAGAAGATACTACTTAAATGTTCTCGCAAACGTAATTTCGGTGGTAAAATAATAATCTAAGTGAAATTACTTATTACATTTTGTTAGTTTTAGTTATAATCTAAATTCACCCTCATCAGTCTCGGAAAACTGTGCCATCACCCTAATTTTATTTACTCATTGGTTTATTTATTGCTAACTCAATCGCCTTTTTAAAATACTAACAACCTCCCTAACTTCCTGTTAGATTTACTGGAGCACTGCATTCCGGACACATTATCTTCAAGATCCGCTTCGACAGGGAAAGCGGATCGGTCCCAGAAGGAATTATCTAAAACGAAGATCCGCTCCTACCTCAGTTGATAGATTCGCTGATAGGTAAGCAGTTTGAGCGGTGACATAACATGGATACGCTATAAGCTCGTTGTAAGACAATAAAGGTAGACTTCCGTTCTTCGCGTGTAACGGCCCACGAAAGACCGAAAATTACTGACGACTCTCGATGACAGACAAGGGCGCGCGACAAGTCTCGTTTGTATGGAAGTGTATGGTGACACTACCGAGGCAAGTTGCTCACGGTTGATATAAAAAAAATCGGTCTGTCGTCAACCGTTGCCCGTGAGCCGCGAGTCTCGGAAGTGGCTCCGTACAATTTCATACAAACGAGACCTGACCTTTCGTTGGCTGTCATCGGTTACCGTAAGTCGTCAGCCGTCGGTTGTTTGTTGTAACCCCGGCAGTCTACATTTTGTAAAAAACTAATATTTTTCTAAAAAAATTGATACGTAAAAAAGATAATAACACTATGAATTCTACAGAATCATTCTTTGAAATCAAATAATAATAAGTTTATTGAACCAAAAAATAGAAGAGTACATAAAGCTTCGAAGTTTTAAGTTAGAACAAAATGTTTTCAAAGATATCCTTATTTTCCGGATCCGCAGACGTATCCATAGTTTTGATAACGATTGCCGACACAAGTCCGACTTCTGGGCGATAGTTTTACTTTTACGACACGATTACGACCGACATCAAGTCTTTCTTAATTTATCAAGCAACTATTTAGTTGCACCCGCAACCTCGTACGCTATTAAAATTGGATACTTTACTGCCTTTTTTTCTGGAAATGTATTCTCTCTCAGAACTCCTGTTACTGTACTAAATCCGCCCGCGATAAAATGTTTCCCTCAAAAATTGCCGTGTTCGTTTAAGCCAGTTTTTTTTATACAAACGTGTACTAGGTTTTATGTTATACACACACATGTCGCCGCCCAATAGTTGAATCAGCTCGATAGCTGAATAGTTAGCCATCACGTGCCAGCGCTCAATAGGACCATATAGACACCTGGGCCGTTGATTAAATTGAATTAGGTTTATCAACCAGGTGGACTGATGACCTGAGGATGGTCGCTGGTGGTGGCTGGATGAGGATCGTGCGTTTTGGCGTGCCCTTGGGGAGGTCTACGTCCAGCAGTAGACTGCAATAGGCTGATTAATTGATTGAGATTTATCAACGTCTAATCTAATGACCTGGCTGATTGAAAGTTAGCTCTTTTTAAGCGGTTGTATTTCTTTTTTCATTAGTTTTTCCCATTTCTTTACTAATTTGCTAATTTGCAGATTTCCATGAATCGTGAGTTCTAAAACTGATTCGTTAAATGAAGGTAGAGTAGGGTATCATTACATACTAATGTGGGGTGGAGACAAGAGATTAGTCCTTATCACCCGTGCACCAGGCCGTTACTTTATACATTAATAAAGTGTTTTTACTTACTTACTTGAACTTCTTTCGTTAATCATTTACATTAAAAAATAAGAATGCTTCTGTAGAATCTGAATCCAACGAATTGTTAGTTGATTTCACAGCAATATTTGAATCATTAGATAACTGAAAAACCTAAAAGGTAAGAATTTTGAAGAATATTTTTTACAACGAGAGGATATTTTATTTTACAATCCAATCAGAATCAAACATAATAAGAAGGACAGATTATAATTAAGACAATCTGATTTTCTGTCAAATCTGTCAACTGCAGCTTATATGACTTGCAACACACCAAAGTGCGGTTGCACAAAAAGTCCACGAGCGTTTTATTTGCAATAGACCTAAGGGTTGAACATGGTCCTTACAACGGTTTTCGAGTGGGCAACAGTCAGAGTGAGAAAGATAACACTGGGTCTAGATCAGTGCTCATAACTTCACTACGACCTGCAGCCAGTAGGAACACGGATGTTCTAACAAACACGGCTGACCCACTGCCTCACTACCACAGCTAGGAACCGGTTGTAGCCCTCGACCGGACACCGGCTTTTTTAGGGCCCTGCATTGCCTCATCGCATCAGCGTTTATAGACGAAGGTATGCGGTGTAGCATTTAACTACGATAAAAGTAAATAGAACAAGAATTTATAGAAGTCATAGAAGTAATTCTAGTTCTAGACTCAAGATTGGAGGAAGTGGGCTGTAGATAAAAAATCCTGTATCGAAAAGATCGGCTCTACTTACTACACGTCGCTAGTTGTGGATACCTGTCATGAGTCTAATTCTAGCCAAAGCTTCAACGACAATATACCTATAGATATTAGAAATACTTGGATAGAAAGAGAACTTTAGGCCAGTTTATACTTTGACAAGTACAAGAGCGAGTTGCGAGTGCGAGTTGCGAGTGCGAGTTGCGAGTGCGAGTTGCGAGTGCGAGTTGCAAGTGCGAGTTGCAAGTCAACTTAATCGGTCAACTTGCAACTAAAAATAGAAGTCCGGTCTATTTTTTGCAAGTGCGAGTTACAAGAATATAATTAATAATCAAGTAACTATAACCACCTGTAACTTACTTTACTAGCTATAGTGTGGCCACTGTCTTGAAAGATAACATTTTTAAAATCCATTTTAACGCGTTCTTGCATTATTATTTGCGGAGTCATGGTTATGACCTACGCTAGATTTTGATACAGTAATTCGTGTAACGGTGGCGGCGTACATCCGGGTTCGCGTCTCCGATTTGGAGCACCCGCTACAGCCTGGGAAACCCTGCGCCCGCGTCGTCGTCGGCACGTGTAAGATCTATGATCTATGGCAATAGTTCATGTAACGCTCCAGTGTACACGAAAACATCGCTGTGATAATCGATTAGCAGTTTTCGTTTTCTGAGTATCTGTGAGATTGTTTAGGAAATGTTGAAAGAGCTACGTGCCATTGGCTATGGTGGATTTTAGTGTCGTGAAAAAATTATATTACCTAGATCAAAAATAAGAAAGTTTGTTTTTTTTATTTATCAAATCAGATAAATGCAACTATAGATTGGAGTACACTCATAACATAGAAAATGTCATAAGGAAATTAAATATGCACGAACTTGCCTTTCTTTTCATCGAAGACTTTCACAATCTTGTGAAAATTTTCAATTCTCTTGTGTACAATAAATGGTTAAATAAATAAATAAATAATCTTTATTTGTATTTTCTATATTAAATTTACAGTCTATAAAAAAATAACCTCCCTGTAATTAAATTACCTTTTATACATAATACTATGATCGGATTCCTTATTATAAATTTTGCTCAATTATTTCTCAGGAAAATTAACCTAGTTTTACTCATATCCTTACCAAAACAAAAACAAGTAAAGGAGGCTAATGTTTTCGGATAAGAAGTGTGTTTCCAAAGTAATCAAGTAACTTATAATAGCAAGTAGGAAGGAGCTGCCTCGTGCTTGTTACTAGGACTTGTATTGCGCGGCCAGACGCGTTACTAGACCAGTGTGCCAGTTCCTGCCGTGTGGCCATGCAGCCAGCTCTGTAGGAGGCACGTGTATGAGCGATAACCTTGAACGCGATAGTAAAAAAACAGCCTCACTGGCCATGAAGTCGCGCGAGAACTCTCACGGATTTTTCCAGGTTCGATTGACTCGTGTTGGCACTTTATAAAAAAATTATTCGTGATACTTTGTCCAGTTTTGTTTCCTACAGGCTGTTTGTTTGAAAAATGGATGATTCCGCGCTTCGGAAGGCACGATAAGTCCTTCTCAGTCCCAGTTACTACCGAAGTTTTTGTCGAAATTAGTCGAGTGAAGTCAGTGACTTTGGCGGGTCTATAACACTGACACCAAGGCTTATGAGGTCGATTGACCACCATACAACTACATGATGAAAAAACGAGCGAGTGCTCAAAGAGAATGTTAACTAGTTTCGTAGCAAGAAATCTTTTTCTTCAGACATAACTAGTTGCGTAGCATTGGTTTCAGCTTAGTGTATGTAATCAAAGTCACAGAGTTACAAATCTCTATTCATTTTCGTATTACAAATATCACTTAACTGCGAATATTTCAATTTACACTCGAGTATTATTGTTTGCAACTAACATCCTGCGACATGAGAAGCATTAGGTCGGATCTACATATTTGACCTAAATCACTTTTTTAGCAGTCTAACATGTTCCCAAAGAGTTTATTTTCGAATTCCATAATTGTTTTTTCATTCTTTTATTGTAAGTGGCCAGATTCAGATACTTTCAGTATGCCTACAATTATAAAAAGTGATTTTGGTCGGATATGTAGATCCGACCTAATGCTTCTCATGTCGAGTGTATCAGCCTATCTCCTAGCCTCGCGCGGTCAACGACTCCGCGGAGGCACATCCGGTACCGAAGTTGCGACATCCGCCTATCATATCATTCTTACTCGAGGATTCCAATTCGTACCCTTGTACAAAAGGGGAAGGGATATACTAGGACACTCTTCTGTTTTGTCATATAATATTAATATCGTGTATTCACAGATACCGTATTCTTATCTATTCTATCTAGGCGATATGTGACCGTTTTCGAAACAGAAAAGATTGTGGTTTGGTAGCACTGATGCCGAAACACTGCGTGAACTTGTAAAGATAAAGACAAGATACGTTTTATTTCAATAAAAATCTTATTTATGATGCTACACTTGCTACGCATTGTGCGTTTGCTACGCGCTCTACGTTTAGCTACGCCGTAGCACCCAGTCTTCTACTAAGGGCAGATTTTTTTTATTTTTTGCTGTTTTTCTTTAATTACTTTAATTTAATCATCACTTTGCAACGACTTCAAAGTTTGCAAATATTGCCAAGATAGAATATTATGTACATTCGAAGAACAATAATAATTAAACTTAATAATAATCGAGTCTTTAGTACCTTTGTATCCATTTTGTCGATATGTCGTATATCGTAGAATTGACCACATCATGAAATTTTCGATTATTTCATGAAATGACCACATTTCATGATGTGGGCAACTAAATTTGACCAGATCATTAAATCGTGAACGTTTAATGATTTTGTCGTCCACGATTGGCCATATCGTGAAAATAGGGTATCCATGAAATATTTAATAAGAATTTCAATTATGTTTGGTACTTATTGTTCTCTAAGTCCGACAGACACTTTCAGAGTACTTTTTCATCATAAAGTATTTTTTCTTCCTCATTTTAATAACGAATTCTTCACTTTTTCACTGCGAGAAAAAACACGGCCGCCATGTTAGTACATAAATAAAGCGATTCCAGCGCCTCTATCGGCAATTTATGTAATAATTTTACGATATGATCAAATAATCTTGACCATTTCATGAAGTAGCTGCGTTTTTAGTTGAACATATCGACAAACGATTTCTTATCATTGATCTGGCCAAGGCACATCATGATGTGGTCAATTCTACGATATGGCTACGACAGATACACCGTTTATTGATTTGCGTTGATGTCTTTTATATGGCATAATTTGTATTTTCTCTTTGTTTTATAATAAACAATTATCGTCGTCAATATTGAGACCATTTCTTGAAACGTAATTCTGTTAGGTCAACGACCCACGCAATAGTTTAGAAGAAGTTTGACGCCCTCCTCCATATTTCCCGATCCAACATATTGGAGGAATCAAAGACTTAGTGAAGGGATCTATTGAACAATAACCCGGCAATATCTTCGAGATGACTTAGATATGAGATGAATTCAGTTTGGGATTTTTTCAGGACGATAGAAGCTGGATATCTTTTCGGGAAAGAGTATAATAATAGGTTTTGTTCTTGTTCTATTTTGATCATGCCTTTGTACAAATAAACCGAATATCCATATTTTAATTTAAAATGGTGGATATGGTTGATGGCATATTACCAGCTGCTAAAAAGCGTCCGTGGTATATTGGCTAATGCCACTGCTTCCCATCCGGGACTCCTTTATTAGACGCTGTTACGGGGAAGGAAAACATCGTGAGAGAACCTGCACACTCCTGCGAAGAAATTCAAAGGTTGTGTGTGAAGTCGACCAACCGCACTGGATCATCGTGATGGCTACGATGAAAGAAGTTAATAGAAAACTTCGTGAGGACACGTAGGTGTTCTTGTCTTTCCTGAACTCCTTGGTTAACCCTCTCGTGTATTGTAGCCTGCGTTATAAAGGTAGGTAAACTGAGAAAGTTGGCGATGGGTCCGCAGATCTCCCTGTCACTGTCAAGTATTGGTTGTTGTTGTTGATTGTCCTAATTTAGGGTAAGCTTGAGTCTCTAAGTAGAAATTGAAGCTGATCTTGTAAATCGTATAGGTTGTAACGTTGACAACTGCCCGCCCTCACAAACCCTGTGTCAACCTTAGTATTGAAGCTGATCTTGTAAATCGTATAGGTTGTAACGTTGACAACTGCCCGCCCTCACAAACCCTGTGTCAACCTTAGTATTGAAGCTGATCTTGTAAATCGTATAGGTTGTAACGTTGACAACTGCCCGCCCTCACAAACCCTGTGTCAACCTTAGTATTGAAGCTGATCTTGTAAATCGTATAGGTTGTAACGTTGACAACTGCCCACCCTCACAAACCCTGTGTCAACCTTAGTATTGAAGCTGATCTTGTAAATCGTATAGGTTGTAACGTTGACAACTGCCCGCCCTCACAAACCCTGTGTCAACCTTAGTATTGAAGCTGATCTTGTAAATCGTATAGGTTGTAACGTTGACAACTGCCCACCCTCACAAACCCTGTGTCAACCTTAGTATTGAAGCTGATCTTGTAAATCGTATAGGTTGTAACGTTGACAACTGCCCACCCTCACAAACCCTGTGTCAACCTTAGTAATTCAGAGAATCAACAAGGAATCTTTTAATGAAAAAGTATCAAATCACCTGTGCATATTTTCAGTACTTTTAAATTCAGTGTTGCTATTTTAACAAACGATGTTAGTTACTCAGTTAACAATGCCTGCTCAAATACTTTTAATTGACAATCCGATGGAGCTCTCAAAAAAAACAGGCTGCGAAAATCCGTCGTACATTTTTTTGCATGACAATGTGGACTCGACACGAAACGATACCTTTGAATATTGTTTTCAGTCAGGTTTAGTGATTGCAGGAAAATAAAAAAACTCAGCTCAGTAGAAAATTCATTATTTTTCGGACAATTGTTGGGTGATTGAAAGATGATTCAGCCTGCAATCGAGCTGGGAAAAGTCTCGCAAAAAGATTTTTTTTATGTGTTACTACTGGGATTAGAACCCGGAACCTCCAATGACAGATAGACAGACTTTAAGAACAGGCATTAAACAAAATCTTATCTCATCTCAATCTAATTTTAGATATCTTTTTTTTATATGATCTGGTAACAAACAACATAATTAATAAACACCTAATGGACCTAGATATAGATACCTAGATAGGTGAAGTCATATCCTGCCGTGGTAATGTCATAAAATATCACAGGGTTTTCCTTAATGCCTGACCTAGGCTAGTCTAGGCATCCTAGAGCCATAACTAGATCGAATAGCTAATCATTCATAAATAAACACTGCGGTCGTTGAAGATCACATTACAGGGTCTTTTTAAATTAAATTTTGTTAAAAAGGTGCATGAAACATGATGACAGCGATGTATTTAATCTGTACAACTTTTCCAAAGGAAATTGATATTGTCAGTTGAAAGAACAGTAATTATTTTTACTTAACGCGTGATTTTGAATGAGAGGGCCATTTTACTTTTAGCCTAAGTTCCTCGGAGCAAGTTGTACAGTTTCATAGATAGCCAATTCAAACAAATGAAAGAAGAATGAACATATATATGGGAGCTGTCTACCCTTCTCCAGCAATGAGTGATACGTCATTAGCAAGGTCTCTTCGTGTGGAACATTTGGAGTATGAGAGCTCATGTTAATTATAAGTATTTTCGGAGTTATATCAATTTTAATTTTTGACCAACTCTAGCAATAAATTGATATGTCATTAGCAAGGTCACTTTAAGTGGAACATTTGATAGTATGAGAGCCCATGTCATTCATTTTTACGAGTGTGAAGTCCGCCTCTAGGTATGAATGGCATGTCATGGCATTGTATATTCTCCAGCCTCCTTATAAAGATTCATACTAGCCAAAATTGTCCTAGTAAACATTGTCCTAGTAAACAACAGAGGTTCAAAAAAGTTTGGCTCCATCCTGTACGTAGGTAGCAAATAATTCACTATGACGTCACGAGTCATGAGAGTGCTCTACATAGCGCGATCAGTAAACAGTGTCCGCCTGGACGTCCTAGCTCCGCTCCGGATCCTAAGTCCGGATCTGACGAGGGTATTAGAGCTGACCGATCCACATAATGGAATAAGGTAGCTAAATTGTCTGCACCTTTCACGCCATGACGATTTGTGTAATGGTTTCTTAAATAAGACTGACCTGCGACCTTGCATTTAGGTTGCTAATAACCATTTTATTTTGTGCCATACTCAACACTCATGATAACGGTCTGGTAGAGTTCATAGTAAAAACAAGTTGATTTTAAACCTATAAACTATTTCACTTTATAATTTTGCAGACTGCTTATTCAAACTACAATACTGACTGATCACAAAATTAAACTTAAATTTAAATTAAGTATTATCATTATCACCACACTACACAACAAGAAGACGCTTGTGTAGAAAAAGGCCAACTAAATAATGTTACTCGTACAAACGACAAAGTTCTGATCTTGGATGATATTGACAAAATAATAATTTATTAAAAATACTAGGTATTAGCAAGTAAACCAATACATGAATCGGCATTGCATCGTTGAATACGACAAAACGTAGGCTTAAGAACTGAAATGGGATAAAAGTGAACGTCATTTTTATAGGGATTTTGCTAAGGAGCGGCTTTTACGCGGATCTGCTAAAGTAAAAGTGTTTCCTCTCTTCATATAAAAGTAGGTGACTCCTATAGGTTTTCCATAGTGTATTCCGATATTCTTTGCTTATTTGACGTGTAAGGAGGTACGATAGGTAAGTTTTAAAAGTAAGAGAACTACTAAGCTGAACATTTTTTTTACGGTGTTCACGCCGACAGCTTATTTCTAGTGATTTTCTTCGTAATATTTAGAAAGAACATGATCTCGTGATCTTATGAAGCTGAGTCTTAGGTCTAAGGTCCCAATTGCTCTTAGGTCGGCGGATTGTATTAATATAACTTTTTAACAGCTCGAGGCTCCAGCGAGGATTAGTCAACTCTACACACAATATTGAAATCGCCGCATTAATATGCATGCGAGTTTCTTCACGATATTTTCTGTTTAAAAAGTCAAATACGTTTTGGATATAAAGATCGGAAATGTACGGTTTGATCCCAAGTTAGACAATGTTCTTCAGCTACTACCTACTGAGCGAAATCACATTTTAGTATTGCGAAAGATAAATTGAAACAAAGGAAATTAAAATCTACACAAACCTTGTTGAATTCCGTAGCAAACTGAACTAACAAAAACAACTTATTGACATATTTGCAAAATAACTTTGACCGTACGTTTCCAACGCAAATTTTATTTTAGGTTCCGCAAAAATAACATTGTAGAATTTTTGTAAAACCGAATAACAAAGTTAGTTTTAACAGTCGCGTTAAAAAGTTTTAGTTGCACTTACAGTGTAACCTTTTGTTTTTCGGGTGCAAATATAATCTTGTTAAAATTTTTGTATAATTACCACACATTATCAAAACTGGTATCCTATATTTCAAGGCAATACTCGGTTGCCAAGTGCTTCAGTTATTGAAATAATATTATATCTGACTAGCACGAGACAATATTGCGGCAAGATGGTGCCGTAGACTTTTCTTTATAGCTTAACAAGTTTTTCATGAGTATTTTGTTGCACATACAAATATAACACATTCAGACAAAACAGGTTACAGTATGAAATATTCTAATAAAACATATATACCGTGAAAAACTGATTGTTTTTCGTTAAGTGGAGTGTTCAATCCATTAAACTGAACAACTTTCCCCAAGGAACATGGGCTGTAAAACGACAAAAAAATGGCCCGTTCATACAAAACCGCGCGGCCAGCTGATCGAATTACTATTTTTTTTTTTTTTTATAGGAGAACCAACAGTTATTAAAAGTGCAATAGGTAGACTGTAACATAGCTACTTAAAAACCAATTAAAGGTTCCCACAAGTAGAGACATAGTACAATATAACAAATTGAGACTTAACAATTAACCAACACCAACAAGTAAGTTACATCTAGTAGGAAACATTATACAGGTAAATATACGTAAAAATAAACAGCATTATCAACAAACTTTTCAACCTATCAATTATTCTTCTAACGCACCGGACAAATGCTCAGTAATTTTCCGCCTTACAGATTCCACACTGACACTGAATAAATCCAAATCAAGCTTGTAAACAGTGAATTACAAGTCTTACTTGCACGCACCATGAATGTGTCAGACCTGTAGTTAGTTCTGCAAAATGGAATGAACAGTAGATTATAATTACGCATTTGTCGAGCAGGGACACTGAAATTTATCAAAGAGAGAAGCTCAGGGCAGTCAATAAGACTCAACACAATCTTCTATGGGGGAAGCAATTTTTTTTTCAATTGCCAGCCCATGTTCCTTGGGGAAAGTTGTTCAGTTTAATGGACCAGTTAAATTTCACGGTGTATAAATTTGTTAAAATAGTTATACCTTATTAAAAAAAAACATTTATGTAGAGAAACAATGATTATTATATTATGCATACAAGAGAAAATTATCCCTAAAAATATTCATCAAAAAATCTGCCTAAAAATCTAATTTAAATCCCGTTTTGAAATATGCTTATCTTATTCAATGGTATATTTGTTGAATTTTCTCTTTGCTTCAATATGAATATTTCATTCCCTCTCTTGACTAAAATTTTCATAAAAATGTATGAGTGAGCCCATCATTTTATAGCAGTTTTTTTTTGTTACTTTCTTTGTCTGTTTCGGGGGCAGGCGGTTCATTTTTTCACGGCCGCAAGTAGAACTTTTACATCGCAGTATTTTGCAAAGACTCATGACATGACCAAACATGTCCTGCGAAAGACAAAAATCAACCTACACTTTATAACGTACACAGCACTGTATCGCATTAGTAGAACGAAAGTAAGTTTTCTTTTGAAATGTTCGCCAGTTGTTTCCATAAGGGCGCAATTAATTTGAAAGAAAATCTACCGTTAGCGTGTTTGGAACTACTTACGTACTGAACTACTGTATGGGTAGTTCTATTTTAATATTTCACTACGGAACTCTTATAATTAATACAATGGGCCGTTTGGAACCGCGTAACTGCAAACCACTGCAGGTTATCTTGAGATTCTTTGTGGGGAAATAATCTACATTTCAGTAAATTTAATTAATTTAAACAATTCAAACTAATATTACAAATGCAAGTAACTTATAATGCACCAAGAGGGCGGCGTTTAAAAATTTTGATAGATGTTTTTTGTGCCGTGTTGCGACGGCAGAGTAAAATACATTTGTCACCAACCCCTACTCTTCCCGTGGTGGGTGTCGTAAGAGGCGACTTAGGGACTACATACACATTGAACAGGGAACGGGCAGCAGCGCTCTCTGATACAGTAACCTTTTAATCTGCGATCTCCAACCCGCCTGCCAAGCGTGGGGATTATGGCAAAACCCTCCACTTACGTGGAGAAGGCTCATAGTCTAGCAGTGGACTGTAACGGGCCGTTGATTTGATTCGATTTTTTTTGGGGGTGGGCTGCATCGATGGTTGTAGTCGTTACACGAGCCTTGTCAGTGGCACAAAGTAGGTACAGCGGCGCCAGCGCGGGGCCCCAGATCAGTGGGCTCTGGCGGCTCCTGACAGCAGGGATTGTGAGGTCGGTTGTAAACATTACAATCCGCACGAAGATGAAGAAGAGAATGCGAATAATGATATTGCAGTGTAGCAAATAGTTTCCCTACACGAAGTGGACTTTCTCGATTAATTTTGATACATCTTTTCTTTCTTTCTTCTCATACTATTCTACCACGTTAAGGCGGAGTCGTCTTCCTTCTCTAAAGTAAGAATTCTTTCTATCTGGCCGAGGAAAAATAAAAAAAAACATTATCTTTCCCGAACGTGTCCTGCAGTATCTCGGTATCGTTACGCAACGCTATCAGGGGTCCGTTTCACGAAGCAACGATTTATTATTAACAAGTTACAATTTGATATCCATTGCGCAGCCAATTTGCCTAAACTGTAAGCCCTTATCGTTTTATTTACCTGATTGTGTACGCAATGTACATCGAATTGCACTTGTAACTTGCAGCATCGTGAAACGGCCCCCAATTCTCCGAAATTGCTCCACTTTTGAAGCCTTATCCGCATTTAAAAGAAACGGTTGCAAATTGCTCAGTTTCAATAAAAATGCATTCACTGCACAGGAAATGGTGCATTCCAATGCAATGAGTTGAACAGTAACTTTTTGTGAGTGAGTAATCCTAGTAATATTTTAAAGTAAAAATAAATAGATTTGGATGAAGGATGTATCCATAGATGGAATATGTTCTTGAGTATATAACGTGTTACATAAATAACACTGAACCTTCCAAGTGGTTGTTCAGTTTCACAAACTCGTTTTAAAAGCTTTTCCAAAATCACATTACAGAAAGCGCATCGCATCACACTAATATTATAAATGTAAAAATATATTTGGATGTTTAGATGTTTGGATGTTTGTTCCGCTTTCACGCCTTAAATACTGCACGGATTTGGATGAAATTTGTAATGGAGATAGCTTGTACCCTGGATTAACACTAAGAATACTTTGTACGGGAAAAAGTCTTATTCTCTCGGGAAAATCTTACATAACGCGAGCGTAGCAACGGGCGGACAGCAGTTTTACAATTTGTATGAAAAATCATTTTATTTTTGACATCGTTGAAAAGTTGTGAAATACTTGAAAGTTGGTTAGTTTCATGCGCTGAACTACCCAAGAGGTTTTGTTTTATTTAGTTAACACGTGTTATAACGTATGTTATAGCATGGACAAAATAGGTTGTCCATGGTTATAGATTTATAGACAAGGTATGCAATGCAAATTGAGATATCGTCGTATATTTATTTTTCTATGGCCTGATCAATAGAATGATTCATCGTTGTAATCTAAACACACTGTCAGGTGACACATCTGCGCTACCTTATCCATTCGACTCACAAGAACCTCTTACCAAAATAAATACTTTGTCGTGCAACTGCCTGGTACAGTATAAAGCAAGACAAGACCCACAAAAACCCAAAATAAACCGCCCTTTTTGGGCTAATATTACAACAGCGAGGAGTGCCAACTTAAACTGGAAATGGGTAATCGAAGCAGTTACCCACTGTACGGGTACAGTCAGTAAAAAAAATACTTGACGCGAGTGGTCATCTGTTTTGATGGAGCGGCCGGAATATGTCAAATGGAGATGAGGGTGACACAAGTTGGAGAAGTCAGCGAGCGGAAAAATTGGACGAATCAGTTTACATGCTAAGAAAGACCACCAGTTCTCCAATTTTCTAAAGACTAAAAATATTACTGAAGTGCTTAGTTTTTCTAGATCATTGGCAGAAGAATATACCTTCTTAGCAATTACCTATATTAATTCTTTGGCCTTCATAAATAAATTGGCTTTTATATGGTTATGAAAAACTAAGCAATTCAGTAATATTTTTAGTCCTTATGACTTTTATAGAACAGTATTTAAAAGTCAACTGATTACAAGAACCTCCCTCCAGAGCTAGGAACAAGGTGCCTTTTCCTTGTTCCTAGCTCCAGAGCATGGCATTTGTCTGCGTATCTCTTCTCTTATGTCCTGCTCTCTTTAGGAGTTATAAGAGGACTCTACCAACGCCATGCGTGTTGCCCAGTTTTGAGACGTAAAGATTAACCGTTGAAATGTTAAGGAGAATATGTGCAGCTTTATAACTCCGTTCATATTCACGAGAACCAACATCATTATGAACTTTTGTAAGATCAGAATTTCCACAGATATAACATCATAATCAAAACAGTTTTTTCATTTTTAATTCACTCCATATTAATAATGGCTGCACTGAGGCGCTAAATACTCAAATGAAATCTGTTTTAAACAACGATGTTGCAATAACAATTATCGGAAATAACTAAAACAATATACCGCTTATTGTTCTCTGTCCTCAATTCTTACAATAGCATTTTCTCAGAATGCACTTATCTCGAAGCAGCTCCCTTATCGCTTGCACCACATCTTAAATTGTCCATCTCGTGTTACATTTACTGTTACTAACTGTACCAGTGCTACAGTTTCGGACAGGCAGCTTTTTTTAATTACCTTCGGCAAAGAGCCGACGTGCACGACAGCCTTTGCGGTCTTTTTGCATTTTTTTTTTCTTGTTAAGGTTTTGTGCGTCGATAAAAAGTGTAAGGTTAGTTTTGATTGTGAATTAAAAGTGTTAATTTATTGATCTAAAGTAAATAGATAATTTGGATTGTTGTTTTATGTCACACCACATAATTAAAATTACAGTTATTTTAAGTTGTCTGAATCTACGAGTATGATACTCCTTGGTCTGAATAAATGGTTGAGACTAGAATTACAAACAAACAAACAATAATTTTTAAATAACGTGATTGATATATAATTTAAATTCCATCGCATGTACGTTGTAGTTCGTTTTATTTTAGTTATTAAATTCAGGGTAGGCTCGAGGCCTTCGGTTAAGACCAATATGAGATGATAACAGGTACAGGAAGGAGAGTCTTAATCAAACCATTAGCCCTTCTTTATTTCGTGATATCCGTCTCCGTCTCCATCTCCACATTCTTTACTGACGAAGCTTTTTTTTCAATTTCAGCTACACAGGATGTCTCAAAACTGCAAGGCGACGTACACAGCGGCGACGGTGCGTGATGCCAACAACAACACCCTGTACCACGCGGGGGGGGCGCCGGCTTACGGCGCGAGGGGGTATTCGCCCCCCAATGTCACTGCTACGGGAAACTATCAGGTATAGTGCCAAAGCTATAAGCTTACGGAGATAGTAACCCCCTATTGGGTTTTACAGGAATCAGTCATTATTCGAGCTCTTAGCTGCATGGGGTCGTGTCACTGTATATTTTTTGGAACATCTGACTGCTGGAAAAATACCTCCTTCCGGTTTACCATGTCTGTCGCTCGACTTTCGCTTCTATAGACACCTCACACAAACTTCCAAAAAATATATAATATAAAAAACCTGCCCTCAGCTGTGCTCTCCTTCCTAAGTCTTACCTACCCATAATAATAAAATTATGTCATTCCATCTTCAAATTTTTTCTCTTATAAGCGATTTCAATCAGAGAAAAATAAAAAAAACTTAATCCTGAAGACTACCTATAGATTAAGTTCTGCATCGTCAGTCAAAAATCCTCCCATCAAGGATATCCATACTCCGTCGTATTGGAATCCTACTTTTAAGGTAATGGCATCTTAGATTCCAATAGCCCCGTTCCGTAACGAAGACAAGTGCAGAACACTGTCAGCGACATGTTTACCCCGGGGCTCGGTGGAGCGTGTCGCCGGTGCGCAGACGCCTGCGCTGATCAGCTGACCGACGCCCGCGCCGGTATTGCAAGGCTTCCGACTCAACTCGCACAAGTGGATTCATGTTTGGATTATTATTTTGGTACTCGTAACGTTCGGTAGTGTATTGACTAGGCCCGCTGTCTCCCGTCCGGGAGACGCGGCTTCGAACCCCACTGCGTACACCTATATGTTTTCGAATTTTGAATTCATATATTCGTTTATTCGACGCTCTCACGGTGAAAGAAAACATCACGAGGAAACATAGTGAAGAAATTCAATGATTGTGTGTGAATCAACCAACCCGCACTAGGCCAGCTTGATTGACCCCTAATTCAGGGTAGGCTCAAGCCCCTCAATGGGAACGTCAATGAGCTGTTGATAATGATTAACAACGTAAAATCATTAACCGCACACGCACGAATGTTTATACAAAGTTTTGATAAAGGACTTGAAAATTATAATCGATACGCAAACAATGTTTCGTGATTTCTCTTGTCCCATCAATATCTCGCAGAGTATTGTATTATTTATGGGTGTGTAAACTAATTACTACTATAGAAACAAATTACTAAGAAAACTGTAATAAGCCCTCGCCCAAAACGTCTCATGTTAGTCTTTATAGAAATTTTCGGAAGATATTGTCAGCGACTCTAGAATCAATCAATGGCTAAATCCGGCACAAATATGCCTTCTTATTTAAAATTATCGATTTAAATTTTCGATCGATGACCATGGCGGCCCATTCATCTGAAATGGTGCTCCAGTTTCGGCGCAGTGTCACGCCAGCTCGCATTCTCGATCTTGTCCTCGGCGGTTTTCCTTTTGTAAAAATCAGGTTTGGTTGTAACTGCTCACTTAAAAAGCCACAATCCAGTGGGTTTCGGCTCGGTCGATGTTACCGAGCTGATAATCATCGAATGTAGAGCAACATGTTGTTATCTAGAGAGTCTCCGAGGCTTAAAGGGAAGACTTCTTAGCTAAACTGTTTTTTTTTTCATCTTATAATTATTATCATTTCAGTTTGAATTAACCCATTATTTCACTTCTTCGTTTGGGTTTTTCATACTTGTCTCATCCTTTTCTTATTCATGTTTTACAACATCAACATTATCAACGGCCCGTTACAGTCCACTGCTGGACTATGAGCCTCCTCCACGTGGAGGGTTTTGCCATAACCTCCACGCTTAGCAGGCGGGTTGGAGATCGCAGATTAAAAGGTTACTGTATCAGAGAGCGCTGCTGCCCGTTCCCTGTTCAATGTGTAGTCCCTAAGTCGCCTCTTACGACACCCACGGGAAGAGTAGGGGTTGGTGACAAATGTATTCTACTCTGCCGTCACCACACGGCTATTACAAACACCATATTATTAGTATCATCATCATTAGTATCATCTTTAACGGTTGATTGTTTGTTTATTGAGAAAGGTTCTCTTCATTCTTCTACATCATGAGAAAACATGCACATCCTGCGAAGAAATTCATAGTTTGCTTGTCAAGTGGACGAACCCGTACCAGCGTGTGGTCGACTAAGCCCATTAATTTACCTTAATTCAGGGTTGTATGAGCTGGTGATGATAAAAAAACACATTTGTTTGAATTACCCAACAACGAGTTTAAATATTAACGAACAAGCTTCAGTAACTGATTCGACCCTCGGCAGCGTCTACCCCTTAAACGGCCTTTCTCCAATGCCGTAAATGATAATGGATGTCGCAACTGCTCTTGTTAATTCTCGATCCAATTCCGTCACTCGTGAGTCGCGACGGTCTGACGAAATCAGAGCAGTCTGTGTAGGGTGCTGTAATTTCATTATTAATCCTCTCTTGGGCTTTGATTTTTGTCTTTCTTTAGTTTCCTAGCACTCTATTACTCTATCTTTGTAATTGAGCTATCATCCCACGGATTCTGTGAGAGTTCTCTGTGCTTTCAAAACAAATGAAATTCGCTGTCCAACAGACATCGGTTTTATTTATTACAGATACTATGTCGCGATATTATCAATATCTCTGTTCTTTTCTCTACAGTACAAAACAAAGTCGCTTACCGCATCTGGCTGTATATTGGTTAGCTCCTCCTAAACTACGCAATGGATATTGATGCGCTTTTCAGCAATGAAAGACGTTATTTATGAGGAAGGTTTACATGTACATAATTCAAATAGGTTTTAACGTAGTACAGAAAATTTAATGTTTTGTCAATCAAATCGCCAAATATTAATTTTTGGGCGCTTACATGGCTAAACCTTGAGAGCCTTTCGATGTCTACGGATTCCCATATTTACATATTCCCATATCTACAGATTCCCATATCTACAGATTCCCATATCTACAGATTCCCATATCTACAGATTCCCATGTCTACAGATTCCCATATCTATAGATTCCCATATCTACAGATTTCCATGTCTACAGATTCCCATGTCTACAGATTCCCATATCTATAGATAGATTCCCATATCTTCAGATTCCTATATCTATAGATTCCCATATCTACAGATTCCCATATCTACAGATTCCCATATCTACAGATTCCCATGTCTACAGATTCCCATATCTACAGATTTCCATGTCTACAGATTCCCATATCTATAGATTCCCATGTCTACAGATTCCCATATCTATAGATAGATTCCCATATCTTCAGATTCCTATATCTATAGATTCCCATATCTACAGATTCCCATATCTACAGATTCCCATGTCTACAGATTCCCATATCTACAGATTTCCATGTCTACAGAGTTACGAGTTACATCAAAATAATTTCTAAATTGCACCCGTGCAAAGTCGAGTCGCTAATCTATACCTATAGTTTACTAATGGACAGTGCCAAGATGATCCATGCCCATTGCTATTAAATTGTAACTCAGAGATTATTTCAACCTTAGTGTTCATTCATTACACAATCTAGCAAAATGACTGATAAAATGTCATTTACATTCAAACGATTATGTAGCAAACAATACACCGTGAAATTTACATCGTTTTGTTCCCGCCGCCGCCGCCGTGTGGTGATAATTCCTGCGACAAAAAATTTTCGGTCTCTCCATACAAAGTGAGACTCTCGACCGACCCATTTTGTATGGAGAGCACAAAAATATTGTTGTCGCAGGATTTTTTGTTTTTCGTGAAAAGTTGTTCAGTTTGACGGGTACCAATCACTACACGGCGCGGGAACAAAACGATGTTTCATGCTGAATATCCCTGCTGACACTACCTTTGAGCATCCTCCACCAATGATTTGTTGAGGCGATCATCGCCTACAAAACACTGATAAAGATAAATTTATTGCTTAAAATACACGTATAATATGAGGCAGTTTCCCTAAATGAGTGGAAATTGCGATGCAGCCGCGTCTGTTTACATACACCTTCAGGAGAAAGCGCGCCCACCACGCTGCGATAAACATACAGGGAGGAGGAACTTGAGGAAATCACGAAATGACGACGTTTATTGTAATATATTATAAGGAAAATTTGTGAAAATTTGTTCAACATTTTTATGTAATTTTACAACAGTTAAATAGTTATATAACTATATAATATTGTTCTGGAAAGAGATACGAAAAATATATAGGGCGTATTTAGTGTTGTATTATGTTGTATTGCAGCACTAAATGGGGCCCTATTATTCTTACCTATTTGTTAGATAGATTTCGCGTAGGTACGTTATTATTTTGTTGCAGTGATTAACAGCTGTATTATAATAAAAAAATGTAACCTTCGGAATATCAAAATAAACCTTAAACTTATCTACCAGTCAATCAATCATGCCCTCTGTAATTACTTAGCAAACTGCTGCTGATGCAAAACGTTTGTCCGCAGCAAGTGACGGCGAAAGTACTCTTCGGGAGCGTAGCTGCGATCAATGACCTCAGCTACAAACGCCCGGAGAAGCCTGAGCGCGAAGTGCGGCGGACGCACTAGTGACATCTGGCGGCAGGCGAGTAAAACTATTTAATTAGAAGTTTCAATTAGTTCATCCAATCGCTTATAGATGGCACTGTCACAAGATAGTTAATTTTTTTGCTAACAGATGTCGCTGCAAAATGACATCTAGCAGCAATGTGTTGAACTACTTGAGCTGCGGTCTGAACTGCTTTCAAAGTTAAAGCAAGTACCGCAGCTTTGCCGCAGATGACGCTGCAAAGAGGCATCCGAGCAATCTCATTTTAGTTCCGTAGTATTGAGACAGATGGCGTCACAAGTTCAAAACTTTGAAACATGGCCAGATCTTGTATTTTCGTTTAAAATTCGTTGTTTTTTTTTTTCAGGCACTGAAAATGTGATAAGAAGTTTAATGGAAGCTAAGGTGTGATCTCGGAAGACAGAGTTAATGTTCATAAAAAGTAAATGCATATTATTCTAGATTATATTTTTAGATAGTGTACGATTGAGTTAAGGCAAAATTTTCGTCTTTATTAATTAACCTCAAATTAAATTATCCCACATTCGATCAAAACGCAGACTGTGATTTGTTATAATATTGTATAAATATAGAGATTTTATAGATTTTTCACAGATTCACAGATATTATTATAAAAGTACTATTTCACAGATATTATTATTAAAGTACATATTTTAACAATTTTAGAATAAGTTGTCAAACTTAGTAGGGGCCACATATCATTTTCAGACTGTGTTATTTCCAGACAACCTGTGAAATGTGTATTGCGTGAACTTATAGCTTATGCAATTTTTTTTAACAACCCACATAACAACGAATTATCTATAGTCAATTCGTTGCTACATATCAAATAAATATTCAATCCGCAATCCCTACTATAAAGATATATATACTGATAGTACTTAATTATGTTTTTATGATACTCAACTCACGTACATACTGAGGGACGTAAATATTTTTATTCTAGTTTTAAAATTTTTACTATTTTATTTGTATAATAACTTCCTAGAAGATTTATAAAAAACAAGCCAGTAGTTAGCCAGTGGTCGCGAATATTTTTGTAACATTTTTTTATAATTAAATTGTTTAAATAAATGGTTTGTTTTATTTTCCATTTCCTACTGAACCACCTAGCTGCGGCCGCGTCTCCGTGCTGTCTTCCATCCAGGACAGGAGACGCGGGTTTGTTCCCCACCTTGTACTAATGTGTTTTTGGATTTCGAATTCATATATACGTTTATTCGACGCTCTTACAGAAAAGTAAAACATCGGAGGAAACCTGCTCACTCCTGCGAAGAGATTAAAAGGTTGTGTGTGAAGTCAACCAACCCGCACTGGCCTAATTACCCTAATTCAAGGTAGGCTCGGCTTGACCCCTCGGTGGGGACGTATATTCGTATGAGCTGTCGATGTCATCTGTATCACCATTTAGATACGTAATTGTCAAATGTTATCAAAGCCAATACAATACCACACAACTTCTACTACCACTGTCATATTTCGCAATAAGGAATCCCGCTGCCCCACATAAAGCGCACTACACACTGTAGTCCCAAGGTGCATTGCGTCACGCCGCCAGCAGTCCGGCAGCGTCTGACGATACGTGACGCGGTTCGATTACTATTGCCTGCACGGTCTGACCGAGGCCTAATTTGGTGGTGCTTAGCAATGACATAACAGTGCATGATGACCACCGGCTGATGCCTCCATGCCTACAAATCGTACTAAGGAAATGACAGAAATCTTATCTTTCTTAACTTGTTGATTAATGACTTTTCAAAAGGCCTTTAGGCCCGGTTTCCACCAAAGCGGAGAGGAGAGGAGATGTGTCGAGCTGAGCTGCGAAGCTGGCTGGCTATTTCTACCGAAGCGGAGAGGAGATGTGAGCTGTGCGTCCGTAGCGGCGAAGCGCGGGCATCAGCGGGGCGGGGGAATGGGAGCACGGGCGCCTTCGCGAGGCCTCGCACGCCGCTCGCCGTGCGCATCTCGCTGCTCGCCGCCCGGCTACACACATCTACACACAGCCGCGCCTCGCTTGCTATAGAAAAATTAGACATCTCCTCTCCGCTCCGCTCGATCCATTTCCACTGAAGCTAAGCGGAGAGGAGATGTGGAAATAACGAAATCTGATTAGTTATTCAAACACATCTCCTCTCCACTCAGCTTTGGTGGAAACCGGGCCTAAATCTGTCACGAAAACAGCAATGACAGTGAAACATTAGGAGAACTCGAGAAGAAAGTATTTTATAACTTTTCATATAGTTACTCTAACCGCTGCAGCAGGAAACCAATCCTATTGAATATTTGCGATACACTATTTTACCTGCGCAAGTGGGTCGATTGATATCGAGCGAGTCTATGGAAAGACTTGGCTGAGGTTCAAACAGGATTGCGAGGTGAGCTTGAAAAAGAGGAGACTTTTGCCCTGCAGTGGGTAATGAAGGGCTGATGATGATCCCGAATGCGACACCGGACTGAACTGCGTTAGCCTTTGTAAAGTCGCATCCCGAATACAAGTTAAACGCTAAATCTCGGGTGGTTGCTCAGTCCGTGAACCTGAAAAACTTTTGTTCTAAAACTTATCTCAAAAAGGAATGGGGAATTTTCTAACAGCTCTTTAAAAAATAAAAATAATAGTTCAAATTAAGACGATAGATGGCGCCAGGTCTACTTCATGGATTCTGTTTTTTTATCCTCTGGGTGACTCGCCAGATTTCTTCGGATCCACGAATCGTCAACGCCATCTATCGAAGATTTTTGAACTATTTTTAATTTTAATTGGCTGTCGGAAAATTCCCCATTGTTTCATACACACTGATCAGCTGACCGAGTCAATTTGTATAAGAATTTAAAAAATGAGAAGTTTTAAAAGTTATTCAGTTTTATGAACTACCATCCGAGAAGGTTTGCGTCACGTTGTCTACAGGCACTTGTACGTTAGAAGAGGATTTCTCAACGTCATCATTTCGCCGAAAGACGTCCACTGCTGGACAAAGGCCTCCCCTAAGGATCACTACAACTGCTCGCATCCAGCAGCTTCTTGCGACCTTCACCAGATCGTCGGTCCCCCAAGTAGTATTAATGAATAATTATCTACGTTTTAATTTCCCTAATTTAGTAGGCTTTAGCCTACCTGTGTGAACATAATTACACGCTGATTTCGATTCCCTGAAAAGTAATAATACCTATATGCTTGTCTTTTATATAAATAGTTTATTTACACAAAAAAGTTTCCTAGTTCGTCACATTGTTTGCGTCAAGTCAACGCCCCAAAGTAACAATAAAAACGAAGAGATTCTTGTAATGACTCACATCATCACAAGACAAGATGTAATCTCACGGCGCACAAAATCATTTGGGAGCAAAATGACAAATTTCTAGTCAACTTTCGGCGTTAAGGTTCCCTTGGTAAATTAAGGAAACGGAAACGAAGAAAATTTACACACTAGAATTGAAATATTCGAAATCAAGATCACACTAATTTATAAATGTGAAAATATATTTGGATGTTTAGATGTTTGGACGTTTGTTCCGCTTTCACGCCTAAACTACTGGACGGATTTGGACTAAGTTTGGAATGAAGATAGTTTGTAGCCTGGATACTTTTTACCGGGAAATGTCTTATTCCCACGGGAAAATCTTACATAGCGCGAGCGTAGCCGCGGGCGGACCGCTGGTATTAGATAATTTTATTGGACCAGAAGTATTTTTATACTGTTTTAAGTCTGTCTGTTTACTGTCTATACTAAACGCACCATGTAATATGCGAAACTTTTTTAAAACAATGATTGTTTCATAAAGTGCATAATCAATCAGATAGTCCTAGTAGATACTATTCTATGGTCCTAGTGACGGCGAATGTGAGGAGTGATATCCTCACCTGTTGTGGACAACCTAAGCATTTACAAAATGATGAAGAGATAAAAACATGTAGGCGCATCAAGGTCAGCGTTCATAAAAAAAAACACTGTTTGTTCTGTGGCACCAATGCTACCAATCTATTCCGTACGGAACCCGCACAAGTCGTATCGCGCTCGCTGACCACTGTTTTTGTGCGGGGTCTATAACTCCATACAGCCATCATACAGCCGCGGTGGAACGGCCCGCGTCCGGTGCGCCGCGAACGACGGGCGATGGGCGACCGACGGCGACTCTACCTAATGATTTTAGCCCACGGCACGCCACTGCTCACACAGTGATGCTACGAACTTCGTTATTAATATGTTGATTGATAAATAAACACACTTTACACACGTTTACATTAGACTTGCTAATTGAAATTGATAGACAACATAAAATAATAGGTTGCCTGGAAGAAATTGCTACCTTAGCAATAAGGCCGCCTATCTGTACACCCTTTTATCTATCTTCTGTACTTTCAAGCTATATCCTTGTGGGCAATAAAGTATATTCTATTCTATTCTATTCTAATAATAAACAAACAATTTTATACTTTGTTAGTTTTCGCTGAATTTTCTTCTTAGATAGGTATGTTCTCAAAAATAAATCTTATATTAGCTATAAAAATACTTTTAAGAATAGCATTGTATTTTTTGTAGATAAGTGTTGTTTTTGTTATCAGCTCAATACGTCCTACACCCGTCTTGAGACATTGTAAGTACAAACAATACTTTCAAATGCTTGAATTTAAGACATGATAGAAACGAAATACTCGTAAAGTTCTAAGTGTTGATCTGAGGATCGCTTCGGTGTAAACGTGTCCAAAAGCTCATTTTGCGGCAAAACAAGCAAGCGAACGCGAGATCATCGTTCGCACCGGGCCCGAGGTCTTCTAACAGTACTTTAATCACAGCAGCCTCCGACGTTATGTAACAGCTAGTCCTCCGGCGCCTGGCAACCCGTCCAGAGCTCCGTCACATCGGGAACTGTTATCGGAACAGATCCGCAGACGACCCCATAAAAAACCTCGTAGCGCTGGCCGAAAAGGCGATAATTAAAAGCAAATCAGCGCGCGCGAAAAAATTTATGAGTGTGTTCTATTTTCAAATTATGTTAATAGCAAAAACATTTGAATGCTGAAGTTGTGCTTTTGTTTTTTTATACATTAAGAATTTTATCAGAAATAATGGATTTTTAGTGATAGATAAGTGATATTATTGTATTAGCCTAAATATTAGTGATTAAGTTACAGCCATGGAAGTAATCAGGTTGGTATATTTCGTGATTTGTTAGTCCGTTTCCTCGAAATCGTTTTTTCGTGCACTGACATTTCGTATTCGATTTTTTTCCGCGATACAAACTTACATCTTAAAACTGCTTAGTATTGTATCACATTTGTAATGTTTACCTTTTGCGTCACAAGCCTGGTTTTGAGATATTTCCTGGTGCCTGCCTACTTATCGACACGGAACTCTAAAATGCGTGCATGTGCATACGTCAGTATTGCGGATTCAGTACTAGAAAACTGGAGCAAACTTCGCCAAAAGATTTGAGGAACTTATGACAACTTGTTATTGACTGAAAGCTAACTTCTCAAGAGCTAGTCTTGTATTACTTTTCTTCCTGATTTAATTAATTTCAGGCAAGTTCGTTTTTAATTAATTGAACAAAAATTTTATGTTATTCTGAGAAAAATTGTGAAATATGCAGTAAAATATTGCAAAAATTCTTGACACTTGCCTACTGAGGCTGATCCGTGCTGCCTATATATGCTTGCTTGGTCTATAAGAAGCACTTATGTATACTTTAAGGTATGAAGGCTCAAACCCCACGGAGGACACAAAACAATATATTTTTTGCCTTTGGCGGTTCAATAACTGATACAGTCAGCTATCTAAGATCAGTCTTAATGATAACGATGATGATGCGATGCGGACCTCTAAACAGAAAGCACGCCATGTGTGTTGTTGTTATGTAAAGCAATGCGACGCAGATCCTTATTTGCCTACTTCTCTGAAGCGCTACACACGCTGAGCTCACGGATGTTATGTCATGTAAGGACCAGTTTTGAAACCTTATTAACGACGAAAAAACAAAATGGAGGAGGTTCTCAATTCGACACGTATATTTTTTTATTATTTTAATTCCAATTCTATCCACGATTTTAAAACTATCATTTTGTAACTAAATCGTCCTAAACGTCATTAGTTTTTTTTTATGTGTAAAATAAAGAATGATGAGTGACAGGAGATAAAGAACGGAGCTGACAAAAAAATTCAGATAAAATCTCCTAACACTACATCACACTATATACTCGTATATAAAGAACCGAACACCAGAACCATATCGACAAGCAGGATAGATAAGTTTTATGTATATTTTTATTTTAATTCTGTGACTACTGTCTAGAGTCAGTTAACTCAATCTTCACTAATTCAAAGTCAAAACATCTCTTCGCATTAATCTCTTTAAACGCTACTTCTCAAGTTCAAGGGACAGCCACAAAGAAAGTCAGCCTATGTGCCTGCGTACCTCCTGGTGAGCACAATGCACCACACACTATAACACAACAAAACGGAAAACGGTGTTGAATACAACACAACGGATTCAAAGGGGGGATGGAGGGCTAAGGGGCTAAAGCCTCCCCAAAATCATTAGGGGTCAGTATAGGTAACTGTGAAACTATATCATATAGTATAATTTTAAGTTAACAGGTTTACAACCTTATTGTTCAGACTCGAAAATATAAGGAACTAGCTGTCCGCCCGAGGGTACGCTCGTGTTGTGTAAGATTTTTCCTGTGGGTAGGTTTTTTCCCTTGTTTTAATCCAAAGTACAAACTACCTACATTACAAATTTCATCCAAATCCGTTCTGTAGTTTAGGCGTGAAGCATCCAAATATCCAAAATACCGTCACCCCTGAATCCTGGATCCGCCACCGGCACCACACACGGCGACGGTGAGTGACGGTGACAGTGAGGCGGTAATTTAAAGAGCCGTCACACCCCATCGCGGTTGAAACAATGGCGTAATGGCTCACAATGGCCGCTAATTTGTGCTTTGAGGGTATGCAGGGCGACTTTCTGAAGGTGCGGTCACATTGTGAATTTGTGAAGCGAATCTGTCTTGACACTTTACATTAAATAACTGGCACTGAGATTAATCTTTTGTTGAAAATAATGAATCTGCCCTTTATATAAAATCTTCTTGGTTACGTTAAAGCTCCGTAGTCTTCAATAAACATTTTGCAAGTCATTAAGATAAAAATACCCATATCAAGGACCAAGGACGTAAGAAAACAAGTGTACCCCTGATTGGTTTATACTTATTCTTCAGTCAGTATTTATTTTAATAAATAATGCAATAGTAACAGAATGTTTTCATTTATTTTAAACCTATGTATGATAGTGATTATTAAATGACATATTCTTGAAAATTCCAGCGCATTTCAGTAAAATAAATATACGTCTTCAGTGAGAAAACATAGCGAACATCTAACCGCACCACCGCCATTCGACTTCAGTTACAATTTGCATTGGAAAGTGACTTTCTACTCTATTTTACTGCGTTTGTGCTATTAAGTCGTTACCAGTTTGTTGTTATGTTATAACTTACAATAGTTATGCATAATAAGCGCGAGTAGTTTGTGTAACACGCCAACGAGAAGCAATCTGCGAAGACCATCGGCGTAATTTGATCAAAGTTGTTCTGTCAAGTTTGTATGTAATCGTTAATCATCAGTAAGGTTTAGACTGTGTACAGTTAATAATTCATTCATGGGGAACTGTATTCGCTTCTATAATAAAATACCAGATGATATAGTAAATCTGTCCGATAGCCAATTTAAAGCTAAAATTAAAACTATTTTATGTTCTAAGGCCTATTATACGATAAATGATTACTTAGATGATAAAAACGTCTGGTCAACTGTTGTTCCAAATCAGCGGAGTAGATTGTAATTATGACTCATGTATGATTCTTTATATATTTAAAAGAAAAGTACAAAAGATACAATTCCTGTGGAGTTTCTTCTGGCCGTTCTTCTCCACAGAGGGCGTACACTGGTAGTGAACGTGCCATCCATGATAGCTTTGACGTCGAAAAATGATTTGTAAAAATCTTAATTCAAATAAAAAATTTTGACTTTGACTTTGAGGTACCTAATGAAGAAGGTAATAGTAAACATGGTTAAGTATACATGCGATAATTAAGTATAACAAGAAAAATCGAGTTTTCTGCTCGTGCTTGAGCTTCGTTATGAAGAATTAATACTCATATGTCTTAATCTTAATAATGAATGAACACTTTGCCCTCAAAGTTTCAATTTACAGAGCCCAGAGCCCTTTTTCGGTTTGTTCTTTCTGAAATTTTACGCAATAAACAGGTTCGACGAAATATAGAAGGCAACTAAAAAGGCACTTACAAAATTGATGCTCACCAGATTAGGTACTTCTTGGTAGCTTCTTGATTTCCTTTTCAAAAACATAAAGTTTTAAGAAATGCAGATAGACAGTCAAGATAAAAAAAACAATATAATATACAAAATAATATCCAATCACTCTCTCATCGCGAAAGTTCTGCAACTTTAGGTGGCTGAGAGGTACGTGAACAGTTCAGTATGCATTATAGGTTGCCAGCTTGTATATACGGAACATTAAAAAAAAAAACAAACAAACCGTACAAGATAAAACCGCGAAATTTTCTTTTTAACTGAATGATGTAAGGACCAAAGACGTGTCCTCAGATAGATTAGCTAATTATAATATTACAAATCCAATTTACGACAATCAGTTAGCAAAGAGCCCCGGTTTACTTTATTTTCGTTACGTTCATTATTGTTTTATTGCTCTTCTTTGGTGAATTAAGAAACATTGTCGATTTTCAACGTTTTTGGTCGTGATCAAATGACACGAAACTTTGTTGTGATTGTGACATTGACCTATTGGAAACATTTAATGTTATTTTGTTCAATATTGTAATAAAGTCTATTTACATTTCAATTTTTACACGTCGCTACGGAATATGGATACGGAAATTTTATTGAATCAAATTCCAAGCTAAATAATATGCCTGCTTATAAACATAAGTTCTTTCCCGGAGGAGCCTATTCCTATCCTAGGTATACGTCACATTCCAATTTGTTTTGGAATTGTCTAAATTAATATTTTCATGTACCTATGCTCCCCGATTTAGGGTAGATATCTATCTACCGTAGTATCTACTAGAGGTATATTGAGAGAGCTTTTTTAGAACATACTAACCATACTTTTTGTATCCCAACTAAAATTTTTCTTTAGTCTTGTTTTAAATCATACGACCATAAATTTGATATACTTCAGTAAGTAAACCTCGCTTGATCTATCGCCGTCCAATCCAATGTCTAGTTTTTGCGAACATCAGCAGCGTTATGAATGATGCGCCCGGTGATGTCTCCTCTCCTCGAGTCTATTTCACGGCTCATTTACTTCCTAACTAGTTTCTTGTAGCTCGTAATGTGATCATATCGCTAACATTATTACATGGTGTATCTTTGGGAAGTAAACTGTTACTAATTCTTCCACTGAGACATTATATACGTTCTTATTATAGTATGACTTTCTCCCAATACACACTCTTATAATTATTACTGTCAATATAATACTCCTGATGAGGATTATGTAAGTCTACTGTCCAGTCTATTGTTATCATCACAACCTATATCAATAAAATGTAAAAACTGTTGTACTTTAAAAATATTTTATATTTTTCTTTTCAGATATAAGTATATCTTCGTCCTAGTATCGATCTTCTTCAACCTCAAATATGGAAGTCTTACTCCAGATACTATGCAGAATTCTCAAATTCATTCAACCACTAACTGTCCTTACACAAAAATTATTGAAGACATCTTCAAAATACACAATAGGACGTCAAATGCAATTTATTTGAAGGATAAAGAAAAGGCAAAGATATTCCTCAATTCTATAGCGAACGTTACTACAGCCGATGATGACAAAAAATCTGATGAACAAGAATTAGTAGATCATATAATTGCTTCTATTAACAGAATTAAAAATAACCTTACTATTAAAAGTAGTGAAGAAACAAAGCTTAATGAAGCCATTATACTTAGTGTTCCTGAAAGCAAAAATTCTTCTTATAGAAAAGATGATGCAACTTTAGAACCATTACAACCAGAACAAAAAGGGGATAGTATAGAAAATAATATAAATGAGAAAGTAGATAACAAAAGCATAAATCTAACTAAACAAAAATTAGATCAAGACAATTTAGATAGCATCAAAAATGAAACCGATAAGGGTGTGTATGTTGAAATCCTTTCTGTAGAGCCTAACAATACAGCCAGCAACCAGACATCGAACAACATAATTGAAGTATTAAAACATCTGATGCCAATTTTCAACAACACTTTAAACAAGGGCTTGCGCAACATTACCATTATAGAAAAAAATCAAATAAAAAATCATTCTTATTCAACAAGCAAGAATATTTCTACTATCGTAGTAACTTATTGTGATAAGGAAAATTTCACGAAAGCTAACGTGAGTTTTGAGTCTAATGAAACCAACTTGAAGATGCCTGGAGATACGCGTGATGATTATGACTATAGTTTTGAGGATGCTTCAGGGCCTGATGATGAAAGCTACGATGACAAAACTGACATGAATATGACAATTGGTGAAAAAAGAGACCTTCTAGAAGCCGCAGAGTACGGTATGCAGAAGATGCATGAATTATACACGGTTTTGGAACCTAAGCTGTATTCCATGGGTAAGTTGTATACGTTTAACTTAAAGACATTTGCAATTTAGATATTGACTACACGTAATGATATCTTTAGCACTTTGATCTCTGAATAATCACGTCAACTATTAGAGAGAAGGTCATTATAGATGGTAGCCTGTTAGTATTGAAATGGAAGTGGCTTCGTATTTGCAAGGGTCAGGGTCACGGCTCTGAAATACGGTCGACATTTAGGATCAAGCAAGTGCTTGTAAAGATTATCTACAGGAAAAACATAATCTTTAAAGTTCGATTTAATAAGGAAGTGTCTAATAAATTGAAACAGAAAGACAACCAGATTAAGATTATTGTTCACATTAAGATTAAGCCCCTCACCGAGTAATTACATCGATATGATTCTTTATGGCAAAATGTAGTTTGAAGTATTTCTTGCATGTTCATTGCCTCTCCTGTTCAGGACTCTGGCTGGACGACGCGAACCCGGCGCGCTATGTAGCCGCTTTCAACGCCCCCTCTGAGGAAGTCGCCAGGTACTCTCGATATGGATACGCCTCGGTGCAAGCTGCAACCAGACTGAAGGAGTTGACGGGGTAAGTTCCATTGCCTGTTCTTTTTAGATGGTTACTATCGATATTTAAAAAATACTAATTATAATTACCACATCACTAGCTAAAGATAAAGCATGTGCTCCATCTATGGCTATATTAAAAATCCCTCCCTATGCGTCCCCTAAATGCCTAAAAATCACTCTAAATGCGTCCCTAATAAATAAATCGTGATGTTTCTTGTACTTTAATTTAGAACTCTCTAGATGTCCCAGTATTGCAAATTAACTAGAATTAAGCTGTTTAAGTAAAAAGAATCTTTGTGAGGACCAAAAAAGTATAATTGCTATCCAAATACACATTAAACTTTCAGAAAAAATTGTGTCACAGTGTTTAAGGCCTAGAAGCGGTACATTAAAAACGACATTACTCTAAGGAAATAATTATGAAAATTGCTTAAAATTTAAATAATGTTGAGTTTTAGATTTTCTGAAATCCTCTCATGTGAAATGGCCCCGCGTGGATTTTGAAACCAGTATTTTATGCATGTCTCGCTGGTAACCTCGTGAGCAATGTTGAGGATTTTAAAATATGTCCGTCTAATCTAAATGAACATTATCCTGTTTTGGTAATACGAGTATATCAAATGCTTCTTCTAAATCCAGTTAATTAGGTTTAAAAGTGGGACACATTCTCAAGGCGAACTCTTCACTTGGCAATGAGTAGTGATGGATGGATTCGCGATCTTTAATGCGTCTGTGAATATTAAATTGAAAAATGTTTCATTTATTACTGCAAACTGATTACAATAACTTAGATGAATGAGATCAATGTTATTTTAATCTCTAAACAAGTCAGGCAGGCTTACTTCTTAATACAATTTAAGTGGCGAATTTATTGTTATGCATAAGATTATTTTTATTCTTTTTCTTTGTTTATTTGCATGGGATTCCTTTCGATTGTTCCGAAATTTAATCATAAGCAGTAGTTTTTTTAGTAGATTTGAATAAATTGCTGTAATGCGATTTTTTTGTAAGCAAACCCAACTCTTTGAGGTGGATAAGTCTTCATGTGACCTCATCATCATGCTAAGTGTAATCACATCATGCAAGCGTCCGGTGTTTAAAGCTTAGAAACCACTCCGAACGGAAGTTTCACAACTGGAACTTTTAGAATGTTAGAATTCGTTAGATCTGCCGTTCATTAACTTACCTATCTATTGGGTTTTGTTTTATGCTTCTAACACAGGTATACGCGAAGTCTCATGTTTTTTTAGAATAAATAATTATTTTTTTCGTTTACTATTTTGATAATGACAATATCCAAAGAGTATAGATTTATGCTATAACACTATAAAATTATGAATACAATCGAGGACAGCTTAAAATTCAAACCTAATAAAAATGAAAAAAAAAATAAGATGTGTTTGCGTTGATGTCTTTTGTATGCAGACTGTGAGTTCTCACTTTGAATCGATGGTCCTGCAGAATTTTTTAATCACACTAAAACTATTATATTCAATATTTTCGACTAGTTGTACTATGATAGATACATACCCACTTAAGTGGAGGAGGCTCATAGTCCAGCGGTGGACTGTTGATGATGTACTATGATAGAAACAAAGATCATATTTGACAAAAGGCTCTTCAACTAGCGATTATAAGAACGTTAGTGTTTTGTTGGACGAACTTCTTACGAAAAAGGAAAAACTCATAATGTGCCTACTAAAAGACATCAACACGATCACATTTTATTTCTATTTTGTTTTCTTGGAAAAGAACTCGAGACCTCACCGTAGGAGGTTAATGACTCTATATTAAATCCAACCATAGACTTGACTAATCCAACGAAATTATTAAATTGCGTATTGGTCCAGATGAGATGAAATAGTTTGTTGCTGACTAAAGCGTGCCGAACCTGCCTATAGAAAATATTGCTTAATTTGTTATTCATTTCTGATTGAAAAATACATTCATAAAGTACTTCGTATTTAAAAAAAAGGATTAATTCTTTTCACTGAAAGTTCGGGGATCGAATCTAAAGATCAAATGGATGGAAGTTCAGCTTGGTGGTATTTAAATTTTTGTGCTATGCTTGCTAATAATGTGTGTGTGATTTCGACAATCATAAACACTTATAGGTTTCCGGGGTTGTTAAAAAAAAATCAAAAACCATCGTAATAACCCGGTAGATATGTGTGTTCACGACAGTCATGTTTAAAAAGAAAATATTATATTTAAATTTAAGTGTATGTTTAAAAGAAGTATGTAGATAACATACAGCGAGCTTACGATTAAATATTTGTTAAAATTATAGAAAATAATTAAAATATTTAAAAGAAGCAATGTACACCATCCTCTTAAAATTTCCATTATATAAACCTGCGTGTAATGAACCAAAACAATGGTCCAGTTCGGTTGACTTTGGTAAGAACCATTACGTTTGGAGCGTAATTCGATTTAGTTACTGAATGAAACGCGCCGCCCGCGCCCGCGTTGCCGCTCGTCACACCGAGCGACACGTCTCGACGCAACGCGCTGCAATAGACGATGTACGCAATGCGCAATCGTGTTGTGCAGTCACTGCGCGCGCAGACAGGAGAGTCCCGGAGATAGATAGCTAGAGCTATAATTCTCATTTAAATGTCCATTTTGCGGATCAAAATCAGTATTTTGTCCTGTTGTGATTACAACAAGCTATTTAGCTGTAGACGAGCTTTGTCGAAACTCTATAAATCTTTCTATATCGTATGTTTTTACCAAAACAGTTCTTTTTTTTTCACTCGAGAATACGACTACTGCAATTGTGAGCAAGAAACATAGAACAGAGTTTTTCAGAAATTACGCACGCAACTAGGCTGATTAGCCATCATTGGTTTTCAAAAAATCAACCATATCATTAGCAACATAATGAGACACAACAACAACAATATGATGTGTTTATTCTATTCTATTCTATTCTAATGAGTACAGTCAAATAAATACAAAAGTAATTAATAACTGCTTAACCATTTGAGATATTACAAAAGGTGTAGGTTTCTTAGGAAGAAATAAGCAGTGTAGGTTGACAAAATCACGTTAAGCCTTGGCTTACAATTAAGAGGCTTATTCCTACCTAAAAGTTGAGCAATAACATGAAAAACTGTCTTCTTTACAACAAGTGCTTTACCGCATAGAAAAGTGCTTTGAAATATGAGGCAATAAGTTAGACTTAAGCATTTAATAGACGCTCGTACCTCTACTTAAAATCAGTGAAAAGAAAAACACCTTTTTTCAAAAGATTTAAAATTAATGGAGCTATTTTATTACAAAATGTCTCATTGACTTTAGTTTACAGAGAAACTTGTTATCTTGTATACAGACGATATGAAAACAGATTTCTAGATGCGTAGCTTGCTATTCCTTATTCTAATTTTAATTCTTGCTAGAACTAATCTTGTTCTAAATTTTTTTTATACATAACCTAAAATTATCTCAAATATAATAAGAAAATATAATAGAATATTTTGAACACAATTATTTTATTATTTACTTCTTAAAACATTAGGAACTTATAATTCTAACGAATTCTAACGGTCTGTGGAATCGGAGTCTCTAATACTTTAGGTACATAATTGAAACTATAGATAGTTAGTTCTAAAACGAACGACTCGTGTTATATTATTCTAGTAAACTTAATTAAATAATATTTTAGTTTTTATTATTCTAACTATTTGAGGTATTTGGTATCTGGGGGCACGGCAGTGCCCCCGCCAAGTCGAGCAAAAAAGCGGCACGGCCGTACCATACTTTTCTCGAAGCAGTTCAGGCCATTTTCGACCCCCCTATAACTTCGTTGTGGATAAAACTAGAAGCCTGAGTTTTCAGTAACCAAGCAGGCATTGTATAAATACGGTATATTTCAAATTTCAATCAATTTGAACCAGTAGTTTATGAATTATAACTAGTCAAAGTTTCTTAATTTTGTCACTCACTGACTGACTGACCGATCATCAAAACTCTAAGGCACTTCTAGCAGACATAGAAGCTTCAAATTTAGAATGGAATTAGTGTTTAGTGTATAAACCAAGGAAAAACTAAAACATTTTGCAATTTCGGCCCAGTTTTCTAGATACATCATTTGCTAGATAACTTTGTAATCCCATATAAATCTTGGGGCATTATATAGGATTACAAAGTTACATTTGCAGTAAATGGATCAGTGTACCTGTATAATGGAATATAATTGAATAAGAGGTGCAGGGTAGGTGTAGGGTAGGTGTAGGGTAGGTGTTGGATAGGTGTTGGATAGGTGTAGGGTAGGTATAGGGTAGGTATAGGGTAGGTGTAGGTTAGGTGTAGGTTAGGTGTAGGGTCGGTGGAGCGTAGGTGTGCATTTTTACATTGTGTTTTCATGCGATCTACAAAAAAAAATGAGATGCCATCAAAAACATAACTTGTAAAAAAACCAAGTCTCGCACGCAACTTAGTCTACCGTAAAAAGTTGTGAGATCCATGTAATACCAAGTCGGTTAATTTATTCAGTCCCTACTTAAGAGTCCTTCTGTCTTAAGTTATTACGTAATTAGCTCACCTAACAACATCTTATAGTGACCAGATCAATATTAAAAATCTCTTATGTTTTAAATAAATACATAGATTGACTTGGCAATCGCACTAAACAATCAAATTTAATATAATAATGTATTAATTGTGAGATACATTATGTTTTCATGCGATAAATACATAGATTGACTTGGCAATCGCACTAAACAAACAAATTTAATATAATAATGTATTACTTGTGAGATACATTGTGTTTTCATGCGATTGCCAGGTCAATCTATGTATTTATTTAAAACATAAGAGATTTTTAATATTGATCTGGTCACTATAAGATGTTGTTAGGTGAGCTAATTACGTAATAACTTAAGACAGAAGGACTCTTAAGTAGGGACTGAATAAATTAACCGACTTGGTATTACATGGATCTCACAACTTTTTACGGTAGACTAAGTTGCGTGCGAGACTTGGTTTTTTTACAAGTTATGTTTTTGATGGCATCCTTTTGCCTAGGGCAGCTTTACAGCTTCGTATCGCCTTACTCGTACTAGTTAACTATATTTTAAAAATCTCACTCATATAATTAGAGCCAATTAGATTAACCATTAAACACTGACAGATTTCTACGGGAATTATCCATGGCAGAAACATAACTTAATAATTGCAGTCTAAACGGGGTTATCTTGAAGATCTCTAAATCTCGAATATTTTTTTAAAACAAAACCCTATAAACCGCGTGAATTAATGGACCTTGCACTACCTAGACGCAGTCGGAATGCTAAACTATAGCAAACAATGGTAAAGGAGTCCAATACTAAGCAGATAGGTATCACATCGTTAAGCAGTTGGCGTAGAAACACTTTCAATGTTAACTTGCGTAAGAGTGACAATGACTTCGGTTCAATAGGCTACACTACAACAAAGCTAAATCCTTACTAATATTATAAACGCGAAAATTTGCATGTATGGATTTTTGTTATTCTTTCACTCAAAAACTACTGAACGGATTAGGATGAAATTTGGAATAGAGATAGTTTGTACCCTGGATTAACACATGGGATATTTTTACGGGAAAAAAAATTATTCCCACAGGAAAATCTTACACAACGCGAGCGTAGCCTCGGGCTGACCGTTAGTGTAATATAACGATGAGTTACTATCAAAAATACAAACTTAGGTATTATTAAAAAAAACAATATTTTTTTTATTTAAAAGCAGTGTAGTTGAAATTTCACGTACTTTTACAATTACGTGTTACGTATTCATTTCATGTTACGTATTTTCTATAGCAATTTTAGATACTAAAATAATATTAAAATCATCTTTCATAGTACTATTCTCAGAACAGAATACACTCTCAGATAAGTCTAATACTGAAATGACAAAAACCTAGTTATGTACAAAGCAGCAACCTAAGGTAAAACATGTTTCGAGATTTGTGCATTTTATTATCGAAAAATGTATTTGGTTACAGTTCCGTAATTTACTATATTTTCTACAAATTTATTTTAGTAAAACATAGGTGAAAGGGTTAGTTTTTAATATATCATACTTTATTTATTATATTGTTAGTGGTTATATAAAAAAACATATTTAAAACTTGGCTGCTTTAAACAAAATTGCATATTTGTAGCAATCCCAAAAAAAACACAAAGTAGCTGTTAATTATTAATGTAAGATAATTGTTTTAATGTTCTTTGTGTATGTTTTATAATAATCATAATTAACTTATTATTTCTTTAAACACTACTCACCAAAAATCTTCTAATCAACTCATTTCAACTACTATTTTCCAATGCCATAGAATCAGAGATTGCAGATATGAATCTGAGATTATTTAGTTGAGACTTGAGACCAATAACGAGTCACCTGAGATGATCCCAGAGTGATATAAGAGATCTAACGGCAATGTGTAACGGTACACATTATAGCATTCATAACTGTTGGCAATAAACTGTAGCTTTGTGTTAAAACAAGACAAGGCATCGGAACATCGGATTGCGGATGGAAACGAAATACCACTCAATGAAATAATGTACAGAGTTCAAAAATTTAATAATTTGTTTTGGTAAATTACAAGTACTAAAAGCTTCCGTGGTTTAGCGGTAAAATGTTTGCCTTCTCATCAAGGTGTTTCCGGGCTTGAATCCCAGTGGGGACACTGTCAAAAGAAAAACCCATTGTAGGCTTAATCATCTGATTGTTCTAAAAGTAAGATGATTCTTTGCTTCGGGTGGCACGTTAAGCTGTAAGCCCTGGCTACTAACTACGAAAGTAGTCGTTACATGAGCCATTTCAAAGGCTTTTTGCGGCTCTACAACACGTTAGTTAACACCAGGGTTGGTGAGGCTGGTAGTTGACTTTACGACCCACAGGATGAAAAAGAAGACTTAATATTACACATAAAAAAAAGTTGTTGTTGTCTTAAAGTTGTCTATGTCACATTTAAATTCATTGATTATACCTAGTTGTTTATACCTAATTTACTCTTGTTTTTCCAACAACTGCAAGAAATAAAAAAATATTGTATTCAATGTGGTATTTCCCTGGTTTTGAAAGATCTTTCATGCACATCTGATACTTTAAATGGTCATTCAAGGCGATCACCTAAATACTAGTTCATTCTATTATTTTAGTGATACTTCTCACTATTGTTGTTTTATTCCGATTCATTATATTTTAATTCAACAATCTTTTATTATATTTATTAATTAGTTTGTACACAAAGTCGCATGGTAAAGTATGCACGATTTCCTTTGTTCAGTTTAGGGCTGGCTGATTGTTTTCGGGCAGATTCTTGTTATTATGTAGTTACCAATACAGATTTCAAAATACTTGAAACTGTAGGTAATTCACGCCCATAATATTTTCTTATAACTAGAGAAAAGTTTTTTCTCAGGTTGGTTCTCAGGTTACAATTTGAAACTATTCATGGTGTTGCTCTTGATAGGCATGAAGATCATGACATGAGATTCAAAATCTTTCTTACTAAAGCGACAAAATGACCAGTAACATTAATCTCGTACCAAAAATAAACTGCACAGCATTTTATTGATTAATTACAGTTTCTTGGTAATGCTGTGCTATCCTCGATAGTCAGAACTAGAAGAGTCTGATAAAAACTGGACTTGCTTTTTATAGATCTTCAACTTCTACCACTCATTCATCGTGTCAAAAGACGCAACATCTTAACAGGTTTCTTTTTCTAAAAAAAAGGCTTTCGGAGCACTTTCAAGTCACCTAATGGCCTCTAGATTAGTATCACCAGTGAAAAACCAGTCACATTATTTCGCGAACTAGTGTCACAACAACAATGATAAAAGCACAGACGACAGACTCCCGCGCAGTGGAAAGCGCGAGAAAGCTTCGGTAGAGATCGCGACCGGTTCGGCTCCAAGATCACTGTTTGTAAATGTCGTGGATTTAACAGGTGCGGTAGCTACTGTTTATCGATTACATAAGTAAACAGTTTTTAAGTGCTTAGCATACACAGTCGTATTGATCTCTCCGTTATCCAGAATAAACTATAATCACGACACCAGATCAAGATAATTCGATTGCTAACAATGTCTAAAAGTCCAATCGATAAAAATATTTTATTCTTTAAAAGGTACGATGTTATTAATATTTTTTATGTTGTTAGTATCTTTTATTATACCATTAGGTAGAGTAGAGTACTAAAACAGACCTTTTTAGGACAACTCAAATGGTTTAGTTTGTATTCTTTACATAAGTAATAGTATTAGAGTATAAGTATATTAATTAAGACAATCATACAATACTCATAGTGGATTTTGCCGTTTTTATGAACATGAATTCTAGAAATAACCGGTTCTGCACCACACCTCTACACGTTCTTAGAAACGCTGCTGGTCCGAACCTTATGGCGAGGAAACCCATCTAGTTCCACCAGTTAGGAAGTTGCGGTACACTGGGTCGACTTACCCATAGCGCAGTAGCCAAGAATGTTTTTGTTTGCAAATTAGGAAACCAGTTTAAAGTAATTTTTTTATTATGTAGTGTACGACGTAATTGCAGAATAATAAAGGAAAAAGATAATATATAATAGAGTTCAGAACCGACTCTTGTCGTGACGTTACATCTCCCTACTCTGCACACTTTAATTGGAAAAATTACTACAAACCACGTTAAGTGAAAAATTTTGTCGATTTTGTTTAATTCGTTAACAGACGTTATCTGTAACAATAATAATCCACGTTAAGTGATCAAATAATAAGCCTAAAAATGCATTTATAACGCATACATTTGCGATAAGATGCGTCTTGCAAATACAATGCTTAATAGTCACATCTGTACTGAACTACTACTGACCCTAGTAGAAATTTAGTCGATGCTGAAACTACGAACAAAAACCACACTTAGCAACAGAGAGAAAGTCTTGAAAAACCTTAAAAATGCAGTGCGTAGTAGTAACAATAAAGCTTTGTACCGCACATCCCTTTGCCTAGAAAGGGCTGCTGGTGCCGCAGCTGGTGTCTTATTAAGTTTATATTGTTTTCCCTAATAATTTCGCAATCGGTTTACAAAATTGTAAACAGAATACATTCGATCTACTGTACTACGTTAGGAAGTACCATAATAGTATAGGTAGCACTATCTTTAGGAACAGGAAAAGCTAATATTTCAGCTCCGGTCTGTCCGAGTATTTCCTCCTTAATTATTTTGCTAAGATTCTGAAAATACTCACGAATGAAAAAGAAAGCTTGAAATTGTGGTGAATGCAACTTGCGTCATTTGCATAACAAGTAATAACGGAACTTCAAAAAGATCACTGACTTTATGGTTACACTCGTAAACGAATACCGAGTGAAGGTAACAAAAAGCTGAAAAGCATAATATATTAACGTGGATTAGATTCCACAGCGGGGGATTAGCGGGTGATCGTGCGCTTTGGCATACCCTTGGGGAAGCCTACGTCCAGCTGTGGACTGCAATAGGCTGATTGATTGATTGATTGAGATTCCACAGATGGAAGACGATAGCTGAAACCAACGACATATGGGGCACCATTATTAGTTCCTAATTTCAATTCGTAAATTTATATATTTCCTTGCCGATGCCAGAAAATTCTCGTACTACCGAATACCTAATTTATTTCCCTTCAGTTTCATACAATACAAATATGCTTTAAAAATCAAATCACACGCTAATCTAACCATGTGCAGTGCAAGCTAATTGTTTTTTTTTTCGAAGTGCTTATGTTAGGCCAGATAAGTTAGGCTTGAACCCTTCGGTACCTTTATAGCTAAAATTTTAATAGGTTTTGCTATATTATTTAATTTTCGGTTAATACACGAATCACACTAATATTATTATAAATGTGAAAATATATTTGGATGTTTGGAAGTTTGTTCCGCCTTCACGCTGAGTACTTTACTCAACGGATTTGGATGAAATTTGGAATGGAGATAGTTTGTAACCTGGATTAACACATAGACTACTTTTTACGGGATCAAGTCTTATTCCCACGAGAAAATCTTACACAACGCGAGCGTAGCCGCGGATGGACCACCAGTATTTTTAATAGAGAATCAAACTCATTACTGAAGAATTCCACAAACATAGAAAGCTAGAGAAAATGTTGCACAATATTAAGATACAATTATGTTATAACATTACGTCTGTTCAGTGGCTGTTTGTTCTGTAAGTGGAGCGGGACGGTATAGACTAACTATAACTTCACGCCCTTATAGTTTCCGGCTTGTCTTTCAAGCTTATAGTAAACATCATCGACATTTAACACAGCATTAATACCATTCTTATTGCAGTTATAATATACTAATCCATGTATTCTAATAGGTTACACTAGGTAGATAGGTAGCAATTCGGAAGATACGTTTAGCCGTTGGTCACTACCGTTATGGACTTGCGCCAGGGGACATTTTGCAACTTGAAAACGCTAATAATCAATCTTCTCTGTCTTGGCATTTTATTGGCGTTTGGCGACTCAATAACTCTGACACCAGGGTTTGTAGTGAGGTCGGTCATTGACTTAACAACACGATAATTAGAAAAAGAATATGCAGTTAAAAACCACCTGGCTAAAACTAACTTTTAACAGTGGGTTGAAGCCTTGGGTTGAAGCATTAGTAGCAAGTTGGTCAGGCTGAAGGTGAAATGAGAAGACTAGTTGTCGCTAGTGAGGCTAAAGAGTATCGAACAAGCGGACGTGTATTTAAAATCGAAAGTCCGGCGCAGGGTGCGCGCGCAGTGAAAGTCGGACCTTGCACTTGAGCGCGAAAGCAGACAGCCGGCAACCTGCAGCGCGCGGGCGCACAGCGATGCACGTGCCGACGGGCGGATAACGAGCATACTGATAAACCTGTGCTTTCTTTACGTAACTGATCGATGGATAAAAAGTGGAAGTAAAAGTTGATCAAAAATCTTTTCAAGCACAAACACAGCTAGCGGATTTTCTTAACAAAAAAAAATCTGCCAAGCCCAAAAGAACAAAAAGTCTGATAGTTTGGGACGTATCAGCTGATATTGTAACTCATGCACACACATAAAATCATTTGAGAGATCTAGAGGACGTTTTTATGAGACAGGACTTGGAAGTTGCCAATGGTACTTGTGCTTAACAATGCCATTATTTTGCAACACGTTACATTGCGATATCAATTTTAGTTAATTAGTTAAAAATCATGCGTAACATTTTAATTAAAATTGTTTCTCTCTACATACCAACTTTAGGCGGAATTGAATTCCTTAGTAAACAGCACCGAACCAAAACAGTCAATCGTACGCATGCGCGAGGGCATAGACCTGAATCCGTACAGTAGCCAGCACATATGGCTGGACACTTTGCCTTGAAAGCGCCTTTATCCCGTAGCAATAGGGGCGGTATTCGTAATGCGAGCGTCCAGCTGCATGTGATATTTACTGTACAAACAAAACATTGCGTGACCGCGCACTGAAGACTGCTTTTACTACATAATTCATTAATAATACTAGCGGGATCCATACTTTCCGGATCGGGACACGCTAACACAATGTACGAATGGACATAACAGAAACTCAGGTACAGAGAGGATGGTAATTTAAATCTTGATTATCAAAACACGAATCAAAGAATAGTCCTGTCGAACTATTTAAAACATTCGTTAATTGCTGGACAAAGAATGTCCACATTTTCCTTCAGGATTTGAAAAAATACCTACATTGTTTTTACCAGCCCATAGTATGCTCACCGAAATTCTCAAGAGTACCGTAAGATATACGATAATAATAAAGCCATTTATTTCAATGCAATATAAAAATAAAATAACAATTAAAACGATAAACATATAAACTTTCACTAAAAATTTAAATTCATTAGTACTTCTTTGAAAACAATGCATTCATTCATTTATAATTATTAACTAAAATATATTTTCTTAAAAACTAATCACTCATGCATTGATTGCCCATGTTTAGGCATAGGCCTCCTCCATCGTTCGCCATTTGTCCCGATCCGCCGCCAATCTCGTGGAGTACCCTGCATACGTGTACTTAAGGACCCCGGAGACGGTCAAACGGTTTGACTCAAACCTTACGTGTTTGATCAAACCGTTTGAGGTTGGTTTGAACGGTTTGTCAAACGGCTTTGCGCAGTCTAATTCTGTACGCTGTCGTAATTAACTTCTGACGCGTCAAACACAACAAAATTTATTTATTTATTAAAAACTAATAATTACAAAAGACGTCATCATTACAGGATTGCTCCTAATACGATGACGCCAAATATGAAATTGCATCAAACATGCTTCAAACACGTAAATGTTTGACAAACCGTTCAAACCACCTTTGTAAACGATCAAAATGGTTTGAGTCAAACCAAACTTTACGTGTTTGAATCAAACCGTTTGACCGTCTACGGGGCCCTTTAAAGTGTACTTGCTGTCTACGTAATTATTACCATATATTTAAAGATCTAGAATCTTCTCACATAGTAGATTTATCGAATAAGTCGTAGCGTAACTAAACAGGTTTTTATACTTATTTTATAACAAGTGTGGATCAGACTTTCCCTATTGTATGCAGTTCTGTATGACTCAGAACAATACGATACACATAATGAAGAGAAAACATCATATTCATTGTGAATTTTCTATTTTTACACATCATATCTTGGAATCGCGGAAACAAGTGGAACGGGAACTTCGATAATAAAGGTTGTCCCAACAACAGAGATTTATGAATTTGGGTCTATTTCCGTTGCCCACGTCGAGCTTCTTTTACGAAAACGTGGACAACGGTCGCCTACTAATAATGATGGCCGACTATTTTTATAAACGTCTATGGTTTCGATACTGCTTACTTTTCTACGTTAGTATCATTACGATTTTTGACAAACTCTAATTTAGATTTATAAATATTTTCGAAAATAACAGTCCAACTAGCTCCGCCACGCCGCAGCGCCGTGTAAATTATTATGTACATATTATGCTAAAGTTTGTTGGCCTTTACATAGCAAATATTTTATTTGAAACTTCAAAACAGATAGACAAATAGTCTCCAGTAAATAATACTTTGTTCCTTTCCATCTCCAGATAAGCATAATAGAATTTTCAAAGAACTCCAGTCCCCAAAAAATTATTTCCCATAACTTTTCTTTCAAGTTTTTTTCTGTTTTTATTTTATGAAAGCTGCCTCTTCTCAGACCTACAGTGTACTTTCTACCACGTTTTCGCACAGTACCCCGCAAGAGATTTCATATTCCCACCGCTGCATTGTCAGTTACAACGATTGCACTGAAAAAAAAACTAGGCTGCCTACATTAGTTTTTTACCATAATAATTAGAGACTGCAGTTTCTAAATTATTACTAAATAATTATTATAATACTCGTATGTCCAGAAGTGTAACAAGCTGAAGTGGCAGAAGTGGCAAACCGATGAGAACCGATTCTCGAATGGAGACCGCGTCTCGGGAAACGCAGTGTGGGACGCCCCCCTGCCAGGTGGACTGATGACCTGAGGAAGGTTGCTGGTGGTGGCTGGATAAGGAAAGTAGGTGATCATGCGCTTTGGCGTGCCCTTGGGAAGCCTACGTCCAACAGTGGACTGCAATAGGCTAATTGATTGAACAATTATAAAAAAAATATTCTCAGAATAAAACATCAGGACACAATTTTAGCTATTTTCTGTTTCCTAGTATAAGAGAAATATTAACTATATTTCTCTTATACTAGGAAACATAATTAGATGAAGACGACGTATAGAGTGTTTCCATCTAGTTTACCCACACACGAAAACTGACAGTACGGTGTTAGAGGCCTGATAATGTCTATAACAACGGAAAACTCTTACCAAAACCATCCAAATTTAACTTTGATTTCATCATCATCATCAACAGCCCGTTACAGTCTATTTTGATTTACTCCTTTCTAAATAAAAATAAATAGAATCTTTTTTTTGCAGCTAACTGTGTAGATACTCAAACTCCTCATTACAAAATAATATCAAGTTCTCATCGGAGACATTGCATCAGTCCACAAGCCCTGGGAGTTTTTGTCAGTTCACCAGTAGTGGGCTGAACCACTCACCGATTGTTTAATCGAATCAGGTCATATCGACACATTGTGTGTTCTTTGTAGCAATGTCAACATCCCATTGGCCAATATGCCACCTGTCTGATTGTTAACTAGATCAATACATACCGTAAGCCACGAGAGTATTTAATGAGATTGTAGAGGTGCTCGCGACACCCTGACTACGTCATGATGCGTATTGCTTGTGTTAGCAATAAGTTAGTATTTAAGCAATTACATAAGTTAGCATAGCTCTTTCTCTGTACCGTTCAGTCTAACATTATACTTCTAACTATCAACTTGTGTACGTTTCGTTCATTACTCCTGGGCACCATCTGTTAAAATATTGCATGGCGACCCTGCCAGGATACATACCTACCTATAGATTGAAGGGATCTTTTGAAGGGGGAGATGAAGTGAGTGTATAACTAAGTACACTGATTTACCTAAATAGTATATTGACTGCAACATGTTGTTATTGCCTGCAGCATGAATATAGAATTGTTAAGTTAGCACTAATTTAGTATTAAGAATATTTGTATTAAACACTTACTTCATGTTCGGAGGTCGAGTAATAAACATGTCCACCTAACCTACGTGTATCATTCCATCAAGCAACCCCTAGCCTCCGTCATGATGTTGTAAGACACTTTTCTAACCACCTCAGCTGCAGCTGCAACGTGCTGTAATGCAACTAACAAAATCTTTTAACTTTCAAATGATATAAATAAAGACACGTTTCTCAATTTATTATACTATCATACGAGTCATCGTATGAATAATATGTACACTAAGGGATTAGATTGTTTTTCCTTTCTTGTAGACGATTTTTTTCACCAAAATCCCATAAGTTTAGTACTTAGTATTGTGTTTTCCGATGTAAAAATGAAAGATTTATTTATTCAAACAAGATAGAGACGTATAAAAACTGCGTGTATAATAACGTATCAAAGTATTTTAAATTATTAAAAATTTTCGTCTCGTCACGTAAGATTATAAGTACTTTTAATTTCATTGTTCAGGTGATCTTTGATCGTATGGACTGTACTCGTATCGTATGTCCATCCGGAGTAAGGAAGTTAACAACAATACTCCAACAAGTGAATCTCTTCTTCCTCGAGTACACGACAGCTTCCTGTCACGTGATCGTCACGTATGAGCAGTTACGTCAATTACGTGGTGTTAACGGAACGGTGCGCGTCAACGCGATCATCTTGCGGCTGCTGCTGACACACCGAGAGCAATGTCACGTTAGACTGTATGACACGTGCGTGGGTGCAGTATTATCATTATTTTTCTGATGTCGGTCACATGACCAATACATCGTTAGCATGTGCCAGTCAACTATTGAATCAGCTATTAAGATTTTCGTTATCATTACTAGCACCGAGCTTACTCCATTTTTTTTCTTTAAATACAATTCATTATAAAATAAAATAAAATCTTATGAGACTGATTATATTGTCTTAAAACAACTTTATTGATATCCGGTCTACTAACAAGCTCTAGGCATATTTAAAACAGTATCATTTTCTTACCCTGTCATAACTCTATCACAAACCAAGATTCTTTTTAGGGCCACAGTCACAGAGCTATTCTATTTATATCATTCATTTCATTACGTATTCTTATCGTAACATTTTAAGTCCGCAAGTTCCTCTCTGTACACCACTGCCCCGTCCTTAGCCGCGCATCGACTCCCGCGCAGTGAAAGTGTTTGCTAATTGCACGCGATGAGATGACAGGCAAACGCCTCCGCCACCGCACAACTACTGACTTTTCGCACATCACTGTGTTATGAGAGCATGAATACAATTTTTTACATACGGCGCATGGCGCTATAACAGCACGGGCTTCTATAACCGTAAGTTCCTTGAAAGATATTCATGCAGTGGAGATGAATGAAATGTCTTGGTAAAAATGCACAACGTCATGTCGATCTCCACGCTGCATAAAGTGATTATATCACCATCATCATCAACATCTAATTTTAGATATTATATTTTTGCCTTACTCCTATTTACGGTCACCAATCAGCCTATGCAGTCCACTGCTGGACTGCTGCCTCCCCAAGAGCACGCCGAAGCGCACGAGCTTTCCTCATCCAGCCACCACCATCCTCTATTTACGGTAACATGTATAAATGACAAGCAGTGAGTATATAATATATCCCGGAACAATAAAAATGTTCACCACGTTATTTAAAACTTATTTATTATTACGTAAATTAATTATTAAGATAAATCTTTCATCACAAGATTGATGAAGTTCTGTCAAGTGTCAAAAGATGTCTGCCTCCTTAACTGCCTCCACAATGTCATCGTTATGAAGTTTAAAAGAACTAATAGCTCACTGACTCATTATTTTAAAATTTTCTTTCATTCTACCATCAAAAGAACTTTACAGTAGTTCCGCTCTATTGTATTACCCACAAAGTAGTTGACCACAAACAAAAGTTAAGTAATGTGTGACTTCCATCACCTATTCATTAAGAATCCCTAAACGGCCGTGTCGTTACATACGGTAAGATGAGTCGGAAACTTTCTTCCTGTGACTGGTTATGTGGTTAAAAGGAATTACGTAATTGTTCAACGTATTAGATGTGTGTTATTGTGTATATAGGTATACCTATAGATAGATAGATAATCTTTTTTATTTCTAAAATACACAACTACACACAATCAATCTTAAAACAAAAACACGTTATAGGAGGGTACACAATGAAAAAACAAAAGTGCTGATGTGTACTGCAGAAATCAGCTTGTAACTTGCAACGTAGGGCAACTTGCCGTACGTTTTGGCAAAATCTACACTTAGCTAGTTGTAGTTCTAGTACCTGTGATATAGTTAGAACGTTTAAAACAGCCTCCGTGGTGAGCGTTCATATCTCGTTTTCTCAGTTTAGGCAGAATATGTTCTTCTATCTACAGAAGTAATTTGTGAAGTCGGCCGATGAATAAGAAGGCAATATTTTAAAACTTTTCCTAATTACAAAACAGCATAAAGCTTGTGGTTTCAAATTGAATATTCCTCAAGTTGTAGCTCACCACCAAAAAGATGAACGGTCCATTACAACCTGAAAGTTAGCTTCATCATCATTATAGAGTGACGTCACAGTGATAGTGCGCGATTCGTAGCGACGTAGATGATGTGCAGCGAGAAAGCTCGGAGTGCAGACTCTCACTTGATCACAGGCTACGGATGCGCTTTCAGCACCAATGATAGTCTTTATGCAGGTTGGTCGAGTGTCTATTGGGGACATAAAATAAAGATAAACTTCATCAATAGCGTACTTAGAAAAGCGTATTGCGGTAGAGGAACGGTGCGGGAGGGGTGTGTTTTTGCTACGCGTGACTTCAAAAATCAAAATCAAAAATATTTTTTTCGAATTAAACCAGTCATTTTTCGATGTCATAGCTAACAACTACCAAGGAAAAAATATAAATAGTACTCTATGAAGGACAAGGATAGCTTCTAGTCTTAAGGATAGTCTTTAGTCGGATGTCGGCATCGCTGTCACTTGTATAGCTAGACAGTTCCGTTACGTCTAATGCACCCCTCCCGCATCACTCCCTACTACAAAAACATCTGTAGTACAGTGTAGCTAGTACAAAAACAACTGATTGTCACCAAGACTTACCCTGTCGTCAGAGTATTCAAGCCTCAAAATGGCGTCGTGTCTTGACAGTATTAAAGGCCAATGGCTTAACTTATCTTTCGAAGCACGAAAAATTTTCTAGTTCATATGTATCATTAGCAATCAATCATTTATGATGATCTAATGGCGATACATATTGTAATCAGAAAGATTCTTAATCTGATAAGCAGATTCATGTTTTTTTTTCACGAGGCAAGGAGTTTTGATAAAGGGAGATTGAGACTTCGTGACATAACAAAAAATCAAAACAAAATTATCTTAATCTAAGAATTCCGAAAGCACAAAACTTGAGCACTGATCACGTTGCTGGAAATGACCAGGTCACAAAATTATGAGCGCACGCGAGATTTAATATTATTCTTGTGGCAGCCCTAGAAATTCAATTCGCTGCACAAATTGCACCTGATTCATGCAGCTTTTCGCGTTTCACTGCGCGCGCGCCTGCGCTTTCCTCCACCTAGACCCAGTGGCAAATGAGATTGCTTCGCGCTTCTAAATAGATTACTATAATTTACTATTTTACTCTAAAAGCTAGCTTGAGGTTTTACACTTAGATTTTCACTATGATTATCTCCAACTTAGTGCTAAATTGTTGTTGTTTTTTTTTTAATCCGGCATGTTTCTTGTATCCGTCAAAACCATCTACTTATTAGAGGACTACGATGATAACATTGAATACATGAAGTTAAAAAGTTATATTATTAATCTTACAAGTCACAACTTTTGGAGTCAAGCTGATCATCATGAGGTACTTCAAACAAAAGCTCACTCAAAACTTTTTGTTAAACTTTTACCGAAGTAAAGTTTGATTTTTCCTGCCAATACCACTTGAAAGATTTTGCATTATTTACACTTCCGAATACCCAACTAACATTTCCAGCAAAAATGCTTAAAATTTCATTATGTATTTTCTACGCAATTTCCCCGCTCAAGTAACCCGTCAGTTTTCTTTCTCATATTATGCAAATGATCAGAGCTGTAAGCGTGTTTGTCTCACCATGTCTTTACATGGTGGGACACTCATATGGGAGAAAACGCGACTTTGTAGAAAGCCGTTCGGTAGGCTGGTAGATGTTGGGCCTGCTTTTGAACCGTACTCGATCTGCACAATATAGATTTTATATAAAAGAAAGGCACTGGACTGCGATTTTGATTAGAAAGGATGATATGCAAGAAATTCCACAGGTGGCTACGTAAAGGCTACATTTATTTGATGGATCGACCATAATCAGAGTTGTATTTTTAAAGTAACCAGTCATTGGCATAAACGAGATATTTAGTACAGTCAGCAAAGTAGATAGCTTTACAAGCCGCCCGAAACCGATAAAGTTAAATTACCTTAAATTAAAACTTAAAAAAAAACGATAAAGTAAAGCTTTGTATAATTATGCAGGTTATTATCAATCAATCAACGGCCCGTTACAGTCCACTGCTGGACTATGAGCCTCCTCCACTTCAGTGGAGGGTTTTGCCATAATCTCCACGCTTGGCAGGCGGGTTGGAGATCGCAGATTAAAAGGTTACTGTATCAGAGAGCGCTGCTGCCCGTTCCCTGTTCAATATGTAGTCCCTAAGTCGCCTCTTGCGACACCCACGGGATTGGTGGTGACAAATGTATTCTACTCTGCCGTCACCACACGGCGTGGCGGGTTAATAAACTGAACCATATTTAAATTATTATACCTGAATAACTTAGCGGTTCTGTCCCATATTCCCATAAATATAAGAACGGTACAAAGTTCAAAGTGTCGCACTTGATGGATTGCTCTGTTCTCCATTGTGAGTACATAGAGTCATTTCCTCTTCTCCATACACATACTATTATATCATAATCATTTCATGGTCTTCTTCCTGAATGCGAGTAACATGACAAACGACAATGTGGGTTGATTTCCCCACCTAACAATAACTTCCTATTGCAGTTCACTGCAATCGCACTGCATGTTCACACCGCAACTTACTTACTTATACATAATATAAATTATTATATTATATCACGGCACAAAGTCCGTTTAGTTTATTTAGTCTGTGGTATATCCATGGTAGGTACACCCAGTGAGACCATATTATGCAAAACTATTTCCTCCGAGTGCAAATATAACATAATTATTATCATACTTGAGAAGGGAGCTTTTTTACAATATCGAATAGAAACAAACATTAATTTTGGTGAATAAATAAGTCAGGAACTTATCGCTATATTAATAATCCATTCACTCACCTGGTTTCATAAATCAAGTAAAACAAACGCAAAAGAACCTCTTTAATTAAAATCTTACATAACTCGTTATTCACCATGTACATTCTAATACATACAACCCGCATGTTCAAAAGAAATTTCCGCATATCTTTCTATTATTTAATTACACGTAGGTACGTTAATTTCATAAAGTGAATTATTTTCATAATTTTATTTTTAACGTTTTCGCAATTGGCTCTATCTACCTACTCCATCTAATCTGGAGTAGGCTGTGTTAGGCTGACTCTGTTCTACTTAGCATTTATGACTTGGGTCCACAGTCTTCCTTCACGCAGCTTTAACAATATCCTCTCAAAAAATATTCTGTAAGTATATTCCTGGAAAAATGTGGGCTTCTGATTGCCAGCTTAGATAGCTACCATCTCTAAACTAAAAACTAAATTAAATAAAAACCAACATTAGTAGACGCATCCCTAACTTTCAGAGAATTTGTTGACGATTTAAAATATGATTTGACGTAAGATTTTTTTTATATTAGCCTAACGAATTTTATAATGTTACATGACGCTTTCTAATTTATGACTACAGGGAATTATATATTCATAAAAAGATTTGAATATCATGTGTCCAATGTTGCTACACATCACACACACTACGAGCATTTCGTGAAAAATAATCTAGATTTACAATATAAGATTAAAACATGACTAAATCTTGTTACATGGCAGTCTTTGCAAGGTGCTACATAATAATACCTATGTGTTGCTCAAAATAAAACGTAACCTATTACAGAATCCAACGATTTTCCATGGACACGCGAGGATGACTACCTTATGTTCCCAAAAACATAGTTTGAGCAACCGATGTCATAATGAAATTAAATCAATTTGATTTGCGCACTGTTGGCATTTTGTTGTTAGCCAAGAAACACGAGACATGAAGTGTTGGGTGGTGTTAGGGAAAGTAGACAAGAGAGACGACGACATGAGTAGCAGTAGTCGTAGTAGAGACAGTTTCTGCAAGAGTAGACAGTGGTTTGAAGAAGATGAGATATGTTATATTATGGTTTTAAAGCAACTAAAAAAACTATTTTTCGAATGACTTCAGCAGTCCTTTATTCAAGAACTACTGACGCTGCTGCAAAGGTAGATGTGAATAGTGACTCCGATTATCCTATACTTTTGTAAAATAAATAAGTTACTTTTTTTATTTCTATCACATTTCACAACATCGCAAATTTTCTATTTTCTAGTTTTAGAACTAACTACGCATTCCACGCTGCTCTGACAGTTTATTTTATTTATTTATTTACATTAAACATTTTCAAACACACAGCTGTTACAGGCTTGCACCCAATTAACTGTGCTTATAATTAACTTATAATTTAAGGTTTATGTATTACACCATATCAACTTAATAAATATAACATCAGCGTGTTGTTGTATGTACGCAATATGACGATCATTTTTCATCTGGTACAATAATTTTCGCATATCGGTACGATAATACACTCGCACTCGTCTAGCATCTTCTTCTTCTTTCGAGTCGATGATGGCTCGTCTCGTATATTTTGTTTGCCCAGTATGCCGTCACCCTGATTGCTCCATCTGAGGATTCTGAGGCCTGCATGAGCTCCTCCAGGGAGCACGAGCCAGGACAAGCATAAAAGCATCCCTGATATATTATAATCTACTTTATGTATCGTGTAGAAAAAACTATGAAAGAAAGTATTTTCTTTTTTTTAAACTACATGATAATAACGGAAGACGCCAAGTTCACGGTCTGCTCGCCAGTGGAAAGTGAGAGTGGAATAGCACTTATCGCTATCATACACCACCGAACTGACTTGCGTCCACGCAACAACCGCACACATTTGTTATGGTGTAATGTTATCTATTATATCTATCACCAACGACGTGCGAGCTCAGAATGAATAATAGATGCATTAATTAGAAATTGTTATTGATCGTAGTGATCAATTACTGTAATGGTTATTGAAGGGGTTGTTCTTCAACAACAATAAATAAAATAAAAACAAAATTGAAAATTTTAAAAAACCCACGCCGGATGTTAAAAATATTCAAAAAAAAAACAAGATTGAAAATTTAAAAAAACCCACGCCGTATGTTAAAATATATTAGAATAAAAAGGATAAATAACATTTTTGGAAATCCCCCAACCAGAGTCAAATAAGATAAGAAATATAAAATAAAGAAATCTATAAAAAGAGTGATTTCTCACGAAATCCGCCACACAAACAACTAATTATGACCTTTCTTAGTTCTTACGTTTACGTACCTACTTACCTTTTGCTTTCTCGTAGAGATAGACACAGCAATAATATTTATTAATTTAGGTACTATTACATACTCATCTATCTAATAATATGATTCAAATCCAATAAAACACGTCGGGGTTTAAAAACAAACAAACAACCTCTTACCCCAAACGCATATATCGCCTCCATTCCGTTCCGTCCGTCGTGGGTAAAATGAGGCGAATTAATGACGTTACATCTCATTTTTTTAAGTTTTATTTTGTTCATATTTTGTAATTTTTTCGAAAATATATTTGCTTATCCCTTTTTTCGAGTATCGGTGGTCTAATGGCTAGGGCCGTTGCCTCCCGTCCGGGAGACGCGGGTTCAATCCCCACCACGTACCAGTGAGTTTTCGAATTTCGAATTCATATGTCCGTTTATTCGACGCTCTTACGGTGAAGGAAAACATCGTGCTTCACACTTCTGCGAAGAAATCCAAAGGTTGTGTGTGAAGTCGACCATACCGCACTGGACCAGCGTGGTCGACTAAGGCCTAATCGCCCTAATTCAGGGTAGATTCGAGCCTCTAGGTGGGGACGATGAGCTGTTGGTGATCCCTTTTCTCACGACTGAGCAGTTTAATCCATGTTGAAGAAAATTGAGCTAAAGATAGTTGAGATCTGAGATTTAGAACGGAAAAAGCAAGAATCTGAAACCAACCGATAAAAACCATGAGCGCACAGCTAGCTACATCTATAGCATATACGAATCAGTTTCCTTCTTGAAAAAAAGTACCTACATAACACTTAATGTCAATTACTTTGCAGTACGTAGTTAATTGAAATGCAGTTCAAGTAATTAGTACTTAGGTAATCAATTGCAAAATCAGTCAAGTCACTTTCTTTCCCTAATGATGACGGATACTGTCATGCATGTAACTTGCTATGACGTGCGTTCACAACAACTTGTACTAAACTGTACAACTTTCCATGTGGAACATAGGTCAGGAAGAGATTCCTACGTAGCAGTTAGGCCGTATAACTTTACACTTTCCATATCTTGTATGTATTTATTTCTATGGATTTGTTCTTGGACCATCGACCAATTTGAATCATCACCTATTTCGCTTATAATTTGTTTTTAACCGTCAAAACGTAATGATTAGGCGAATTTCGACGGACTTGTATTTGAATGTCTATGGGAATATCAACGGGTCTTGATTCAATTTGGTCCATTCGATAGGACTCGTATATTCATTGATTAATTTTAAAAAGCTACGCAAGTTTTTCAGATTTTCCTCTTCAAACCACACAGGAATTTATGTTTGAGATAGAGTTAATGCAACACGAAAGGTGTGATACTGTCTATACCTGCACTTAGTTCCGGACTCAAACCGCAAATCAACTGCGCAAATTGTGCACAATTTGAACTTAAATTAATGTTTCTGTTGTGTTGTTACAGTGACCAAACTATCTTCTCAACAATTTCATGTACCTATATTTCCAGATCACACAAAAAAGATACCTAATTAAAATATTCCCCAAATGTTAAGAAATGTCAAAAGTAAACGTCTGCAGATTAAGCAAGATATCGCTCTTTAAAAACTCATTAAACTATTGTCGTTTCCCCAACGAACTAAACTAATCAATCAGTTCCAGACTTACCCAGAAAATTAGCTTCCAACCTTCCGTTTGTCAACTCGCTGTTGTAATCGGCGAGAAGAGTAGTGGTAGTATTTGAGTGCGCGGGCGCTTCCCCGCGGGACAGTCTAGCGCGGTCGCGATGGCGGACCGACGCGCGCGCGCTCCGACGCCACGCGCCTGCAACACGCTCTAGTCATTCCAAATTCGAAACTCTTAATTTATATTTTTTTATTTATAAAACCCACAAGACTGATTCCGGCCAGCGATGGATATACCTATACAACCAACTCATGACTGAAGTGTGACTGTGACTGTGACAGATGACAGTGACGTGACTATGACTTGGATTGCTTTGACTGACTGTACTAATACTATTTTGACTGTACGGGAACCGGGAACGTAATAAGGTTTGTAATTGACTTTTTTTATTGCACCTAAATCGGTTCTAAACACCACCGCTACGACAAGTGCTACACTCGCGCTACGCCGTAGCAGAACGAACTCAAAGTTATCCCTTACTAAATTTCGTAACATTTGAATCATAATTATACAAAAAATAACCTTTTGTAATACCATAAAAAATATATAGGTTATAAACTTTATTTTCTTAAGTATAGGTAAATCAATATATATACGCTGCGCTGATATTACATGGGTTCTCATATTTCAGTACAAATATTAAATGGCTAAATTCGTTTAATTCATTTAGAAAATACCTACACCTACCTAATGAATAGACCTATCCAAGATCGATTATTTTTTTCACTTTATAGAATACCTAAAGAGTAAATTTTGTTTTGAGCATTTTAACTTGTTTTTTTTTTTACAAACACTTTGCATCTTCAATCCATTCACCCATAATCCGTCAAAATGCATTGTATTATACGCACTCATTCTGAACAAGGAGAGCCAGTTTCACTTTCTAGAGATGATAGCCTTTTAGCACCCAACCTAAACACAATCACACATGCGCAGTACCAAAGTCGCCATTTATGGATAGGTGCTAAAATCTCATAAATTAACACTTAAATTCTCCTCAATTTCTGCTGCTTTTATGCCTAGTTTTGTTACGTAGGGCTGGCATAAACAGCTTCTTGTGTATTGTTAGAGTTTTGGCTAAAATATTTCACGTCGTCGCGTCGATGCAAAAAGGACTCGACTTAGAGAGATTCGATTTCAGACGAATCGACACTCGCTGCATAAATCGTTGCGGCCTGCCTGATACATCACCTTAATAATATTACACCGACCGTCGGCATTACAACCCACACGATGATGAAGAAGAAGAATAATATTCACTGTTTTATCAACAATATTATATGGTCTGTGATTTAATAATTTGACCTTTTTACTTTAATGAGTTTTGACTTGAATGCGGGAATTAGTGACAAGGATGATTTTTTTTTCTTGAAACATCTTTACTCTTGTAATTAAACTCAATTCAATTAAATTAGGTAGGTTTAAAAATACCTTTCTTTTTTCAACGCGAAATCCAAAAGTTACCTATATTCAGTCAGATCCCGAAACTATCGATGTAGAGATGCTATGTACATTTCAAAAAGACATATAGATACCCAGCGCTGATACCCAGCGAAAGTAATTTCACTTTCTTGCGGGGTCAGGCGTCCGTCAGGCGTCGCGTCGGGCGGTGCGGTCATATTAGCACCTCAAACTATTACGCATTGTTTGCACCAAGGTGGTATTGCAAAATTATACGCGTTCATACTATACGCTAACCTATGCTTCCAGAAACAATTATAATGGCTCTGTGAGCTGTAGACCTCGCGAGTTTTTTACATTTCTTGTCAGTTGATGTGACCGTTTTGTAGAGGAAAAGATTTCAGGCGTAGACCTTGTAAGCTGGCAACCCCCGTAACTCAAGTATTTATTTTTTATTTTTAAAAACTGACTCACAAAATTTTACGGGAATAGATAGATAGATAGATAAAACGTTTATTGCACCACAAGAACACTCACAAACATATAGCAAACTTACAACTAAATATAACCTTACGACTAAACATAAAAATATATATAAAAACAATTTATTTGAAAAGAAAAAAAGAAACTTAATAATAAAAAAGTAGCGTTTGCGGGTGCTGCAGTGATGCAGAAGGGTCAAGGCTCAGTGTATAGCAGCCCAAAGGGCAACACTGATTATCAGCCTACGCCCAGGAATGTGATGCGGGTACTTAAAGAAAAAATAAAACAAACACAAAACGTATAATTCGACGTGCTCTGATCAGTTCAAAAACGAAAAATATATATATATATATAAAACTTATGAGGGAAATTGCATAAAAACTATGAGACGAAACCACGTAGGAAAAAAGGACCGAAACACTTCAAAGTTGTGCCATCCACCAGTACGCAGCCATACACCATCATTTTTGCATATTTAGTAGATGCATCTTTAAATGTTTTTTAAAAGAATATAGAGACTTCAAGTTTCTCATTGGCGGCGGCAAGTCATTCCAGCACTTCGTAGCCTGAAATCGAAAACTGCCACGAAACGCACTAACGGAATAGGTTGAGAAACGCGACCTGTAGAAGAGAACAAACAGACAGATGGACAGACATACGAGGGCTGCTATTTATGTATCCGGAATAACAAAAAATAACAAACATCTATAACCAAATATACTTTTATTGCTTTTCAAAATATTCCCCGTGATGATCGATGCATTTTTTCATACGTTGAAACCAACTTTCGTAGCATTTTTTCCATTCTGTATCGGGTATCTCCAAAACGTGCATTTTGAAAGCATCAACGGCTTCTTCCCGGGTCGAAAATCGGTGACCACGTAATTTGTTCTTCACGCTTGGGAATAAATAAAAGTCGTTGGGTGTCAAGTCGGGACTGTACGGCGGATCACCCGTCAATTCGATCATATGACTATTTAAATACTCCGTTGTTGCGGCCGAGGTGTGACAGCTGGCGTTATCGTGGTGAAGGATTATTCTTCGTTGTCGATTGTTCTTGAGTATTTCTCCAAAGACTTCTGGCAAGCAAATGGTGGTGTACCATTCAGAATTAACCGTTTTACGATTCTTTAGTAGTACTGTAGCCACATATGTCCACTAATACCAAAAAAGCAGGCAACCATTTGCTTCAAAGTGCTTTTTGCACGAACAACTTTAGTTGGGTGTGGCTCATTTTGGAACACCCAAACCGTTGACTGCTGTTTAGTTTCGGGATCATACGCATATATCCAAGATTCTTCTCCTGTGTAGATATTATGAACAGCTTTTGATGTACCACATTTGTATTTTTCTATCATTTTTTTGCACCAATCAACACGAGCCTATTTTTGTTCAACTGTTAAGTTCCAACGAGATCAAATTTTTTTTACAGCCAAATGTTCGTGTAATATTTTATAAATACTCGTCATACTAATGCCCAGAAATGCCTCTATCTCGCGATATGTAACATGACGGTCTTGCATTATTAGTTCGCGCACAGCATCAATATTTTGTGGTACAGCAGCCCATTTAGGGCGACCTTCTTTAAAATCGTCCGCAAGCATACGACGACCACGATTAAACTCACTGAACCAGTGATACACAGTGTTTTTCGATGGGGCTTCCTCCCCAAAAGTCGACAAAAGTTGATCCATGCACTGTTTTTGAGTTAATCCACGCCGAAAGTCGTAATAAATCATAGCACGAAAATTTTCACGAGTCATATCCATGGTGATGATAGACAATGAATTTTAAAAATGGCGCCACAATGTAAAAACAATTGACAGATGAATGAAACAAACTTTATTTTACAGCCAAAGAGTTCTATTTTTAAATGTTATAATTTCTTTTTATATATTGTTATGTAAGTGGCCAGTTCCGGATACATAAATAGCAGCCCTTGTACAAAAGATATTTTGGCCAAGCTAAAACGAAGACGCTTTGCTCGCGCTCGGTCAATGATATAAAATTGTAACGAGCGCGGCTATAACCTTTTTTTTTCAATTCCAAGATTTATATTATTTTCCTAACTACCAAAATTTTGATCATTTCGTTCGTTCCGCAAGCAGCGACACCTGAATATATCTACGAGACGTTCGTTTTATGACTTCACTACGTTGTGCATTGATCAAATCACAACTCTTACGTAACTACGAAATCAAGTTTGTACAATCCATATCGTAAAAGTTATCGTTTCGGCCGTGAAAGTTGGTTTCACTTTCCCGGGGGTCGACCTCTTAGGTGCGGTCATATTATATAGCCATCGAATTGATAGCTGGAAATCAAACATTCTTGCTATAGCTAGAGGCAACAGGGCGAAGTGGAGAGTTCACGTTGTGTCTGCGACTCTCTCTAACATGCATTTTAGATAATCTATCTTATCATTTCATCTATAAACATTAAATAGCTTTTGAAAACCCAAAATTATTTTTGCTTAATTTAGACTCTCGCCTGTAGAAATTGATCATTTATCTACTTACATGAACAAATAACTTTAGACAAAATCAAGTAATATGAAATTTCATAAAAATGGCGACGATATCCAAACACATTTTATGACTTGCGACCTATTTGCTCACCACATCGCACAAATCGAATATTACACACTTTTTTTTCTGTATAAACTAGGAAGTATAATTATTCAAAAGCTAGCCAGAAATATTCAGCACCGTTTACAACAGTAACTTATTTACACAACGCGAGGAGACGAGGTGTAAAAAGCAACTCTTTATTATTTCATTTACCACTTCATTAGTTACGTTGAATGCAGTGTAAACATCGCATTAGAAAGTCATAAATCGTGTTTACAAGATATATTTACCATTAGCGCCGCAGTTAACGAGTTGATGATGTAAATAACCGGTTGAATGAAAGCCATCTCATCTACCAATGATTGATTAGATTAATTACACTAAACTGTTGGAAAAGCTTAACAGTGTTGCTCTTGCCATCAGCATTTCTGGAAACATCCAAAAATGTAACCTACTTGTCATCGTATCCGTAAACCGTTTTTTTTATTACTAAGTACTAGCGACTCGCTCCGGCTTCGCACGGGTGTAACTTTCCATATTTTTTACCATATAAACCTTCTGGAAGTCAAGACAAATATTTAAAAACCAAAATGAGCCACGGCGGCGCAGCGGTCCAGCCGTTCTCGAGTTTTAGCGAGACTACGAACAGCAATTCATTTTTTAACCGACTTCAAAAAAGGAGGAGGTTCTGAATTCGTCTGTATTTTTTTTTTTTATGTATGTTATTAGATATCTCCGCCAATTGTTAACCGATTTTAATAATTATTTTTTCATTCCATAGGATTTACTCTCGAGGCAGTCCCATATTAATTTCGTTAAGATCTGATGGTGGAACATGAGGTAAAACTTGGAAATTCCTCAACGGAATGTAGCATTCGCGTCGTTATTCGTCTATTCTTTTAGTCATATCTCAGTCAGTTTTCAACCGATTTTGATGATTCGGTTTTCATTCGATAGAACGTGCTTTAGGGGTAGATCCATACCAATTTTGTTAAAATCTAATGATGAAATAAGAGATAAAAGCGGAAACTCCTCAACCAGTGATAGCAATATGCATCGCGCGCGATACCGTTTGTGGTGGAATGTTGCTAGGTAACGAAATAAATTTGTTTTGTCAGTTTACTGAAAATCTACGTTTCCGTTGTTTCATATAAAATTATATTATTCGATTTTATCACATTTTTTGGTGACCGTGACAGGACAAGAACCTGCAATCTTCGGATATTGTATTGGATATCACAAATAATTTAGCTTCTATAGCCGAGTGGTCGAGTGTTTTACTCTCTTTCGGGTTCGAATCCCGGTGAAGACACTCTTAAACGAAAATGTCCTTGTGAGACTTTTTTCAGTTTAGTTGGAACATTGCTGCCTGAATCACCTGATTGTCTGAAAAGAAAGATGATTCCGTGATTCGGAAGGCACGTTAAGCCATGTGTCTCGGCTCTAATATCTACAGAAGGCGTCGTTACTCGTGCTAAGTCAGTGGGTTTTGACAACGCTCTCGCTCTCTCTCTCCCGGGGGCATGAGCGCACGCACGAGCGATAGCAAATGTTTTCCTAAATACCTATTTCGTTAGGATCGCGAAGCTATTCTTTCCTCTTAGCATTGTCAGTTTAGTAGCCAGCTGGACTACTAAATGACCTCTTACTTCGTAGCCTCTTACCCAGTTTAACTTATGTTATTTTCGAAACAATCATTATAATAAACAATTAAACGCACTTTCAAAGCACGAAAGACGTAGTCTAAACTAAGCAAATACCAAAAATATAACATCTTTGTACTGAAACTGTTAAATAACAAAACCTGGCTTTGGATGATGAAGAAAAATAATAGGAAATGTGTCGAGGTTAGGATTAATTACTTACATAAAATATATTTAATGAAACACTGAAAATCATAAAATAAAAATAATTTTAACAAAAAAATAGAAACCCCTTCAAATTGCCTTATATGGTTATCTCCACTAAAAAGTAACAAATAAAATAACATTCCAGATGGAACATGAAAAAAAATATTGCCAATAGCCTCAATTAAATAGATAGGTAGTGTATTAAGTAAATATTTAGAATTTTGTACTTCCTTTTGGAGTCGGTGCCAGCCAAAAAATCGTCGATTAGTCGTGGGCAACTGTTTTAAGTCGTCGTCGTCGTTAAGTCAGTACATATTTCTATATGACTATCAATAAAACTCTTTGATAGTCTATGATATAATGTTTTGTTGTGCTGCGCGGGATGCAATGCCGCATCCGACCAAGCGTAGGGACAATGACAGGAGCGACTACCAAAAAAGTCTGAGTAGGTTTCATTCGATAAATTAATACTCGTAGTTTCGTCGTCTACAATTTTTGGCTGGCACCGACTCCAAAAGGAAGTACAAAATTCTAAATATTTACTTAATACACTACCTATCTATTTAATTGAGGCTATTGGCAATATTTTTTTTCATGTTCCATCTGGAATGTTATTTTATTTGTTACTTTTTAGTGGAGATAACCATATAAGGTAATTTGAAGGAGGTTTCTATTTTTTTGTTAAAATTATTTTTATATATTAGGTATTTATTTTATTTTTATTTGAGATAGAGTTAAGCAGATAAATATGAAAATCTATTTTATCAGATTTACTTTCAATGATCAAATTTTACAATTCACTTTTTGTACTCAAAATGCGTACGTTCTTAACTGTGATACTTCTGAATATTATCTCACATAATGTGCATGTCTGAGATTTGCGCTGCGACGCCTTTCCACTTTCGGCTCAGAGAGATTATACACAGGAAACTTATGTAAATAAATGTACACTATCGAAAAGATCGAAAGTTTTAACCGATTTTTAATTTGAAATGAAATGAAATGAAATGAAATGAAATGATTTATTTGCGGTAAACACGGTACATAGAGAGTAGGTTGAATAGTTTGAAATAGCTCAAGCGTGCTTAACTGATTTCATCAGTATGCAAAATATTATCAAGAATAAAATTAACATGCAGGTCAAGATATTATCAGTAAAATGAAAAAATGAATGAATGAATTATGAGTAAAATTTGAATTTAGTCACATAGTTGTCAATTATTTATACAATACAATACACCACGGAATATACATTATACAATTTATTTAATATTTTTGGTTTTCATACTGTATTATACTTGTCATATTATTATTTTGCAGAATAGCTTTCCATTATAAAATATAAGTTAACTATCTAGTATGTCTTTTAAGTCTGACAAAAGAAATTCGTTTAATGAATAAAACTGTTTAACTGCAAAATAATGTTTTAACTTCCGTCGAAATAGTTTAGTTTGTAAATGCTTTATTTCAACTGGAAGAGCATTGTACGTTTTTACACACATAGCGTAACAATTCTTCATATAGACTGCAGTTTTTGGTGCAGTGTTATACAGAAGCCTATCTGTAGTGCTTCTCATTCTTCGGCTCCAAACCTCACTCGCCCTTGTAAATAACTCACCATTAGTTTTAACAAAAGTTAAAAGTTGTAACAAGTACAAGGAAGGTAATGTTAGGATTCCCAACCTTTTAAATAGAGGCCTGCAAGGCTCATCGGGTGCTGTACCGCATATGGCACGGATGCATTTTTTTTGAGCAATAAAGGCTTTATTAAAATCTGTGCTATTACCCCAAACAAGTAAACCATACGTCAGGGTTGAGTTAACATACCCGTAATAAGCGGTCAGTACTATTTTTAACGAGGTAACTTTGCGAAGTCTGGCTAATAAATATACGTAGCTATTTACTTTTTTACATACCATATCAACGTGGGCCTTCCAGTTGCATACTTCATCCATGATAAGTCCCAAGAACTTTACTTCGCTACAATTTTTCAAACATTCACCTCCATAGCATAGATCTAATTTATCTGTAGGTTCTCCGTATTTATGAAATTGTACATAATTAGTTTTATTTATATTAAAATGTAAGTTATTATCTTTTAGCCAGTTAGTTATGTCAGTTATTGTAGATTGTATGTCCGTTTTATATTTAGAAATATCTATAGTCTTATCAGATGTTACGATTACTGAAATGTCATCGGCAAACAGGGTACATTCATCCTTATTATTTTTGGAAAGGTCGTTAATATAAAGAATGAACAGCAATGGTCCCAATACGCTCCCTTGTGGAACTCCGAATGCATTTAGTCTGCGCGATGAATTGAATTTAGTCAAAATATGATTTTTATTAATATTTTCTATTGTTACGTATTGATAACGGTCTTCGAGATAGGTTTTTAGCCAATTTAGTGCAGGGCCTCTAATGCCATAACTCTCCAGTTTCCGCAACAAGAGTTTATGAGATACAAAATCAAACGCGCGTTTCATATCGAAGAAAACTACTGTGGTTCTTTTTTTTTCATTCAATGATTTAATAATTTTGTTAGTCAGATTAAAACAAGCTGAAACTGTGGATTTGTTGCTTTGAAACCCATACTGCTCTTTTCCTAGAATTCCAAACCTTTCTATAAACTCTGTTAATCTCTTATGCATAGCCTTTTCAAAAATTTTGGATATAACCGGTATTAGACTGATGGGCCTATAATTAGCAGGATCATTTCTATTGCCTTTTTTAAATAAAGGTTTTACTACTGAAGTCTTCATTAGATCTGGAAAACAACCCATCTCAAAAGACAAGTTGATTAGGTGTGTTATTATCGGTGCCAGTTCAGCCTTGCAAAATTTAAGGACTTGTGTAGAAATCTCGTCAAATCCTTCCGCCTTAGTGTTATTTAAAGACCCAATAATGGCCTCTACTTCTGATATGCTAAATGGCTTAAGGTAAATGCTGTTTTGAATTGTAGTTTTATTTATGTTATTTACACCACAAGAGTCACTCGTATTGGTCAAATTAATAAAATAATCATTAAATTTTTCAGCTATTACGCTAGGGTCTGTTATTAAATTGCTATTAAAGGTGATATCTTTAATAAAGTGATTAAAATCTTGTTTTTCTGTACGCTCATTAATTATATCCCACGATGCCTTACACTTATTTTTTGATTTTAGTACATATTTATCATTGCAAATTTTTTCTGACTCAGTGCAGCAATGTCTTAAGATTTTGGAATATTTTTTAAAATGTCTTTTTTTATGTCCAGATTTTGATTTATAGTAAGAAAACCTTAATTTTCTCTTTGTTTGGCAACTCTTCCTAATCCCAAGTGTCATCCAGCTAGTTTTGACCTTAGTGCGCTTAACTTTTATCATTTTATGAGGAAAACATAAATCATAATAAAGTTTAAAAATGTCATGGAAACAGTTAAATGCCAAATTCAATTCAGTTTTTTCGTACACTTCCTGAAAGGATAGGTTTTTAATGCATTCCTGAAACTTAACCATATTTTCTACACTGTAATCCCTCTTTGTTATATAGTAATCTGTTACAGGAATTTCTTTATTTTTTACCGGGATATGCAGCATCTGTGCGGTATCGTGATCTGAGAGACCTAGAGGAATCACTTCACCTTTTACATTTCTTATGTTACTTAACATTAAATCAATGCAGGAATTCCGTCTGGTAGCTTCATTTATATGTAGAGTGAAGTTATAGTTTTTTAGTATATCTCTTAATTTTCTACTGACTGAATTGTCTACTAAAATATTAATATTAAGATCACCCACTATGACTATTCTTTCCCTACAGTTTTGCGTCTGTTCGTATAGTAACATGTCAAGTTTGTTTAAAAAGTTATCAATATCGATAGCTTTGGGGTTAGGAACTCTATATAGACAAATTACTTTCAAATTATTTTTTGGTATTTTAACTCCGCAGCATTCAAAACTTCGCTCCTGTGAAAATTTCTTAACAGAATTCAGTACTTTATACGTAAGACCCTTTTTGACCAAGATGCAAACTCCTCCCCTTTTCTTTTCCCTACAGTAAAGCGATGCTAAATCAAAGCCATGAATTTTAATATTATTTTCGCATCCCGTTTTAATAAATGTTTCTGTCAGACAAATTATTTCTGGGTAACAATTTTTTTCATACATTTCAAGGAGTGCATTTTCAAGAACATACTTTTTACTATTTACACTCGCTATATTTTGGTGTAGTATTCTGAAGATTTGGTTACTAGGGTGAGGCTGAAGCCGAGGGGCGAAAAAATTCATTTGAGTTATTATGATGCATAACTGGTGTGTCTACAGTTTGGGTACTAATGCTCTTCTTATAACTTAAAGTAGTCGCTAGATTAAATGGAAAGCTTTTCTTATTGTTGTACTCTATCAAAATCATAGCTCGTACTATTCCTTTACATGAATTGTTTTTATCTAATCCATTGTTGTTGTAATAATACAAATCAGTTGTCTGAACATATGAGAGGTTCGCACTTATTAATTTTACAATGTCATTTTTGTATTTGTCGAGATAGTTTGCGTTGTTATAGTTTGTATACAAAATGTTAGTGTTAGATAAAGAGTTTAAAAAATTGTGCATGCTAGACTGAAAGTTTATAGGATTATGGTCATGTTTACCGCCCAATACAATAACAAAGTCTTTTTTTGTTAGTTTCTTACAAGATTGAATTGTGTCGTTTGTTAATATATTTTGTATAGAGGCGTTTGGTTTAATAACGGCAGATACGACATAATTCGGACCCAGAAGCTTTTGCAGCCTGGACCTCATTGTTCTTCCTGTTTCATCTGCAAAAATTTGCACCCTGCATTTAGAAGTCATGTATCCGGCTGGATTGGTACTCAAGAGTGGATTTATCTTATCTTTTTCAGAGGAAGATAAACTTGTTCTACTTTCCGCTGCTCTATCAGGCATTTCAATACTTTCGTTGATACTCGCACCATTCTCACCAACGGATTCTTCGGTCGAAACCGGAGCTAAAGGACTTTTTTCATATTCCGTGTAACTGTTGCTCCTTTGTACATAATTATCTTTTGTTGAAATCGGTGAAGTAAACAAGCTGAGAGATTTTCGTTTTATTGAATGTTTATTTGGAGTAGCTTTACATATTCGTGAAAGTTGATCTATTTGCCGTTTATAGTCCGCTAGTTTTTGTTTCAAAGCATAGATTTCCGATACCTGGTTTTCTATTTCTTGTTCCGCACTATCAAGATTTGCTTGAAGCATACTATTTTTACTAAGTAAATCTTCCACTAGTTCGTTCGGATTTTTTGATAAATCAGGACAGCTTCTGCTTAGACAGATTTCGGAATCGGCATCCTCCAATGTGGATTCCAGTGCTGAAAATGAGTTATCTGTCGGAATATTAATTATATCCGTGCATTTTTTTCGCACTGTAATATAATTGGATGCGTCTTGGTTAGTCTCAGCCGATAATGCTGAAATAATGGCGGTAACTGTCGGTTCCGTATTCAGGTTGCAACCGGGTGATTCAGTAGTTAATGCCGAGGGATGAGGTTGGTTATTCATATCCAATGGACTATCCTGCTTATCGCAAGTTCGTTTGGGCTTGTTGTGTGTTGGCTCTGCTTTTGATATGATATAATCATATATATCTCGATCCTGATAATAATGATCTTTATTTTCTTTCATAATATTATTAATAAGTAATTTATAAATAAAATGAATTATAATCTTATTAAAAGGGAAAATACTATTAGACTTTGGTAGTTAATCTTTATTTTCTAGGTCGTGTTGGTAAATAACGAAATCGTAGCTTTATCTATTCACACTTAAAAACTAAAAGTTTATCAATAAATCTATAACGTCCTCTGATGTCGTTGTCCTAAGTCTAAGAACAGTACGTTTTGTCTCCAGCGGCGACAATGACGGGCTGGAGGGGCGCACGGAGGAAGTCCAGGCGTTCCCGATCAGCGCCCTTCGCCAATCGCCATTGCAGCAGCAGTGCCCCTTGAAAGGGGCCCCCAAATGCCCTCCCGCTTCCAAAAGGTATAGTTACAAATTACCACTTGATCTGTCGTCATAGATAGTAATTCTTCATTCTAAGGCTCTTACAAAAACACTTTTATTTTAGATACCGCACTCACGACGGAACATGCAACAACCTAAACCGCCCCAGATGGGGCTCCACAATGACCCCTGTGCAACGTTTCCTCCCCCCTTCTTATTCCGATGGCATCCAAGCTCCACGGAGATCCATTACCGGTTTCCAACTACCGTCTGCCAGAGAAATCAGCGCCTTGGTCCATGAAGACCAGAATGTCGAGAACCCTGGAATAACCCATCTTTTAATGCAATGGGGGCAGTTCTTAGATCACGATGTGACGTCGTCATCGCAATCCAGAGGTTTTAACGGATCCGTGCCAAGGTGCTGCAAAGATGGTGGAAGGGATTTCGTTCCTCAAGAGTTTTTGGTAAGTGCTTTGCTTTATCATAATCTTATCGTTTGGGCTATAAAGTCGATGAACAATCTCACAAACAACAACGGTGTCAGAGTTGTTGAGCCACCATGTTCTGACATCCATGTTATCCATTATCGTGGGGCGTCTCTTTTGTATGTAATAGCCGCCAGCCGGTATACTTCCGCAGCATCTTGTAAGTTAGCTAGAGTTTGGGATATTTCACATCAAATTGCATCTCTTCTCCCTAGCACCCAGAATGTTTCCCGATCGCGGTGCCAGCATCGGACCCGTTCTATGGTCCACGCGGCGTGCGCTGTCTGGACTTCGTGCGCTCGTCTCCGGCTCCTCGCGACGACTGCGCGCTGGGCTGGCGCGAGCAGCTCAACCAGGTGTCCGCGTACATCGACGGCTCCCCGCTCTACGCCAGCTCGGCTCGGCAGTCCGATAAGCTCAGGCTGTTCAGAAATGGTGAGTCCTTATGGCCAAAACATACAAAGAAATCACCAAAGACTATGTTATTTTTATGTCGCGTTGATTTGTTTGTTTTTTCTTCAGACACTCCAAAGTTCAACAATATTGTTTATATACAGGTATGCTCCAATACGGTCGAGTACAACAGCGTCGTCCGCTTCTACCTCCAGAAAGAAAAGACGAGCTTTGTCGAGGAGGAGCAGTTTCCACCGACTGCTTCAAGTCAGGAGACGCCAGAGTCAATGAACATCCAGGCCTAGTAGCGGCGCATATTGTGTGGCTGCGACAACATAACAGGTTAGTTGTAACTTCCAAAAAAATGTCTTCCTTTCCATCTGTATAGTCCTTAATGAGCTGCTTAAGCATCTGTTCGCGTGAGAACAATGCGGATAGTTAACTTTCTGAATGTAAAGTCGCATATTTCCCATATTGGGCAATAGCTAAAGTAGTTATTCTGTATTTCTTTTTTCTATTTTCAGAATGGCTCAAGAGCTGGCACACCTTAACCCTCACTGGAGCGACGAGAAGATTTATCAAGAGACTCGGAAGATTATCGGGGCAATGATTCAGCACATCACTTACAGAGAATTCCTGCCCATTGTATTAGGTTAGTAAAGTAATTAAAACAATTAAAAGTCTGATTTGGGCTTTCTGGCTAGCTTTGGTAGGAAAAATTATCTCCTATCTGGTATATTACTCCCGTCTAATTGATTGAACTGGATGTTCTAAAATTAAACATTGAGCCTCAACGCTATTGTTAATCTTCAAGAGATTAGTAAACCTTCAGAAGCACTATGCCTCTTCACAGCAGTGGTTCCTCACAGCTGGTTACCACAAAAAGGAATGATCTAACGACGACGTTCTTTTCCTTCGTCGACTGCCGCAATGAAAACCGAATATTAGCTTTCAGCCAACAGTGTCTGATCATCCAAAATTATCCCAGGGTCGGACGTGATGCGCCTGTTCGAGCTGGAGCCGCAGCAGAAGGGCCACTTCCGCGGCTACGACCCGAAGATCAACGCCAGCCCCGCCAGCGCCTTCGGCTCGGCCGCCTTCCGCTTCGGACACAGCCTCGTGCAGCCCTCCATGATGCGCTACGACCGCTTCCACAGGCCCTTGCACAACAGTTAGTACAGTGCCAGCAAACAGGCCTTTTAAATACTGTGTCATAGTTTCTTCATTTTCATAGTTATGGTATTATTTGTGCAGTTTTTATTTTTGCTGTCCTTTTTACTAACACTACATTTTAGCCCTTTCAAAGATTTTGTCTTTAATAGGGTGTAAGAACGTCGTTAAAGTGTCTTACCCAAAAAAAAAATGAATCAAAAAGATGTATCAGCATCGTATGGAAAATAACGTTTTAATTTTTATTTATCTGTCGCTACTTTATATTTACAAAATATTACGTCCCTCATCAAAGTTTTCCACTGCTCTAAATCTTTGTAAGACTTTCCTGCTTTGTACCAAACCTAACAATCTTATAAATCTTCCCAGATGTGTCCCTGCACGACGAAATAACCAACCCGTCCAACATCTGGAGCATCGGCGCGGTGGACCGGCTGCTGCTGGGCATGGTGAACCAGCCCATCCAGAAGCGCGACGAGTTCATCACGGAGGAGCTCACCAACCACCTGTTCCAGACGCCGGCGCTGGACTTCGGCATGGACCTGGCCGCCATCAACGTGCAGCGCGGGAGGGACCACGGCGCGCCGCCCTACGCCGCCTGGCGGGAGCCCTGCGGCCTGACCCCGCTCGCCTCCTTCCAGGACCTGTTCAGGGTCATGCCGGCGCGCGCTGTGAGGAAGCTGCAGACTTTGTATAGGTAGGCTACCCCCAAATTATTCACAAGAATCCTATGCTATCCGCATCTAGAGCGGCTACACACGACCTTCAGTAAATTTTCAGTCTACCTAGTGGAGCTTGCCCACGCTGAGTCGTCCAATACGTATTCAAGAACTTTTTTGCCGCATTTCAGTCTATCTACCTTCACTGAATAAATGGTAGGTACAATAAGTCAGTAAATTATGAATGAAGTAACTCGAAAAAATTACCGATACTTTATCCCAGTAGATTAAACATATTCTTAAAAAATAAACTGATTATCTATCGAAAAAAGAACAATTCCCCCAGCGGATCGTAGTGGAACTTGAAGTGTTGTATAGTCCCCTAGGGAACTGTGCTAAAGAATCCTAATCGAACGCGTCGAAATTCATGGATTACTTATCTAGAAAAAAAAAACAACAAGCTAACAAAAATTTTATGTTTTTATTAGGAGTGTAGACGACATAGACCTGTTTACCGGAGGCATGGCCGAGAGACCAGTTGTAGGAGGACTTGTTGGGCCAACGTTTGCTTGCATTATCGCCCAACAGTTCTCTAACCTTCGGAAAGGAGATAGATTTTGGTAAGATATTCGATACATCTTGTTAGAGTTACAGTAACAAGCTGGAGAAAAGTAATGTTATAAAAATTACACTCATCTTTCCAGGTACGAAAACGGAGGCTTTGACTCATCATTCACCCCAGCCCAACTCCAGCAGATACGAAGGATCTCCTTTGCCCAAGTCCTGTGCCACACTCTAGACTCTATCGACAGCATCCAGCCCTTCGTCTTCCTCTCGCCCGACAACCCTGACAACGGGCGGATATCCTGCAACAACGGACTTCTTAACGACTTTGACTTGTCCCCTTGGGTCGAGATCAACTCTGACTTTAATAATGACATCAGCAAGACTGACAATCAAGATATACTTAGCACCGATAAACCAAGCACTAGGAAACCAAAACCTAGCACACAAAGACCGAAAAGGACAAAACCACCGACAACTGTTAAACCGACACCCACGACTAAAAAAACAGAAAAGGTGACTGCTGCTGCTACAAACAAAGTAACTCAAAAAAGACCTACACCAGCTAACTTTACAAACAATAACAAACTGACTGACAAACCTAACAAAAACAATACGACAGTAAAGGATAAGATCAACAATACGTTGACTACCGACCAAACAACGTCTAAACCCAACGTGACAGTACAAAACATTGATGACAAGCTAGATTTTAAAAATAAGAGCCGGCGATACGAAGACAGTGACAGAGTCGACATTAGAGATACATTAAAGAGTAGTAATAAGCAATATGGTGATGACTATGAGGATGATGAGAATGTGCAAAGCGTACAATCTGTAGTTATTAATAATTTATCTCATAGACCGCAAAGACCTAGTTATAACAACCATAATAATAGACCGTATAATAACAATTATAACGACAACAAGAGGCCAGTAATAACGGTAACGGAGAACATTAACAAATACACTTACTTGATCAATTATGTACCAAGACCGACTGAATCGTGGCGACGGACGACAAGACGGACATACGACCGAGACGTTGTCAAGGTGACTTACCAAAACTACGATGACACTTACAGAAGACCGACTAAACCTCACTATTACAACAGAGACGAATACGATCAAAACTATGACAACCCATACGGACGCGACAGACCAAATTCTAATACGGACAAAGACAACATCCAATCTTCAGCTAGATCAAATGACGATACGATGACGACACCCAAACCTAAAGACACTATCGACAAGTCTGACGACAAAATAGACCATTTTAATCCCACGACAGAAAACTTATATAAACTTGTGACATTTGGATACGTAGGGACTTACAAAGGCGACACGACCAATGACAAGCAGACTCCTGACTTGACTGACAAGGAAACCATCAGCAAAGATTTCTCAACTTATGACAACGTACATTTAGACAATGACGAGGAAAATGCAAATACAAAACTTTCGACTTTCTTCCTCTACGACACAGTAACTAACCCTTACAGTATCACTCAAAGACCGACGAGGCGAAATGACGACGACAACCACGAGACTGTTACTAAGACCAAGTACTATTACATCAAAAACGTGCTACACAAGTTATCAGGGACTGACTCGCCTGGTACTATAACTGAGAAAGACATAATAAGAGAGAACTACAACAATCCAGGAGTTCCCGTCGAGGACATAGAAGAAAGGTCGTCGGCTGACAAGCTGGCGTTCCTTGAAGAAGCAGAGAGGGCGGCCAGTGGAGGCAAGCAGCGGGTCGAGATCAAGGCACCTGCCAACTCGGCTAAAACACCGTCAGTGGCTTTCCAAGTGATACCCAGTGAAAACAAGTAAGCACCAAATTTTTGTAATAATATTATTTAGTTTCAAAGTTTTTTTTTTATCAACACTTAGTTTCAAGTTTCAACCAAAGTATGGATGTTTATTGGTTCCGGATTCAGATTAAATACAAATATTCTAATATTTATTTATATTTATTGATTAAATGTGGCGAATGTGGATTAAATGTGGTGGTCTGATTGCCCTGATACAGGGTAGGCTCAAGCCCCTCGGTGGGGACGTATATGAGCTGTTGATGATGATGATAATGAAATGTAGCAGCAAGAAAGATCAGTCACTGGACACAGACTACATTGACCACTATGACTGAAAATGGAATATTGCGGGCGAACAGTTAAAAATAAGTTATTTTTTTGTTCCAGTCCTTCCCACTGGGCGGTGTACGACGAGAAGGACTTGCCCGAGGGCCTGCCGCACCGGATGCCCTCCATCCACACCGACCCCCACGCGCTCAAAGAGATCCCTCGACCGATGACGTTCGGGGTCCTCAGGAGAAAGCGACCTTGGAGGTTTTGACGGAACAAACAGAAGAACTTTAGATAATTGTGTAAAGCTTTAGAATTAAATAATGTAGGATACAGAAATTAGAGACAACGTAGAAGATTTGATGACTATGACCAAATTGTTACAGACTTTACGGACAATTTCGACAATAAATGAATAACAGAAGAACGACTAAACTCGTAACGACTTAATTAATTATTGTTGTAACATAGTAGGATAGATACCAAAAACTTCTTACCAAAATCACATTGGAATTGTTGACAAGAGAACTAGGTAGTATATTTTAAAAATAAACATACTAAACTAAACGTAAACTCAGACCATAAAGACCTAAACTAGACTCAGTTTAAACAAGCCAACAAGCCTCATAGCTTTTGATACAGACTTAGCTTTAGGTAATTCTGGAACTTCGAACTAGATCAAAAATACACTAGACTCAGCTTATAATATGACACAGACTAGACCATAAGAACTTGAACTAAACTTAACTTTTGATACATACTTACTAGACAATTATAATAGACACTTTAACTAAGATCAGCTTTTGATACAGACTATACTATAAACACCTGACAATACTTGACATAGGCTCATGCTTTTGAAAAGTCAAAGTCAAAGTCAAAGTCAAAATAATTTATTTCCATAGGATGTTATTACATCACTTAGATCCGTCATTACATTTTTTTGGGTGAGTTCACTAACAAGAAGCAGACTAGAACACAGACACTTGAAATTAACTCGTGATTTTACAACAGACTAGACCATAGACATTTGAACTGGACTCGCAACTTTTGACAGACTAGATCCACTTGAACCGGACTCGCAGCTTTTGACAGACTAGACCCACTTGAACTGGACTCGCAGCTTTTGACAGACTAGACCCACTTGAACTGGACTCGCAGCTTTTGACAGTCTAGACCATAGGCACTTGAACCGGGCTTGCAGCTTTTGACAGATAAGACCCGCATTTACTGGACTCGCAGCTTTTGACAGACTAGACCCACTTGAACTGGACTCGCAGCTTTTGACAGTCTAGACCATAGGCACTTGAACCGGGCTTGCAGCTTTTGACAGATAAGACCCGCATTTACTGGACTCGCAGCTTTTGACAGACTAGACCCACTTGAACAGGACTCGCTGCTTTTGACAGACTAGACCCGCATGAACTGGAGTCGCAGCTTTTGACAGACTAGACCCACTTGAACTGGACTCGCAGTTTTTGACAGAATATACCCACTTGAACAGGACTCGCAGCTTTTGACAGACTAGACCCACATGAACTGAACTCGCAGCTGTTGACAGACTAGCTAGACCATAGGCACTTGAACTGAACTCGCAGATTTTGACAGACTAAACCCACTTGAACTAGACTCGCAGGTTTTGACAGACTAGACCATAGGTACTTGAACCAGACTCGCAGCTTTTGACAGACTAGATCTTAGGCACTTGAACCGGACTCGCAGCTTTTGACAGACTAGACCATAGGCACTTGAACCGGACTCGCAGCTTTTGACAGACTAGACCCACTTGAACTGGACCAGCAGCTTTTGACAGACTAGACCATAGGCACTTGAACCGGACTCGCAGCTTTTGACAGACTAGACCCACTTGAACTGGACCAGCAGCTTTTGACAGACTAGACCTTAGGCACTTGATCCGGACTCGCAGCTCTTGACAGACTAGATCCACATGAACTGGACTCGCAGCTTTTGACAGACTAGACCATAGAGGCACTTGAACCGGACTCGCCGCTTTTGACAGACTAGACCACAGGCATTTGAATCGGACTCGCAGCTTTCGACAGACTAGACCCACATGAACTGGACTCGCAGCTTTTGACAGACTAAACCCACTTTAACTGGACCAGCAGCTTTTGACAGACTAGACCTTAGGCACTTGATCTGGACTCGCAACTCTTGACAGACTAGATCCACATGAACTGGACTCGCAGCTTTTGCACTTTAGCACTTTATTTAGATTTTATCTATTTAATACAAACAATTTTATTATTAATGCAAGTTTACCCCAAACAACCCGCAAACTGTACTTGCAGCTTTTGAGAGACTAGCTAGACCCACATGGCAGACTAGACCATATTATGCACTTGAACTGGACTCGCAGCTTTGGACAAACTAGACCCACTTGGTAGACTAGACCATATGCACTTGAACTGGACTAGCAGCTTTTGACTGACTAGACCCACTTGGCGGACTAGACCTAGGCACTTGAACTGGACTAGCAGCTTTTGACAGACTAGACCATAGGTACTTGAACTGGTCAAGCAGCTTTTGACAGACTAGACCATAGGTACTTGAACTGGACTTGCAGCCTTTGACAGACTAGACCATAGACATGTGAACTGCGCTTTTGACAGACTAGACCATAGATAAACTTACTTTAACAAGATTCGGCTTTTGGTGCAGACCTGACTTTTGATAGAGGCTTGACCATAAATACTTTAATTAGACTCGTGAGTTGATAAGGCTACTAGACCATAAAGACTTACACTCAGCTTTTGATACAGAACAGATTAGAGCACAAAAACTTGAACCAGACTTAACTTTTGATACAGACTAGGCCTTAAGGACCAGAACTAGAGTCACCTTTTTGTGATATAATAAACACTTGAAACAATCTCGTGCTTTTGACACGGACTAACTAAACCATTAACCATAGACACAGACTCACAACTTTTAACAAATTAGACCAAGACCTGAGCTAGACCCAGCTTTTGACACAGACTAGACCATAGGCTCGTGGACTAGATTCATCTTTTGATAGACAAGACCAAGAGACAGAAGGTCACTTAAAGAAAAAAACGGCTACCTAGCTTAAAGATTGTACAGCCGTTTAGGGCCCCTCAAGTTTCACGACGAGCGTCTAACTAACGAGTCAACAAAATACACTGTCTGTCACCAATACGAGTTAGATACCTAAATAAACAACAATACAATACACTCTACTGACACCAAACGGAAACGGAATAGGAAAACAAAACAAAACAGTTAAAAGGCGGCCTTCTTGCTAGAGCGGTAATCTCTTCCAGGCAACCTTAAATACTTAACTGATACACTTTTCCCAACAATAAACTTTTCCCATTAGATCGAAGTTTTTAACTATCAAAGAGTTACGTGCGTTCATGACAACGAGACAAGACAAAAATTTACTTACGCGAAAGGACAAGACCCCAGAACAAAAGTACTTGAGACAAATACGTGAAGCCAATTTAAAAAAACTGACGGACGATCCAGTAACGTTATTGACAATGCAATGCTGTCTCGAAAATGCTGTCGAGTAAAAAAAATACAAGACACTGACCAGCAGGAACATCGGAACTGACGCGATCTGACTGCAAATAGCAAGTAGGAGAGGTACTCAATGGACTATGACCAGCAGCATATTGCCCCGACCACGTGATGGAACCAAAATACCTCCCCCTGATATTACCTACTGACGTGACTTGAACTTGACCGATGCTTCTGCTGATCGATCTAGCATTCATAACTAACCAAAAAAATATTCAAGAATTGAGACGACACGACTCTTGAACTTACTTATTATAACGTAACTAAAAACAATCTTGAGTGCGAAGTTGATAAAAGAATGACTGAAAACGGACCCACACAATTGAAGACTGACCTATTTAATTCTGAGCCTATGACTGACTGCTTCCATTTAGGCAGACAAGAATGTGACAGATAACAAAATAAGGTAGATTATTTTAGTCAATAATAAAATGAAGGTGAAATTTTTACAGTACGTACAATTAATAAATTAGTTAGAAAAAAGTGTATTAGTTAGGTATAAAACTTATATATCACATTGAACTGAAATTAACTAGAACTACTTTTATAATAATCAACAGTGTTTTGTTACTCTATTTTATTTATTGTAATTAAAAACAAATAAAACTTCCAATATTACATGAAAACTTATAGTGTATTCGGTTTGATTTGTTAAATGCATAGGTAACATGACTTTCTTAAACCTAAGTCATATAATGTGTAACATCAAATTGAATAAATATATAAATAAGTACATTTCTCTAGATTCTAGTAAATAAGTATCTTTAGCTGTGAATAAAACAATGAAATACAACAGTATACACAATTTTCATTTATGTCAACATTATAATATTACCTACAGTTATATTAGTTAAAAGGTATAACTTTATCTACACAACAAACCAAACAGGTGAATACATCACCAAAAAAATGCATTTGTTTGATGTATACTAAAACTCCTAAAATCCCCATTAAAGTATCTCAGGTACTTCATCTATAATGTACTGATTTAAACAATTTCATTACTTTGGTCATAAATCTAGCCTAAGAGATTACTTAAAATTAAAACAATCACATAGATGAAACTATGTTCTATTACTGGGTATACATTGAGGTTGTCCCTAGCAAACCCACCTATCCAGGTTTAACTACAGATGAATCTCGACATCTCAATATATCCTTAAACCATTCTGTCATGCTGTTGCAGCAGTAGTACAGTCAGCTGACGAATTAGCTGACCCCCCCGCTCGAAACCGATGAGATTTTCTCAGGTGATTATTTATATTTTTACATAACATTTTATATACTCGTACAGTTTATTAACCTATACAATTATACGAAATTTCATGATAAAGCAAAAACAATTACCCAAGGAAACTTAATCGGTTTCGAGCGGGGGGGGTCAGCTAATTCGTCAGCTGACTGTACATTGTGACTACGACTAGGTATAGCAGATATTTTAATCCCTCTCAGGATAATATTGAACTATGGTTTTGGAAATCTCTTCAGCAAGTTCAGGGGTACTTGCACAAAGTACTCTGCGAGACAGAATATCAAATGATCCTCCAGCCGGATCCATCACCACTCCACCGGCTTCTCTGACAAGGATGTCCCCTGCAGCCACATCCCAAGCATGAATTCCAAATTCAAAATTGGCATCAGCTCCGCCCAGTGCTACCATTGCCATGTTCAAAGCAGCAGATCCCAACGCTCGTACTCCATGACCTTTAGAAATAACTCGCTTGAAGTTCTCAAAAACTACATCGCGTTTCTCTACATCTGTGCTCGTACCTGCTTCAAATGCAATCAGTGCATCTTTAAGTTCTTTGGTCTTCGAGACGTGTATTTTGCGGTCATTGAGGAACGCGCCCCTTCCTTTCCTCGCTGTGAAGAGTTGCTGGAGCAGCGGGTTGTAGATGATGCCTGCAACAGCCTCCTTGTTGATACACAGACCAAGAGAAATGCAACTATGAGGGAACCCGTGAACGAAATTCATGGTGCCGTCCACGGGGTCGATGACCCAAGTTGGGTCGTCAGTTAGGACACACTTGGCACCCTCCGCACAAGACTCCTCACCGATAAACTTGTGACTGGGATATGTTGTGGAAAGGCCCTCGATAAGGGCTTGTTCCACCTTCTTGTCAACTTCAGTTACGAAATCGATAGCGCAGGACTTAATTTCGAACACTTTGCAGCCTGATATGTGCTCGGTCATAAGGTTTCCGGCGGATTTGACGAGGGCCAAAGCAGTCTCGTAGTATTCATCAATTGCGTCCGACATTCTGGATAACGTGTGAGGTACTATGTGGTTATTCTGTCTAGGAGCTGTTTATATACCGTGAGAAATTGAGAATATCGAGAAAGGAATTCGAAAAATAACAAAATTCTCACAATCAAGGTAAGTTAACACGACGGACATAAATAAATGAGAGAACGAACGAACGACCGAATGAACCGAACTGACAGTTTGAGTGCGGTCCAAAACTGGTAATGGAGCGATTATTTGACACAGTTCTTTTAGACGTTTTGGAACGTAGTCTTGAGTGTTTGACTTTTTTTAAGGTTCCGTAGTCAAAAAGGAACCCCGTGACTCCTGCGAATGTTTTGGTCTACACACTACACAAAACAATGTACACATATACATAATCAAACAAAGGAACCATAGACAAACATGCATTTTTTTGGTTTTGTTGAGATGTTTTCTGTGTATTGTGTTCTTTCTCCATGTCCGTCTGTCTGTCTGTCCGTCCGCGGCTTAGCTCAGAGACTCTTATGCCTTGATCACACGTACCGAGTTCAGTTCTATTGAGACTACAATTCGGACAGGATGGATCGTAAAATAACTTCGACGCTCTTATTTTATTATTTTTTTATTTTATTTTACTTTCTTCGGAAAACCACAGAGTACTATAATACTGGCTCATACAAAGAACGCTTCAGTACTGCCACGATCCGTATTGATAGTGTAAGGTGTGCTGTAATCCGGCCCAAGATCCATCAGTAAATATCACGATATATATTGACGTGTAGGGTTCGCCATACAGTGGTTCCGGATTCGAATCCCGATTAGGACAATGTCAGTTTTCCTGGATAAATCGTTCGAAAAGGAAGATGATTTCGGGCATCGGAGCTCGGAGGGCAAAGGCGTCGCGCGTCGTCGGTCCCAGCTAAAGTCGGGCCACGTTATGAAGCGACTTAAGAAGGATGTCATTGTGACGTAAATAGTGATGTCCCGTAGTGTAATGGTTGACTTTGTCTAGTATCTAGTATTTCAGTCAGACGTTTTCATTTCTTATATTTACTTACAAAGATGCCTACCTATTTGCAAATTTATTATTTTCGTAATTAGATAGGAAAAAAAATGATTTAGTACTTTGTTAAATTTTGGAGTGCGTTACCCCAGCCAGAAAATGTCGAAAATTGTCATCCAAGTGCAATAGATAATTAGATATACAGCTTCTGTAAATGGTAAGCTGATTTTTAAATTTGGTAAGCTGATAGTTTTTTAATTATTTGATAAAAACAGTTTCGGCTGGAGTAACGTTACCGCAGCCAGATCTTTTTTTTTTCTAACGGGTATGTTGAAATAATTGTTATCTAAATAATTAGGTACCTATTTGGTATAAATGTTAAAACTTAATTTGTACTTGTATTTGCTATGGTTGCGAAGATATTTAAAATCCGGCTGGGGTAACGTTTGCACGATTGCTGTATCTCGGAATTGGCTGAACAGATGATTATGATTTTTGTACAGGACATCTGGCTAATTAGTTATAATTTGGTAAGCAATAAAAGAATCCACGATAATGCACTTTTTTGAAGTTATTTTAGAAAGTAGAAATATGCTTCACCTCCACACACACAGAATATTGTCACCTTCTATATATACATGGGCGGACTACACACTACTCTACATTTATTACATCATCATTAAACTAAGTTTTATTCATTGTAATCTTATGTAACTAAGGAAGAGCGGTGCCTCCTGACACAGGCTTCGGCTTAAAAAGAGGCTCCTGCCACTATGTTAAGAAACAACTTTAAGAAATAAAGATTATTGTATTGTATTGTATTATTGTATTGCTTCAATAGGTCTTAGCAAGGTCCTAGCACTTCCAATAATCGCTCCAAAGACCAACTTGAAACGTTATTATATAGGTAATTACTGCCTATAAATGGTACTGAAGTTTCATTAGTATCCAATACGTAATTAAAAAGTTATGATGAAACTCCAATTTGTTCCGGCCACGGCGCCTAGCGGAGTTATTTGACGACCGATTAACCGAATTTCCTGCATTAACAGTAACTAAATCTTATATCAATAATTAGATATACAGTTCAATTTTATACCTGTGAAATTTCAGACCTGTACACTAATTAATTAACGAGATAATCGAAAGAAATGATGTGCGCGGTAACCCGACCAAATCTAGAATGTTATAAAAAAGCGGCCGCGCAATACATTATACCAACCTTCTAAAATTATTAGTATAATTGCCCTTAAAAGTTGGTACAGTCATGTATGAAATTAGTTTGATTGAAAAATTACTTTAAATTGCTCATACCTATCTAATTGTTAAGTAAGTGTCCACTATGCCATTCTTCACCTTACCTACGTTTTACCATTCTGTCGATGCGGTAGTTAGGTACCTACCACGTGTCGTCAATCAGGCTGGTACTGATAGTGCAACACTAGGAATTAAAAAAATATATATTACGGCCGACGTAACTTTTACGCGTCGGCCTAATATTTTTGTTATAGCTTTTTTATAATGTTGCGCTTACATAGCAGCTGTAATTTATCATAGAAGTAGTGTAAAATTTAAAGTTCTTTGATTATATCTAAGAAGTATGCTTCAAAAGTGCTTCTTTTCTTGTTTTCTATTTGTACGCTTGTACAAGGTTATCGTTCTTTGGTAAGTACATGAACCTTCAAAAGTCGCTTCATAAAGTGGCCCGACTATAGCTACTATCTGGGTGAGGCCGCTATTTTTTGCTGATATGGCGCAGAAGTATTGCGATGGTAGCATAGAACTTCTACGCGTCGGTGGCGTTGAGTGGCATATAATAGTGACGAATAAATTGAAAAGGTTCGCAAACACTCGTCACGTAATTTTTATGAAGCTTGTATAAATGTATAGTAATAAGTTTGTACATATTAATGCGCAAGGCAACTCACTGAGTGAATACAGTCAACTTTATTGACTTTGGTGACGTAGAGAAGGTGACGAATATCTGCGCTACCATGGCGTCGAAGTATCAAAATGGTGGCGAATTTCTACTTCTACGCTATCGTCACGTAGAAAAAACCACCCATATCTCTGTAAAGAACGTAAAATTTGAGTTGCATTATACGTAGCTCCAAACATGGCTTTCACTTCTACTTACATGGTGCACTAATAGTTTTTATTGTAACAGTTAAACTTATTTTTTTATACTTACGCTAAAGTCGTCTCTCGAAAAATTTGTGTACAGAATCCGGATCTGACGTTCACATGTAAAACAATGCGCCATCGAGCCGCTCGCTATCCATGGATTATATTGAGGCTAATATGTCAAGGTTAGAAGGTTTTCACTATCAACTTCATAGTTGAGATATGATACTACAGCGTTGGCCCATAGGTAAATAATATCGACACCTAAGCTCTTCTAATCTAAAATATTCCAAGTGTACGATTTAGCTTCATGGAATTACAACCAACGTAGAAACAGCCCATATACAAACAGAACACAGAATACTATGAAACAGAAAGCATGCGTATCATCCGCTAAATGCGTGTACGATTTGTTGCATCAATATTAAGACGCCTTAGAAATCTATTGGTTATCTAGCCTTAAGAATTGTATGTTGAAACATACTCGATTGCGTAAAAAAATGCTAAAATCTTATTAATAATTATCTTTGTAAAAGAAAGTATTTTTTTCTCTACAAACAAGATTACATTAGGCCATCAAAGTACCATCAAGGAAGAAAGACAAAATACATAACACAAATGTTTTTTTACATTTTCAACCCTCATAACTGACTAGTAAAAAAATTAATTATTTATCGTACCTGCTCACAAAAATTCACGAGAATCGGTTTAACAAACAGATGGACGGATGGACATTCAAAACCCGGAACAGGCAGGCACGACAGAACAAACCGTGTTTCAGTAGGTAGCTAAAAAAATGAATTTTAATTTCAAAAGGAAGTCTTCTTTCAGTAAAACTAATCTACAATATTTAACAGTTGCCTTCCGCGTGCCACTCACAGACGTGAGCTGGCGAGGAAGACGTCCTGTAATCAGTAATCATTTATTCATTGCACACATGTAGTCAGCCTTAACTATTACATGTACCCTGTTTAATAGGGTCCTGTATACCTACACGTACCAACCAACCTATTATACCCACTAAATCAGACAGAGCAGTTCAAGTTAGCAAATCAAACAAACACGTAATTAAGAAAGTGATATATTTTCTTTTTTAAATATTTATAAACAGATAAGTAAAGAACGCTATGCGAGCTTATATAAAATAAGTAAAAAATTACAGAAGAAAAATTATTTAGAAATAAAATAATCAGTAATAATAAAAAGTAACTCTATAACTAACAGTAAAAATAAAATTCTAATTGTAGGTACATAAACAAGCATTTCACTTGTGAACCTTACAAAATAAAATTGAATTTTTAAATTAAAATCATCAAAAAGAATAACAAGTTGGAATGATTAAAAAGGTAAGCTGTAAACAATAATGAACGAAAAATACTAATATTATTGTGAAAAAAAAGCGTGGGTTGCTCGATATAGGTACGAAAAACATGGCACAAAGCACCCCACGCTTTTTTCACAATAATATTAGTATTTTTCGTTCATTATTGTTTCTAGCTTATATCCTTATATTAAGAATTATTTTTCACTTTTTAGTTTGAAGCGTGTTTTTTTAGTTTTTTTAACTATATTTTATTTTTCACTTTTTAGTTTGATGTAACCTCGGAGGATGTAACTCCTGTGAAAGCAAGTGTGTATTTTATTTTTCAATTAAATCTGTCCATTTAAAGTGGGTCAAAATCGAGTCGGTTACATACAAACAAGCCCACAAGCATACAAACAAACATACAATACAGGTGAAGCTAATAAAAGCGTGTAAAAACGATAAAGAACGATAGGTAAATTAAATACCTGGCTTGTCCCCGTAAATTAGCAAACTAATGCTATGAATAGACTATAGAATTTGAATTTGAATGTACTTTACATTACCTACTGAAGAAAAATGGTCCTCTAATGCTTTGATATTGTCCTTGTTCATATTTTTAAAGAGAGTTGCCAGAAGAATATAGGCCTTATGCCCCACAGCATTAGATACAAAATGTTCAAGCCATTCCCAGCCATCCGCTGGCTTAAAGATATCTAAAATTTTGATCGTGCAGTTTATTCCCAATTCTGGCATCAAGTACATCATAGGCAGTAGCTTAGCGCAGTCCATTGGCGAATCCGGAAGTTCCTTTAAGTACAGGTACTTTTTGAAGTGCTCTAGGGTGGCTTTAGATACCTCCGGGACTGTGACGTGGTCCTGCTTAACCTCATTCCAGTTGCGTTTGACCATCGACTTGAGGTTGGGACCGGACACAGCTAAAACGCTTCGATGAACGAGCACTACTCCTTGAAAGCCCTGACAGCGGAGCTCAAAGTCTGTTAGAACCGAATCTGTGTACAATTCTTTGAAAGGACCTTTCCCCTCGTTAATGAGCTCAAGTGACATGTTGTAAGCATAATTTAGTGAACTTGAAGAGCGTGTTTTACGACCAATCAACTGCCATCCTGATTTAGTGTTTAATATTGGTACTGTGTCACTATCAAAATCAGATGAGAATTTAAATGAGTGTCCACATGTCTGATCGTCTTTTTTTCGAGAAACATTTGCGAAGAGCCAATACACCAGGTCATTCGTGTATTGGGCTCTAAAAGAGATATTGAACATATCACCACATATATCACTGATGTCAACAGTTTCTTCGTAAGCCAGTGAATGGAATCGGATAAAAAATCTGAACTTGGCTTTCGTTATTTCTTCTGGGTTTAGGTGAATCACGTGAAAATTGGCGAAACTGTAAAGAATTAATTCAACAATTTATTTTAGGCTAAATTAATATCTTAGGCTACCTATAAATAAAATAAGCCTATTAGAAAATACCTACAATAATCATATACCAACTAGGTGTCTGTTTGCTGCAGCTCCTCTTTGAAAATTATTATCCAGACCTTTTGTGACCGAATGAATGAATTTACTTTGTGGATTATTTATTTTTCATAAATGACTGAGGTATTCCCTACGAATGAGTATTCCAGACTGAGTAGGTACCAATTTCCTGAAAACCTGCGAACTGAGCACCGATAGGTGCTGGTATGTAGGTGCTCACCGATAGGTGCTCAGTCTGGGATAATCAAATATATTGAAATTATTTCCACACTGAGCACCTGGCTGGGTACTTGGTGAATGGTGGTGCTCAGGGAGTGTGGCAAAGCATTTCGCAGCAGCAAGCAGTTCGCAAGGTGCCCAGTCTGCAATACCTATCTCGAAAAACTCGCCTGTGCGGAATCAGGTGAGGAGTGTTACAAAAAATACCAAAAAAAGAATATTCTTCATCACAGGCATATAATTAAAATTTTCCCATCTCTAGTGTCATTTCACACCTAAAATATAGACTATCGATTCTCAGAACGGAAAATTATTTGTACACCATTCGTGCCTACATTTTTAAAAGAGATGAACTTAAATCAATTTATGTTAGAAAACATTTTCTTTTTTGCCTTAATTATCTTGTTTACGTATTTACAAACATAAATATTATTTTGAAATATTTAGTTTATTATTTCATTAATTTATTATTTCATAACAATGATTTAACAAAGCTTTTATAATTATTTGTAGATTTTTCATTTTGAAATTAATTGTTCTAATGTGAATGTTATGGTACAAGTAGTACGTAAACATTTTAAACCATAGCGGTAAAAATAGACACCTAAAATTACATATCTGGTCCGAATATTCTTTGACACAGCTGATCACTAGAGATGGGAAAATTTTAATCAAATGCCTTTGATAAAAATATTCTTTTTTTTGGTATTTTTTGTAACACGTTGTAGATAGACTTTGAAACTGAATTGCAATTCTCGAGAAAAAGAAAGAAACTTAATATTTTTTTTAATGAACAATGTAATCTCTCAAAGTTTACCTTACCTTGTCATGGTCTTCGTGAATTATTTGTTCTGCTCCAAGGATATTATTGTTCTGCTCCGGTTTAATTCAACCAAAAATTTTTTGAGTCCTAGTATCTACTCAAAATCGACCAAAGGAATTTTTTCACCTGAAAAACAAAATACACAGATAAATATAAATATTAAAAACCTAGGTACTTACGCAATAAGTAGGTACCTACTCAAGTAAGTAACTTTAGCTGGTAATATGTTTTGTAATTAATAAATTTTAGCCTATGAGGTAAGGTCAGTGATATCTTATTATACTCGTAGTGGCAATAAGTAAATAAATAACTCGCACAAACTGTGGTAAACTGTTAGATTTTAATGTATTTTACTTGAGCAGCTATTGTCTTATCTTATCTCATACCCTAAATAAAAGCCCCTGGCATTTTATCTGTAAAAGTAAACACCAAGAAAAAATACTATTAGTTAATAAGTTATTTCAATCAAAGTAATATGTTCCAGTTATACAGACAATCATACCTTTGCACAACATGTCTAATACATCTATACAGATTTGTGGAAGGTATAATTCCAATGATGGTAATAACAGCGTTTTACCTTACAATAAAACGCTTATTAAATACTTACCTTAATTGAAGCTTAATAATTAAGCTTCAATTCCTATCAATTATTGATAGTGAGATAGGCCCTGTCTGTTTTCCGCACATCTTACCTCTTTGTCTACCCCAGTAGCTCCCTCCCGCTCGCACACTGTTCGTTCCCTCCACCAGGGCGACCCGAGTCGTGAGGCGCTCGGCTCGCTCTCGTCATTGAGTCAAATTTCACCAGGCAGAAGATTAAAGTTAAGCTTCAATTAAGGTAAGTATTTAATAAGCGTTTTATTGTAAGGTAAAACGCTGTTATTAAACACTTGACCGTTAATTGAAGCTTAATTGATAGTGAGATTTGTTTGTTATCGCCTGGTGGAGGAGGACGCCAATGTGAATGAATGTAGGCATGTTTGCTGAAGGCGTTATTAGATTACACAGGTAGGTAACTAGGATATAAAAATAAACATAAGTGTGTGAGAACAAAATAAGACTTTATTAAGTTAACCTTTGTGTAAAGGCAAAAATAAAATATTATGTGATACAGTATCGTAGAAATAATAAATCAACAAACCAAATATACAAATTTTTGATAGCTGATAATAATTAAATTATTAAAGGGAGCTAAATGAATTAGATATCCCCGAAGTACCAGGAGTAGGCAGTACCTCTCGCCTATAGAACCGGCGGAATGTGTCGCCAGATCGCCAGTTACCCCGGGACAAAATCTCATCTACTGAAACATTGTCAGCCCAACTTCTGGATGCAACTGCCGAACGAATGCTGCCAGGAGCTGCGATGATGCCAGCCTCCGAGAGAAGAGATTTCACCCAGCCCGCGATCACTGTACGAGACGCAGGCTTAAAATCTCCTTGTAAATTGATAAATAAAGAAATATTAGAAGAATTACGTTTTTCATTAAATATATCGACACAACGCTTTACCCAAAAAACAGGATCGAGGTTTCTGGTATCAGGGTTCTTCAAATGTGGCCGTGTGCCGGGCAACAGCAAACAAACTGTTTACATTTACCTCATATGAAATTAAAAAAGAAATAAGAACGTTTACATCCCAAATAGATTTTTTATGAGGGACAGGTTTCTTTAGGCCAATGGATTTTAAAATATGTTTAACCAAAACGTGGGAACTTAACAGACCAGACTCCTCGGTGTTACATAGGGTGGAAACAACCGATTTATGCAAAATAATAGTGTTGTAAGATAACTTTTCTTTTAAAAATAGGACAGCCAAAAATTTTGCCAAAATGGAACCCGAAGGGTGGTAAGGATCGGCTTTCTCATTTCTACACCATTGAAGCCATCTGTGCCATGCAACTTTATAACTCCTGAGCGTAGAGGGACGCCAGGAAGATGATAAAAGGTCTAATTGAGAATGATTCCAATCAGTTAAGTTACGTGCCCACCCCCACATCTCCACACTTCGAGAGACATCTCCTGAACTTTGGGAGGTGGAAGGCCCGTCGAGATGTCTCCAAAAGACTCGTTCCCATCGTGGCACCACTATCAGAAAACTGCCTTTGACCTGATTGAGATGAGCAAGCACCTTGGGAATCAGAAACGGGGGAGGGAATACCCACGCTAGGTGGAAGTTCCATGGTTGGGAAAAGGCGTCGTGAAAAAGAGGTCGGTGATCGTTCTAGTCGAGGGACACATAATTCGCCACTACGTGTGCATTTTCTGATGCAAATAAATCTATTACTGGAACTCCAAATTTGTTGAAAATCAGGTCCGTACATGTCGGCAACAGGTGCCATTCGGGAAGAGATCGGTAACGGGACAGATGGTCTGCGTGACCGTTGAATTTTCCGGGAATGTGATGACCCCTCAGGTGAATGTGATAGAGATCTAAAAGGTCGAAAATGTCGTGTGTCAAATTCAAAAGAGCAGTCGATTTTGTGCCGCCTTCTTTTCGAATGTAGGCCACAGCCGTCCTGTTGTCGCACTGCCAGAGGACCGTGGATCGACTTAAGCTTTGCGCTTGGTTTTGTAGAACTTTGAGTAGTGCCAGCAATTCCTTTTGATTGCAATGCGCTTGCTGTTCGTAATCGTTCCATGGTCCTGTGAACGATTGGTTGTCTAACTGCGCTCCCCAAGCCAGGTCCGAGGCATCTGTTGCCAGAAAATGAGACGGAGGCGCGAAGTGAATTTGAGAGGGGTGGTGATGGTTGCACCTCAAGTCTTCCAGCGCTTGGACAGGAATTGCGAAGTGTTTCGCAGTCGGCATCTTGGAGATTGCGTTGAGAAAAGACAGAAGAGCCCGGAAATGGAGCCGCCCTAGTGGTACTACAAAACTCGCGAAGTTTAACAGACCTACCAAACTCTGCAAGCTCTTCAGGCCTATCACTTCCTCCTGTAAGGCTGTTGTGATCTTGCATGAAAGAGCTACGCACTTTTTCTTTGGAGAGTCTTTTCGTTTGACAGCGTGTCCCACCGCACTCCCAAGTAAACAAGACTTTGAGCAGGAATGAGAACCGATTTTTCGAAATTTACAAGCCATCCTAGATACTGCAATCTCTCTATCGTAATTTGGACATGGGTCTGTAAAACTTTCGGGTCTTGATGGACTACGAGATAATCGTCCAAGTAGACAATTATGCGAATGCCCTGCTCCCTCAGGGACTGTGCTATCCAATTAGACAGGGAAGCGAAAACCTTCGGGGCCGTGCTTAGTCCGAAGGGTAGGCACGTCATTTCCAGTAACTTTCCCTTGTAGACCAGACGTAGGAATCGTCTGTGAGCTGATGCTACGAGCAGGTGGAAGTAAGCTTGAGACAGATCTAATTTGCACATCCAGTCGTTTGGCTGTAGGAAGTCTGGGATGCGATAGACATTTATGAGTCTGAACTTGTCGGTGATCTCGGTCGGTTTAATGTTGCTAAATTGAAGATTGGACGCTGTGAGCCATCGTCTTTTGGGACAAGAAACATCGTGGATATAAAGCTTGGAAAGGTCCTGACAGGTTCCAAAACGCCCTGGTGCTGCATTTGGGAGATCACAGACGTCATCGCGTCTGATGGGACAGTACTGAACCGACTTTTGTTTAGGGGTGGTCTTTGCCTGAATGGAATTCGGTAACCTTTTATAATCTTTAACAAATAATCTGGAGCACCTAGTTCCCTCCAACGGTTGTAGAAAAGAGCCAGACGTCCCGCTCAAAAGACTTGTGATTGGTTGTCAAAACTTACGTTTCTTGTTCCGATTCTCGGTGGGTGATGCAGGTCGTTTACGGGCTCCCCTTGAGATTTGGTTCCTGTAGCCTGGACGGCTGCCTCTAGACCGAAAGGATCCTCTCGAACCACCAGGGTATGCCGGGCGATTGTCAGCATGATTGGAGACTTGGCCCTGTGAGGGCCGAGAATTGCCGCAACCCTGCGAGGGTTGGGAGTATGCATGGGAAATATGCGCAGAGGCACAACATCCATGAGCGTTACCCTGCGAGGGTAAGTTACGAATCGCCTGCCCCTGCGAGGGGTAGCGAGAGGGCTTGCTTTGACCCGTTTGCGAAACGGAAGCAGTAGTGCCTGGTTTGTGAATAGGCAAGAAGGCTTTTCGTACGCCGCCTGCTTTCTCAAGTGCTGTGGCTAGTGACTCCGCGTTAAACACGTGTTTGCACGACGGAGGGATCTTACGTAACGCGGCTTTGACGAGAGGATCGCGTAAGTGTTTTGTTATGCCGTCCCTCCTCATTTGGATAACCTCGGCTCTATGCTCGCAAGCCAGTTGTAAAAGGTCTGCAGAAACATTGTAAAAATCTCCTTTCAGAAATAAATCGTTTACTTTTTCGTTAATTGCTTCATATGGTAGTCCAGAATCACGCGCCCATTGTAAAAAAATTCTAATAGAACTTTGCAGGGCTTCGCGCTGTTTAAGCACACAAAAGGACAACGCAGCGAAAGCCTTTTCAGCGTGAGCTAAATGCTTTAAAGAATCGTACGTCTTGATCTCATCATTCATCTCTAAATCGACAAACCCTGGAGTGCAATTATAAAGCTTTTGCGTGTCCGCATAACGGACCTCGCTCCAATCATTACTTTCTAAATGCTGAATATCTTTCAAAATTTTAAGAAAGTTTTGCGGGGTTTTTGGGACACTAGGTTCTTTTAATTTTGTTTCAATTTCAAAGGTAAAGTCGGATTGAACGGCAGAAACCGTCTTCTCATCATTCTCGTAAAACTCACCACTAATATTACCGTCAACGAGGTTCTCATCATAGACAGAGAGATTATCGTCATTGCAAGGAATCGCGGTACAAGGCACGGGATCGTTAGAGCAAAAAACTATTTGTTTCCGGAGGTCATCTATTTGTCGCGTTAATTTACGGATCTTCCGCGAACCGCCTCGACGGTGACGGCGTTTACCCCCCCTTTTTTTGCGGCGGGAACTGTGCGAATCTTTCCGCGATCTGCGAGAAACGGAACTTGACGACGAGGAACTAGATTCACTTGAGGAGCTTGAGGAGCTGCTACTCGAAGAAAGACGTCTCACTCGTGATCGCCGACGACCCCGTGGTCGTGTTTTATCATTGTCATTAACGGGAGCCTCAGCACTTTGTGTTTTAGCACTTCGAACACTTTCGTCACTTTCCATTATTTCACTAGTAATAACCCGCTAAAAACCTAGGGTAGAACAAATTAACTTCTAAACACAGTTGATATAAAATAAAGTTGAAAATGTACTAAAAGTACCGAACGGTAAAACTGTTAAGTAATTTAAATCTTTAATAAGAACAAATTACAAACAGTTACGAACAAGTTACAACGAAGTTTGTGTTCATTTGGACATTTTTGATTGTGGCATCAACATTTTGAGAAATGTATTATACAAAATTTTATCTGGTAAATAGAACATAATTATTGGTTTCCTTTTCTTTTTCCTATATACCGATTCTACTCTGGTTCTGTTTAGTTTGTGTATTTTGGTTTATGTATTATTTGCATTGTTAACATGATTTGGTGAATGCTGTGTACAATTATAATAGGATAGCAGTTTTATATTGTTACTGTGAAATGTTATGTGCTATACTTCCTTATTCTGTTATCTGTTTTTGTACCATTAAAATAAATAAATAAATAAATAAATAGGTAAGAAATTTTATTATAAAACTCACGTGTACAGGAACAGTATAACAAAGCAGTGCAAAACCGTTAAGTTTTGCAAAGAAATTTAAATTAATTTACTGCGGTCCTGAGCACAACCGTGCGCGGCGGAAAACAGGACGCCAATGACGAGAGCGAGCCGAGCGCCTCACGACTCGGGTCGCCCTGGTGGAGGGAACGAACAGTGTGCGAGCGGGAGGGAGCTACTGGGGTAGACAAAGAGGTAAGATGTGCGGAAAACAGACAGGGCCTATCTCACTATCAATATTAAGCTTCAATTAACGGTCAAGTGTTTAATAGTACATTACTGCCGCGGCCGCAAAATTAGTTATTGTTGGACGAGGACACGTTTATAGTCCGAGCCGCAGGTGAGGACTTTTATTGTGTACGAGTCCAGCAAGAGTTATTGCGGCCGAGGCCTGTATAGTGCTTTTCTCTGAAATACGCAAGGAAATTATAAAACACAAAAAAAAATTACCTTATAAGAACTTTGGATTTGGATGTGTACTCGTATCGTACTAAACTTATAAGTTCTAACCTTTATCACTTTAACCTCTACTTCGACTACTTGAACCATTCATTGTCGTAATATTTCCCTAATTCCATCATGAAAAATAAGTAACAAAATAGTACGATAAAATTATGAAATGAAAATTACAAACCGCCATATTGCGCACTTTTCTTTTTTTGTTCTGTGCCAGTGTCATACAGAGCATACAGCCAACTCAAACCACTACGATTCGTGTACGATTCATATAAAATTTGAATTTAGAACATAATAGTACGCTGTAAAAAGACTCAAAAACATTGAAATTATCATGTTATGAGCTAAAAAAATAACTGTATTTTTTTGCATATTATTTTGTGTGTTTATTGTTAGAGCTTATTTGATTTGAAATTTAAATAAGATGATCAGATCACAATATAAAGGAAATCTTCAGAAATCGTATAGAAGGTGGTATTTTAATATTTGATATTTTTAGCAGCGAACTGAAGTATATAGGCTGAAAGAGTATATTATTAACTACGAGTCTGAATTAGAAAATGTTTTTTATTTACCACCATTACTTTGCAATAATTAATTTAATATATTGGTAGTAGGAAACAAAAAAGTATCTGGCAGCACCATTGAAGCGGGTGCATATAATGTGCGGTGAATAACGTGCAGCAAATAATACGCAACAAATAATCTGCAGCAAATAATTCAGGTTTTTAGCTCAAATTATTGGACTGCACGTTATTTAATGCGTAATATTAAGAACGCCCATTTTTTTTAAAGTCTGCAAGTACATTATGTGACAAGCTCTTGGCATGCCTGCAAGCAGGCATGGGGATCACAAGATAACCTAACTCCAAAGGGTATGGCGGAGGTCTAACGTAATCTAACCGAGTCGGGGTGCCCCAAACTCCCGTGCTCGCTTCGCTCGCACCCGCCCTGACTTGGCATTCATTGTGGATTGGCTTCGTTTTATCGGGCTGTACATTGGTTGGGCGAAATGTTTTCAAAATCGATTCGACATACAGCTGATAAATCGATCTGAAATGAGTCAACTCTCTAGAGGTGTCCATGACCCTGACCTGTATTATTGCCTGCATGTTATTGAGTGCGCATTGTTGCAGCTCGCCAAGAACTGGGGTTTGTTCTGTACTGAATTATTTCCTGCACGTTTTTGTTCCTTGCATTTTATTCAAGCGCTTCAACAAAATGCACTAAATAATTCACAACAAATAAAGTAAACATTTTTTGACGCTTCAATTATTCAGTGCTTTTTTTGACCTCAATTATTTGGTGCACATTATTTGGCGCATTTTATTGTCACTCAAACGTCAGAATCTGACAGCCTGCTACGCAGATTGACAGTTATCTTTTTTACAAGTCATATGACACGGAAAATCATGAAACGATTTTTGATTCCCGAAATAAGTCATTTATGTTTTAAGATTGTGAGAATGTTAGTATAAGTCATTTAGTTGGAAATAAAATCTTTAAAATAATAATAAAAGAAGATGAACAATTATTTTATTTATTTTTATTATAATTCAACTTAATTATTATTATATTTTGGTAAATTCAGCAAAGTTACTATTAATAATTGTCTGTTCGTGAAATAATAATATAAGAATTTAGCGGATTTTTTAAAAAAATATTTAAATTAAATGGAGGTAATATAAATTCTGGTGATAGGTTTAATGTAAAATTCATAGAAAGGGCTTTCAAAGAAACTACATTTTGTTAGTGCTAAAATTTCCTCTGAATAAAATACCGCTTCTGAAAATTTCCTTTAATTTCTGTAAAGTTTCTGTAAAGCTATATTCTCTTTGATCTCCTTAGCCCTTAGAAGACGACCCTCTGACCCTTGACTCGATCATAGAGACTCGATATAAGTTGTAGGCAATGACGAATCAGAGGATGAGCGATAAGATGTCTTACTTTAACTCATCAATAAATATTTTTTTCTAGCCGCGTCGTGATGCGAGCTTTATGTGCGCTCGGCGAAAGATATTCGCCTTAGTACAGCATTTACGGAGAAAGAGTGCCCCTACTGGTGCATTCAGGACAGCGCTCATAAAACTCATTGCTCGTGGCAGCATACCTACGCTGGCAAAAACAAACAGGAACATTTTTTTTTTTCGAAACCAGTTAAAAACTGCGGTTTCGGAGGCGGTTAAAGGGGCTTTTGTATTTTGTATTGTAGGCAAAATTATGGAATACTTACCGGCCTTCCGCGACACGTCGCGTCGAGAGCTGATGATATATTGCTATCCGTCCGAACTTTTTTGTGCGTTCTATTCTGTTCTACACAACTCTCCACTTCAACTCTTCAAAGAACAGTGCAATAGTGAACTGGAATCCGCGCCCTGCGCACGCTCAGCTCAGCCAGCAGCACTCAATTTCTCAGAACCAGAACGATAACTAAATTTAAAACACAAGGTACTCACTGGTACCTACTCACTACTATCGTCACTATTATTCAGTTTCCTGTTTCGATAGTACCAACTACGAATAAGGAAGCTATGGAAATGTAATTGTAAAGCGCCCACTACACTCTCGTCCGAAGTTCTTCGACGAAGTGCCAGAGCGAAGTTAGCCGAGGCGAGGAGACACACTACACACTCGTAGGACTTCGAAAAAACTCAGTCGCTAGGCAAGCCTTAAAGATGGATGACGTGCAATTGCAGCTGCCGCTGCTTTGTGCTCTCTTGCTTATTTCAACTTTATACGAATACATACTACAAAAAAAAAAAGATTAATGTTTTTTTTTTATCTTTATGTCCCGCATGTTTAGCGTCCCATATAGATTCCCCTTGTGAGACCACAAACTTATCCTGGCCACGAAATAGACGACATGCGCTGACAAAAACTTTTATTAAACTGAAGTCGAGTAATGTAATGTGAAGCGCCCACTACACTCTCGTCTGAAGTTCTTCGACGAAGTGTCAAGTGAAACCCGAAACGAAGCGAAGTTGCACGAAGTGCCTCTCTATACTTTCGTCCTCGGCCTACTTCGATCAACTTCGCGAGTAGTGTAGTGGACGCTTGACACTTCGTGTTCGAACTTCGGGCCCTTTGACTCGGACGCAAAAAACCGACACAGAACGGAAGTTGCCCAAAGCGAAGCGAAGTTGCACGAAGTGCCTCTCTACTCGTTCTCGGCTTACTTCGATCAACTTCGCGAGTAGTGTAGTGGACGCTTAAGCAAAACTCAAGAAAAACATGGCCCCAAATCTCGAGTACTTAAAGTCGGGCCACGTTATGAAGCGACTTTTGAAGTTTCATGTACTTACCAAAGAACGATAACCTTGTACCAGCGTACAAATAAAAAACAAGAAAAGAAGCACTTTTGAAACATACTTCTTAGATATAATCAAAGAACTTTAAATTTTACACTACTTCTATGATAAACCCCCCTTTTTATAATAACCAGATTGATAGAATTGAACGAGTACAAAAAAAGTTTTTAAAAGCTCTTGACTATCATACTGGGCATGGCTATTCTAACTACGACACGTCCATTGAGAGTATTTGAGAGGAATAACATAGCACGTTTAAGTTACCGCCGCCGCGCCGTGATCTTACTGATGTCACTTGCCTCTTCAAAATTATTAACAATTTTATGGATGCTCCTGCATTATTGCATGCTATCTCTTTTAAAGTGCCTCGAAGACGCGAACGAAACTGTAGGAAAAAAACTCTTTTCACTATTTCTCAAAGTAAAACCCATTATGCTGGTAACAGTTTTATACGACGATCCTGCAGATTATATAATGAAAGGCTGATGGACATTGATATTTTTAGTGAATCTTAAAATTCCTTTAAAAAAAACCTTAAAATCCTTAACTTTCACTTCTGGTTGTGATTAATGATTATTTAGGATTTGTGTGCGGTGTGTGTTTTTCTGTCTTCTTTTGACTCAGGTGTATGGCTGCAAAATTTTATTTTAAATACTATTGGATCACGTCGGGGTTACCAATTTAGGGAATCCAATATGAGAGCGCAATGAGAGTCGTGATCGTGGTTCGATAACTTTAATATGAAAATATTATGATATATAATTGCTTGAGTGTGTCCGCAACTAGCGGCCGGCTATATGAGCCTACACTATTATAAATTCTTTAAATATATTTCTTGTCAATTAAACATTTAGAACACTTTAGACAGACCATTAAAATGTTTATACATCTTTAAAGAAACTGTCGGTTTATAACCTAATTTATTATTTTTGTATGCTTGTTTGTAAGTAACCGTTTGTTTCTTACCAATAAATAAAATAAAATAAATTACAGCTGTGTGCTGAGCTGTCTATGTGAGCGCAACAATTTAAAAAAGCTATAACAAAAATATTAGGCCGACGCGTAAAAGTTACGTCGGCCGTAAGATATATTTTTTTAATTCCCAGTGTTGTCACTATCAGTACCAGCCTGATAGCAGTTATAACGTGAGTACGCTCAAGAGTATCATTGTTGCGATTGTGTAGGGTGCATCGGCGTCTTTTGTACTTAAAATTCTGAGAAAAGATAATGAGTTATTCCGTGTAGTCTTGTTAATGTTTCGGTTCAGTCAGTCTTTCGTTTTCGTGCGCAGTGGCTACATGTGTTTTTTTTTCGGTTACTCAAAGTATTATTTTACGGTTCGGCTCTCTTTTGGACTCTGATCCTGCTTTTTTTTAAATACCTGTATTTTTTTACTTATCTGTGTTTTTTTCTATTAATAGCATATTTTGTAATTTTTTTCTTATTATAATTCTAAACGGTCGATCTGTTAATTTTAATATGACATCTGCATATTTTCATATAATATTATAATCTGTACATTGATAGTATCAAATAAATAATTTTATTCTGTGATACTTCACAGAATGTGTATGTTGATGATTTCCAATAACAAAATATCGTCGACACCGATTGTAATACAAAATTTAACAAAGTACTAAATCATATTTTTTTCGTAAATAATTACGATAATAATAAATTTCAAATAGGTAGTCATCTTTGTAAGTAAATATAAGAAATGAAAAGGTCTGACTGAAATACTAGATACTAGGCAAAGTCAATCATTACACTACGGGACATCACTATTTACGTCACAATGTGCGACGGTGGGGAGGCAATTTAAAACGACTCTAGAGTTACTCAGCAAATCTCATTTATTATTTATGCATATAAGTCTGTACACATGCGAAACCCAAATTAGAATCCACTCTTTTTCTCACGTCAAAACTTATTTTCCTAATTCAAAAATAATCTAAATGTTTACGGCCAGCAACAGGCAAAGAGGTGTAGGTATGTACCCATACCTAACATCCCTCCCCCTCCAGAAAAGAGCGCATTCTATTTCATCAGTAAAATACACGATCTATCCTACCTAAGCCTGGAAACATTCACTTTAACAAATATGATTCATGTCAGTAGTTAGTCCTACTAACAAACTAAAAAGCCATCTTTTTACTTATCTTTAGTTTTTGGGTGGCTTCTCACGGCGTGGTCTACTATTGCGTAATCCTGTTATTCCAAGGTTCGGCTATAGCTCAGATAGCGGCCATATCAACAGCTTCTCGACGCCTTTTTCTCCGCTATTTCATAGCTGTAAGCATCATTGTTCGTCATTATTCATAGTCATTGAGGGTCCAGGAAGTTGATCACCTGAAAAATACGCGGGAAAGCCCGAGCCTCCACCATGCGACGGTGGGGAGGCAATTTAAAACGACTCTAGAGTTACTCAGCAAATCTCATTTATTATTTTTGCATATCAGTCTGTACACATGCGAAACCCAAATTAGAATCCACTCTTTTTCTCACGTAAAAACTTATTTTCCTAATTCAAAAATAATCTAAATGTTTACCGCCAGCAACAGCCAAAGAGGCAAAGAGGTGTAGGTATGTACCCATACCTAACACAATGACATCCTTCAAAAGTCGCTTCATAACGTGGCCCGACTTTAAACAAGAAACGTCACTGTAGACGGGCCAATTGGATGCGTTCACGCATCACGTCATATTCCGACAAGCGCGCTGAATGGTTCACGGCATGACGGATAACGGTGATTGGATCGCGTCACTTGTGCAGTGGATGTGTTATGCATTAAGTGTGATAGAACAAGTCAAATTAAAAATTATCGTACTTTTGCATTACTCATATGAATCAGATTACTTTGTAATTATTTACTAAAATCATCTTATATATATGTCGCAGTAAGATGGTTATAGCCGTGATATGATCATATACCGGATGATAGTCATACGAAAGATCTTAATAACTATCTTACTAGGGATATGATCAAATCACTAGACTAATCTAGTGAAATAGTTACTCGTATTATCGATCAAATGACTGTACGAAGCAATCCATTCTTATAAAAAAATGGATAAAGTACAGTAAACAGCACATCAAACTATAAGCCGGGGTATCTCGTGCGTGCGTTGGTGGTGGTATTGGGTGGTTGGTGCGTTAATTAACGTCTAGTTTGCAATGAAAATGTATAGCATGAACTATGAAAAATAGAAAAATCAAAAGGCGGCCAACTTTTTGGTTTATGGACCGATTTTGATAAAACTTGGTTTAACATGCTATTTTGGCATAAAAACAACAACGCAATGTCAAAATTTATAAAAATTCAAGATGGCAGCCAACCAATGTTCATCAACCGATTTTGACAAAACTTGGTTTGACATACTATTTTGGCATAAAAACAATAACGCAATGTCATTTTTTTTTTAATCCTAGATGGCGGCCAACTTTCATGCTAATCGACCGAGTTTGATAAAACTTGGTTTGACATACTATTTTGGCATAAAAACAACAACACAATGTTAAAATTTATAAAAATTCAAGATGGCGGCCATTTTTATTGTTTATGGACTGATTTTGATTTAACTTGGTTTGACATGCTATTTTGGCATAATAAAAACAACGCAATGTCAAAATTTATAAAAATTCAAGATGGCTGCCAACTTTCATGTTTATCGACCGATTTTGATAAAACTTGGTTTGATATACTATTTTGACATAAGAACAACCAACGCAAAGTTAAAATTTATAAAAATTCAAGATGGCGGCCAACTTTTTTGTTTATCAACCGATTTTGATAAAACATGGTTTGACATACTATTTTGACATAAAAACAACAACACAATGTTAAAATTTATAAAAATTCAAGATGGCGGCCATTTCTTTTTGTTTATGGACCGATTTTGATGAAACTTGGTTTGACATGCTATTTTGACAAAAAACAACAACGCAATGATAAAAATTACAAAAATCCGAGATGATGGCCAACTTTTATGTTTATGAACCGATTTTGATAAAACTCGATTTGAGACATTATTTTGACTAAAAAACAACAATAAATTTTTTATTTTATATTTTATTTTTATCATTGCGTTGTTGTTTTTTTGTCAAAATAGTGTCTCAAACCGAATTTCACCGACATCGGTCCATAAACATAAAAGTGGGCTGCCATCTTGACTTTTGATAAATTTTAACATTGCGTTGTTGTTTTTATGCCAAAATAGTATGTCAAACCAAGTTTTACCAAAATCGGTCGATAAACATGAAAGTTGGCCGCCATCATGAATTTTTATAAATTTAAACATTGCGTTGCTGTTTTTAAGCCAAAATAGTATGTCAAACCAAGTTTTATCAAAATCGGTTGATAAACATGAAAGTTAGCCACCATCTCAAATTTTATAAATTTTAACATTGCGTTATTGTTTTTATGTCAAAATAGTACGTCAAACTAAGTTTTATCAAAATCGGTCCATAAACAAAAAAATGGCCGCCATCTTGAATTTTGATAAATTTTAACATTGCGTTGTTGTTTTTATGCCAAAATAGTACCTATGTCAAACCAAGTTTTATCAAAATTATTCGAGAAACATGAAAGTTGGCCGCCATCTTGAATGTTTATAAATTTTAACATTGCGTTGCTGTTTTTATGCCAAAATAGTATGTCAAACCAAGTTTTATCAAAATCGGTCGAAAAACATGAAAGTTGGCCGCCATCTTGAATTTTTATAAATGTTAACATTGCGTTGCTGTTTTTATGCCAAAATAGTATGTCAAACCAAGTTTTATCAAAATCGGTTGATAAACATGAAAGTTGGCCACCATCTTGAAATTTTATAAATTTTAACATTGCGTTGTTGTTTTTATGTCAAAATAGTAGGTCAAACCAAGTATTATCAAAATCGGTCCATAAACAGAAAAGTTGGCCGCCATCTTGAATTTTGATAAATTTTAACATTGCGTTGTTGTTTTTATGCCAAAATAGTATGTCAAACCAAGTTTTATCAAAATCGGTCGAAAAACATTAAAGTTGGCCGCCATCTTAAATTTTGATAAATTTTTACATTGCGTTGCTGTTTTTATGCCAAAATAGTATGTCAAACCAAGTTTTATAAAAATCGGTTAATAAACATGAAAGTTGGCCGCCATCTTGAATTTTTATAAATTTTAACATTGCTTTGCTGTTTTTATGCCAAAATAGTATGTCAAACCAAGTTTTACCAAAATCGGTCGATAATCATGAAAGATGGCCGCCATCTTGAATTTTTATAAATTTTAACATTGCGTTGTTGTTTTTATGCCAAAATAGTATGTCAAACCAAGTTTTATAAAAATCGGTTAATAAACATGAAAGTTGGCCGCCATCTTGAATTTTTATAAATTTTAACATTGCTTTGCTGTTTTTATGCCAAAATAGTATGTCAAACCAAGTTTTACCAAAATCGGTCGATAATCATGAAAGATGGCCGCCATCTTGAATTTTTATAAATTTTAACATTGCGTTGTTGTTTTTATGCCAACAGTATGTCAAACCAAGTTTTACCAAAATCGGTCGATAAACATGAAAGTTGGCCGCCATCTTGAATTTTTATAAATTTAAACATTGCGTTGTGGCTTTTATGCGAAAATAGTAAGTCAAACCAAGTTTTATCAAAATCTGTCCATAAACAAGAAAGTTGGGCGCCATCTTGAATTTTGGCAATTTTATTGCAAAGCACACGTTATTTCCAACGCGTGAGATACCCCGGTGTGTTGCTTGATGTGCTGATCACTGTACTTCAACCATTTTTACAGCCATTTGATCGATAATACAAAAAAAAAACTATTTCACTAGATTAGTTTAGTGATATGATCATATGCCTAGTAAGATAGTTATTAAGATCCTTCGTATGACTATCATCCGGTATTATGATCATATCACGGCTACAACTATCTGACGGCGACATATATATATATTTAAATGTGTGATTGTGTGCTTGTTTTCGGGAAGCAGCCATTACTCTGTATCAAACTTCTCACGTTTTCGTATTGTATAATGTATCCATTAAAATCTTGCCAATCATAAGTTATTTTTAACTGACTTCGACTCCAAAAGGAAGTACAAAATTCTAAATATTTACTTAATACACTACCTATCTACTTAATTGTGGATATTGGCAATATTTTTTTTCATGTTCCATCTGGAATGTTACTTTTTAGTGGAGATAACCATATAAGGTAATTTGAAGGAGGTTTCTATTTTTTTGTTAAAATTATTTTTATCGAGTTGTGATTTTACTAACGTTGAAATACAAGTCTGTACTAAGGAGAGACTATATTATTTCGGGGATCCATCCACCATGTGCGATCCTGCTGGAAACGGTTCTCCGTCAATAATATAAAGAGATTACTTTGTCATTATTTACTAAAACAATCTTATATAATATATTATTGAAATGTGTGATTGTGTGCTTTTTTTTTGGGAAGAGGCCATTACTCTGTGTCAAACTTCTCACGTTTTCGTATTGTATTTTGTATCCATTAAAATCTTGCCAATCAATTGTTATTTTCGAGTTGTGATTTTACTAACGTTGAAATACAAGCCTGAACTAAGGAGAGACTACATTATTTTGGGGATCCATCCACCATGTGCAATCCTGCTGGCAACGGTTCTCCGTCAAATATAAAGAGATATACAGAGACTCGCGAGGTCTACAGCTCACAGAGCCACTTGTATAAAAGTCTGCGTTGAGTTAGCAGCCTCACCATCGATTTTGATGGTTTTAACCATGTCAAAAAATGATTAGGAATAGGTTTAAATTTGTTTATAAGTCTCAGAAAAAGTTTGATTGTATTTCAGAAGATATTTGAGTATCTTACTGAGGCTTCAAGATCGACGTCAACCTAGCAGCCTCACCAAGATAGACTGGCTCTATCATTATGATTTATATGTCAAAAAATTGATAGTAAATGGTTTATCTCGTATACAAAGTTTCAACGAAATCGGTTCAGTAGGAGCCGAGATATTACACCCCCTTGGTGAGGCTTCCAGCTTGACGCTTGACGTGAAGACGATTCCCGTCAAACGGAGGTATGTCCAAGCAAAGTAAATATACCAAAAAAAATGTTAGGAATAGGTTTATCTTATTCCAGCAAAAAAACTTTCAATTCGTTGAGACGTTTACTCAGAAATTGCTTGCATAATCCCATCCATCATTATTTTATGTCAAGTATTTAGAATACTGAAAAAATATGTATTTACTTGTGATTTGTTACCCCAGTTTCTTTTTTGCTGGCTTTTTGGGTCTCCTGCACCATTTTACCTCGCCGGAGGTCATTTTATTACCAATGTTTGTCTGAATTATATTGTATTTTTGTTTTTTATCGGAAGCGGCAGTCCGTCATACAGTGCGTGACAGACTAACTAAGGTTAGTATCTCCTTCGGTGTCTTATTTGGTAAACAAACCACTTACCTCGACAAAATCTCAAGTTTACGGGCTGATCACACTATAGAACTAGCCCAAAATATTAATACACCTGAAACAAACACTTATCAAGCATTCACTTACAAATTCTGTTAGAATTAATCATCGAAAACTTAAGTTTTTCGCAAAATTATCAATAAATCGTTCTAACCTCAAACCATATTTCGATCGGGTATCTCTACATTATCTTTGGATTTTAGAGATGAGGTATATCACGCACTCATACACAATTCAATTATTTAATCGGAATAGACTGGTTGAATCTTTAAAAATATAAGTAGACAGAAAAATAGATTCGACAAATAAGTGGTCAGACGTGACGTCTCTATCCATTGCAATTAAAAAATGTATGTTAAATGTTATAATGAATGAATCACGGGCGCGTTCCGATACACGCTTAAGTGACTTTCGAATCAAACTGTCAGCGATCAGATTGTATGGGTTTCGCCTGCTGACAGTAATTCGGTACGCGCTTTGAGTGCGCTGAAATCGATTTAAGCCCCCGTAATCGCGTTCCGAATTACTGTCAGCTGTCATAACTCATACTTTTTTGCTTTTCTGATCGCTGAAAGTCTGATTCGGAATGCGCCCCACGTCGCACAAATGCGCCGCTTCGCCGCCGCCGCCGCTCGCCTCGAGTCGAGTCAACTCGAGTTGGCTACCATTTCAACTCGACCTACTCTAGACAAAGCGAGTTAACCCATTACTACAATAAATACGCCAATGATGACAAATTAGAGTAAGAGATATACGACGTAGGATATTCCGAAATGCTTGTATGTATCACCAATTACAATTAATCACCAATTCAATTACTTTCAATTAAATCAATGAAATCTATTATTTGGAAGCACTATTTTGTGTCTATGGTCACTTTATCGCCATGTTTGTTTACCAAATAAGACACCGAAGGAGATACTAACTTTAGCGCGTGTGTTGCCCATTTTAAGCCCCGCCT